>JAUYWH010000003.1:18448405-18500652 GCA_034779795.1 Ctenopoma multispine | reverse complement strand
TGTGTGTGTGTGTGTGTGTGTGTGTGTGTGTGTGTGTGTGTGTGTGTGTGTGTGTGTGTGTGTAAGAGAGAGAGAGAAAGACAGAGGAAAGAAGTGAATTGGTTGTAAAACGCAAAGTACAATCACAAAGTAAAATGACAGGCTTGATACGATAAAACTGTGTTTTTTCTCTAGTCTCCTGTCAGTGTGCTTTTAAGAGAGTGCACTGGTGGGTTTCCAATGACAGGGTTTGGATCATTTTGTCAGCCTGCCACAGCTCTGGAGGGGGAAAAAAAGCATTTTCAGGCTTATCTTCTACAAGCCTGTGTGACAAACGACTGCTTTGTTCCACTCACACAGTGGGGAGGCCTCTCACAGGCCTCTCACAGCTCGCTGGCAGGGGTTTGAGTGTTAGCGAGCTGACACGTAGAAATTTGACAAAAAAGACAAGTCTGCAACATTTTCATGAATATTTGAATAGGCTGTCTTTCAAGTAATAGTCTGTAAAGTGAGGCAGTCAATATAGTGTCTCTTTCAGATTTGGCCGCTATCATATCATACCTGGTTTCTGACTCAGAAGATAGAGGAATGTTTTCCGTGGATCAACGTGATCTCTGAAGGTGAGCTGCAGCAAGGATCCTGATTTCTTCAACTTCTGCATTAACCACAGACCTAAGTAACACACATACACACACACACACACACACACACACACAATCAGGCCTCCTGCTTTCTGAACAGTCAGCACAGAAGCAGAGCAGTATGGATGATATTCTAAGACTAGATGCTGCTGAGGAGCACAAAACATCAAAATGCAGCACTGCACAGCATTGTAAATACAGCACATCTGCGGTATGCGTTTTCCCCTCATCTGAGCGGTGGCCCCACCTGTGCTGACCAATGTGCTGTTGTTGTACAGCGTTCCCAAGTGTGGGCCTGACAGCGAGAGGAAAGTGTGCAGCTTGGGCAAATAGCAGCGGAAACGAGGCCTCGTCAGCACAGAGCGGATGATGATGTTCCCCAGAGAGTGGCCAATGAAGCTGTTGGCCGAAGACAAACAACTTTAAGAGAGATAAACTTGAAGCTTGAGTGGGTGGCTGGAAAAACTGCGCCTCCAACGCTGCTGACCTCTGACACTGCACAATATCTTATTATAGACTGTTCTCTAAGTATGATCTGGTTTCAACAGATGCTATTTGAAGATTCTTGTTGAACAGTGGTTATTACAGAAAATGAACTTGTTAAACGTTTAAACATTCTCAAAGGCAGTGACAACTTAATGATGCTAACATGGAGGACATACCATAGCAGTGGGGAAATATTAGATTCATGAAGCTATGTCTGTCACTTAGTTTAATTACTGCACTGCTACAGTGCTACCCAAAATCCCTCCTCGGCATGTCTGTTCCTTCTCATCTGTCTCCCACCAAACTAAATATAGAGGTAATGTGGAAAGAACCAGATGCTGTTGTGGCAGTCCATTGCTTTTGTCTTTGATACTTACTCTCCAGAGAATGCCACAATAAAGAAAGTCAACAAACTTGGCTAAGAAACTTACAAAAAAAATTAATTGGCACATTGAGGGCAATTAAGTGGGAAGATGAATAGCTTAATTTGTTGGGAACTAGGCAACACAGAGCTGCAAAGGAGCACACTCTATCAAATAAAAACTCTGAAACGTATTGGCACTGTATGATAAGAGCTTTTCATCCATTTTGTGTCACTTATCCATTTTTGAGTTTGTACAGTCTATATATTATCATGAAACAGTGATTCCTATCAGTTTAGACGTTCATGCAGGGCACAAATGTGAATAAACAGACTCTGCTGCCATCTACTGACCAAAGAAAATGCTGAAAAGCTTGCCACCCCTTTGGCTCGCCTTAAATAATCAATCATAATCATTAAAAAAATGATTTGTCAGTAACATTTATGTTGCACTGACCTTATCCTCCCTATGGTTAGGTTGTACAGCTGGATGTGCTGAATGATCTCGTCCAGCAACCTGTCTGTCATGGTGTCGAAGTCTGCAAACGTGTCAATCTTCAGAAAGAAAAGCGTATCCATCAGCGCTCCACAAATTGCCTTAAAGTAATGTCATGAAATCTGACTGTACAGTGATATCAGTTTGCTTCCATCAACGTCTTTTACAAATGTATACCTGGTTCCTTTCAGACATGAGGAAGTCGAGCCTGGATCCTGGTAGCCCTAATTCAATAAAAGTCTTCACCAGCCGAAGGTCTGCACTGTTTCCTGGAAGCGAGGGGGACATTTATACACTCACTTTCTGGCTCAGTTCTTAGAAAGAATGCTCATTAATCATTTAAGAGATGCCTGGAAAGAATTAGTATTCACAGACTATACGGTGTGATATTTTAAGTTTGTAGGACATAATCTTGAGACTCTTACATTTACCATGCTAATAGGACAGTGATATCTAAAACAAAGTACAGAAAATGCACAGCATACTATGCTTATATCAGTTTATGTAACTACTGTATTCCAGTGGAGAACCAGAACACAGAGCTGTATACACACTCACCATCAAGCCCGTGGACACACACCACAAGGTGTATGCCGTCTTCAAACTCCTCGTCGTCCTCCTCAGGGGGGAAGTAGGGCAGATCCGATGCCAGGAGAGGAAGGTCACTGTACAGGCTGGCCTGAAAGCTCAACTCTTTGAATAGTTCCTCTTTGGCTTTGAAGAAACTAGAGAAAAGAGAAGCAAATACACATGCACGGACAAAATGCTGGTTTAAGATGTCATTTTGGAGAAGTTTGTATAAAAGTACAAGTGCATCTCATAAAGGTGACTCACTCCCTACAGGTTTTTCCATAAGTTTCATTTTTGCATCTGCTTAATTTTAGCTCACAAAACCCTCTTCCAAGCAAAGCGAGGCTGGTGAAGAAAAATGTATAAACTCACAAGTAGCTCCTGGAAGTTTTACTACTCTGTCATCCCGCCAGGTTACAGATTTTAGCCTTGGAGGAGTCAAAACAAATCCGATTCCAGCTCCTGTACGTTCAGTTAATCACGATGGATTTGTCTGCACACTCTTTGATGTGATTTAATAGACTCAGGAGGCATTTCACCTCGTCTCGTCATCCTCCCTACAAATTTGCCCTCACTTCATTTTGTTAGGCTAGGCTTTCCAAGCATGATTAACTGCCAGCTACTGCATCAGATGTCAACAGCTGTCTCTGCATACCCATAAAGCCTTGCGTTTTTTCCAGTAGTTGGTGTGGATTACAATCTTACGATCTCAACTTTTTCCTTGGAAGAAGGCCTGCATTTTCTTTAAGCGCTTGATGACACCCACGTCAGGAAGGTGTTATTCTCACTTGCCTGAACATAAATTTTAAATAATTTTGTTAATGTTGTTTTTAATGAAAAATTTAAACCCCAAAATGTCTTGAGGTGTATTTCTAAATGTCTCCTTTTGGCCTCTAAGCCTCTGGGAGGACAGGCTAATGTTTGCATTTGACTGATAGCTGAGCTGACAACGGCCTTGAGACAGTGATTTGCATTTTAACAAACCTGTGCTATTAAAGCTACAGTAAAAAGACTTTGACTAGTTTTAGTAGCACTACTCTGTACTCCAGAATGTATCCTAATTTGGAGAAATGCTGTTGAAGCCTTGTTTACCCAAACTTACTCAGTCTTCCAGTACTGCAAAGAACTTTGATTAAGTAAACTGTCTAGGTTCACTTTTTAGCCATTAAGACAATTTCAGTTATATCGCAGCTAGAGACACCAGCTAGAGACACCAGCTAGGAAGCTAATGCTAATGTGGTTTCTATTCACAGGCTGTGGCTCTATTTGTGTTAAGTGGCATGCTGCTGTCTGGCTGTTAACCAGTGTCACTGTGTGTGGACAGAAATAGAGTGGCATTCTGCCCACTAGAAAGCTAATTTTCAGTTTAAAGTCTGTGTCTCTTATTTGGGTCTAAGAATGGCTGCTATCTGGCTGTTGGTCAGTGGTCCTTTTTTCTGTGTAGACAAATTCAGCTGCATTATGTTTAAGCAAAAAAAGTACAAATGTCTTCATTTTGTCATAGATTAGAAAAGATCACAAGAAGTACACGTGCATGATGTAGCAGGCAGTAGACATTCTATGTAATTTCAGCAAGCGTTTCAAACATTTTTACAGCACTATCAGTTTTTTTGCTAAGACATAAACTTACTTTAGCATTCGTTCATTGGTCTCATCATCCATGTTCAGAGGATTGAGCGAAGATGAGGAGATTATACCAAAAGATCCTAGGGGCTGATGGGTGATAGGTGAGGTAGCCTGGCGAACGGACATTCCACTGATAGAGGGAGAGTCTCTCAGAACAGAGGAAAATGGCAGACAGGTCGGGGCACACGACACTGACATGTTCACCACCTCCACCATCTTCTTATTCATGAAGGCCAGCCCCGAGTTAGGGATCTTAGAGGGCTTAGTCTGACCCTCTAAAAGCTCTCTCTCGTTAAATGATGTTCCGTTGAGATCAGCAGGCGATATGGAATCATTGGCTGTCAACCCTGTAAGGTCACTGGGCCTTTGTGTGGTGTTAGTGACGGTTCCATCTGAGAAATCGCTTGAGTGTTGAAACCCAGAAGGTTCTGGAGGTGTTCGGGAGAGATATACAACCTCCTGCTCGTCGACACCAAGCAGTTTGGTCTCATGTAAACTCTGGCATTCATCCCCACTGCTAATTCTCTCCTGATCTTCTGCACATTTATGCACACATGGTTTGTTTCCACAGCTGCAGGGCACTGCTTCCGATTCAACGAGAAGCACATCCTCCACTGAGGCGCTTACTCCACTGATGTGTGTTCGATGGTTCATATTCTCCCCCTGGCTGCCAGTAACAGTGCTTTCCTTCACATGAGTGCTTTCTATAGACTCTTGTAAAAGCAACACTTCAGATACACCACTTAACACTGACTTGGCTCTGTATGTATCTGACAGGTACTGTGAAGGATTTGACTTTTCAGAGTTAATACTCTCCTTGAAAATCAGGCCAAGGTTTGTCACAGAACTTGTGTCTAGTAGAGATGATTCAGATCGCTCTGAATCCAAGTTGCTGTTCAGAGAGGAGCCATTGATATTACATGACACATCCTGGCGTTGCACTAAACTCTTAGTATCTGCATCGTGACTGAGCAACATATGATCTTCCTCTGTGTCTTCTGGACTACTTATTTGCGGTGCAGACACTGACTTTGTCAGCTTGCTGAGCTGCCTCTGCTGCTGGTCCTCCTCATAGGGTAGGGAGCTAATAGAGGTGAGTGAAGCCTGTATACCTCCACTGGGAATGCTTCCGTTACTCTCCATCTGCAGGCCTTCGAAAGAGCTGCGGTGGACAGGGTGACGACATACTATTTGCTGTGGGATCTCCCTCTCACTGGAGAAGTCTAGAGGGGGCCGGCCTCTCAGTGCAGCCTCCAAAGGCCACGCCACTGAGCTGGGCTCACTCTCGATACCTGAGTCAGAAATAACTGAGGACGAGCGCTTCATGATCTTTGAGCCCACTAGGCCTCCGCGGTGAGTAATATCTTTTCTGAAATCACCAGGAACAGAAGGTACAACTGGGTGTGCATAGGCAGTCGGTAGACTGTTGAGAGGAACGTCCTCACTCTCATCATCCATGGAGTGATTTAATGGCATTGCAATGTCAGACTCTTCATCATTGGTTTCAGTCTCTCTTGTATTGATGTCTTTTGAGGCATCACAATGTGGTACAGTATTTTCTGTTACAAGACGAGCAGGAGACTCATCACTGCTGTTATTAAAGCCAATGGGGGAACTGTGGTTTGAAGAGACAACCAGGAGTGCTTCTCCTCTATATGCATCTGCATCACAAGGCTTAACTGTGTTGTACCTCACGCCAGAACTGCCTGCAGAATTGTTCTCAACCTCAACATGTTTTTCTGTTGGTTCCTTCGTGTTTTCTGCCTCTGCTTGAGGGAGTTCATTGCTGTCTTCAGGAGGAATTGGGCTCTGGATCCTTCTTATGTTAGTGTGGATATAACTTTGTTCTGCTATTAGAGAGACGTATGTGGGCAGGTCCATGCAGTCATCACTATCTGAAGGATTCTGGGGTGTTGCTGGTGATTTGGCTCTCTGGCCACTTTCAAGAATCCTATTGGTAGCAGTGATGGAGGGATTGGAGTTGGTCTGCTCATCTGTAGCTACAAGCATTGGCACATGTGATACCCACTCTGGAAAGACAGGGACATTGCAGTTCTAGAAACCTTTTGTCTTCAAAATGTGTAAATAGGGCAACGTTTTCAGCAACTTCTAAATTACCTGTTTGAGGAGAATCAACATATCTGTCCTCAAAGATGATAGGTAAACTGTTCCAGTCTCCGTCGATGTCCAGGCACTCAACAGGTAAAGGAGGCATCTTGGTCAGGTAGTCTGAGCTCCGTACTTCTGCAGCTATCTGGCCATGTCTGTTGATTCTGAATCAGGAGAGGAATATCATAAATAAAAAAATTCACACATTTTATTGTTATTTTTCTGCGTAACGTGATACTTACAGTTCCTCTTGGAAAGTCAGACTGATTTCTTTTGGGTGTTCGGTGAAGAAGTATGCCTCAGAGAACCTCCTGACCTGTTATTTCCAGAAACAAACAACAATTATCATCTTGGTGGAACCTCACCTCTCACCTTTAACTGCAATAACATATAACATGATAAAAGCAGTCAGCCTAATCACTCAAGCATTTAAAGTCTGCACACAAAGAAAGATTGAACTCACAGGTTGAAACAAGCTCAATCTAAAGCTTCTCCTTCTCCACCTCCAATTAGAAATGCATTATCCAGCAAAGTCATCCACTGTGACGGGCAAATCACCAGGAACACTTTTTCTGGTGTATTTTCACCCGACAATAATTACAGAATAAGTGTTAATTGAAATCCTCACACCACTGGTGGGTGGAGGCATGACAGTATCCCCTTGAGCTAATCTAATACCAAAGCAAACATGTTCATTATTTTCAGACAACTGAGACGAAACAGCGCCACATAAGAGAGCCTTGAGAGCTACTCCACTGTGAAGTACATATTAATATTAAACAGCCCAGTGATTAGGCAGAAACTGCATCGGAAATCATATTAGCCTGCGCAGCTGGGTTTGAACTGAGAGGAGTATGGCTTTCAAACAGTACTAGCAGCTAATTTTAAAAGACTACAGAGCAAAGCCCCGCAAGCTCAGGCTGTAAATGCTGGTCTGATGTCAGAAAACTGTGCTGACACTGACCTGATAACAGAGCAGTGTGTTAAAGCTAGTAAATATAATACACAAATACTTTATCACACCTCAAAACTACTACTGTTATATGTTAATTTCCAAGATAATGGTGACCATATAAACTATTTAATTATTCACAATCATAAATTAATTTGAAGCAAATTATGCATGCAAAAAAAGACACTACTTAAGTCATGAAGTGTAGAATCCATGTTTTTTAATAAGTTCTTTATAATAAAATGCAAACTGATATTAGGTTTTTCAGTAAAATAAAGACTCATTTGGCCACTTGTACAACCATATTGGTTTTCGACTCTGGAGGGATAAGGTTCTGTGATCAGAGAGTCCAGATCTGTGGGTGTGTGTGTGATGGGGACTGAGACTTCGAATAGTCAGTTACAAATTCATAATGAAAATCAATTAAGTTTAACACTGTAACGTTTGCATCCTTCATATATATTTTTAGATGGATGCAGTCCATGCATATCTGATTTGTTTGCCAGATACTGTATATTGTAAAATATATAAAGATTTATTATAAGACATGTATGTAAGGAACCCAAGCCAAGCAGCAATTTGCCCACTACTGCCACCAGTAATCTGGGGAGGGTAATTCAATTTAGCTGAGATTCTTAAGCAGTAGTGAGCTTGCTGGCACACCAAAACAAGGAGAAGATGATTGAAAACACTTTGAGAAAGCCACACAAAACTGAGATTTGATATTTATGTTATCTTAAGTGGTCAATTTTTCATTTTTGTTCATTCATGAAAAATCTAAAACTGAAATCTCAGACACGTAATCTGGTACAATGTAGAAGCTTCTTCAGCAGCAGTAGAGAATTAAGCCTTCTTCAGAAATGCACACCTGGATTTGACTAGTTTGTCACAGTTGCTGTGTAAATTGTGAGCATTTATATGCAGTTATGCCGCTGTCCAGTCAGGTGGATACCAATCAGGATCCATCTGACCATGATTTGGAGCCACAGTAAACGCTTAAATTATCTATTTTACTTTTTGAGTTTTAATAAATTTAATAAACAAGGTTTCACTTTTTTGTTTTGAATTATTAAGTACAGACTGACAGGCAAAATGTTCAGTTTTATCCATTTCAAATGAAGAATTGGAGCCAGACGAAATGTAGGGTAATCCAAGATGATGATTTCTGGTTAAAATGTAATTTTTACATCTGCTCAGAATGATTATTCATCATGATCTTTGAGGATTTTCTTCAATTGATTCTAAAACCTTTGAGAAATTTGGTCACAGTATGCCTTAAGGAGCTGCTCACAGACCTAAAATGTCAGTCCTTTAAAACCATTTTGATTGTTCTGCAGTATTTTTGTATTTGAGTGTGGGTGCTGAGGATAGAAATAGCTAATTTTAAATGTATCGGTAGAAATCGTCATCACTGCACTCTAATGTGAGAGACTGCCTGGCCTGTTGCTTAGAGAACAAGCAGCAAATGATGACGTCTGAGCATTGTATAAGCCTGCCTTTGATGGAGTGTGACTCTCACCCTGAGTGTGTGGTGCTCCTGGGCCAGATAAGAGAGGATGTGGGGGTTGAGCACAGAGGCCTCCAGGAAGCGGCTCCACAGTGTGGCTAGCTGGGAGCAGAGCTGGCTCACGTCCCTGCTGATCTGCTCTGCTACCTTCTCATGGCCTTCCTGCAACTGAGAGGATGCAGAGGGAACAGAAAAATATATATATATTCACATTTTGTCAAACACAACACGCATGCACCATTTGTCACGGCCTCTGCCAAGACTCAACTGCTTGAAGCCATGTATCAGCTCTATTTTCCAAATGTAATGTTAACCTTATATTTAAAGAATGTAAATAACATAGCTATTTCTTTTTTATATATACACATTTAAAGTGGTAACAAACAGTATCAAGTTAGGAAAACAGGTGTTAGAACTGCAGTTGCAATAAACCCAAAATCAATCTGGCTATAACAATAAAATTAGAAATATAGACAACGTGGCTGCGGAATATGTGGATTTAGAGGAGTTTATACCTGTAACTCTATTGTGAGCTGGTTGAGAGTATCTTCTACAGGCAGCACCTCTGTGGAAAGACAGGATTTCATTACACCGTGTACACTAAGCAAGGAAATAGGGTCATTACATGTTTGGAAATCTTTTCAGTGCTAATTAGGACCAAACATAAAACTCAAATCTGTCAAATTATCCTCTTTAGGACTGAAACTACAAAAGTAAATTAAAAGAGGAGAAAATTAAATTATATGAAATGTATTTTTAAAGGCCATAAAATCTAATTATGTGGTGCAAAGTAAATCAGTGGATTTAGTCCAGTAATGTGCTTATTGTGAGCATTTTTCTTTAATGCTAATACATGGACAGACGTATTATACTTGCATTTAACTAGTTACATTTTGGCTTGAATACTTGATTTTAAACATTTACATTCTATCATTTGTTTGAAGATAATACTTAAGTTCACAATAGAGAATATGAACAGTAAGCTTTGCATATCCTCACCTGAGTCCAGCGGCGTCTGCTGCAGCTGTGGGATTTCCTTCAGCAGTGCGGTGTAGTAGGTGTGCAAGCCTCTGTGTGCCACCAACAGGAGGCGACAGAGCCTTCGGTGCCACGTGTGAGCTCTCTGCAGGCAGTTTTCACTGGGCACATAAAAGCTTCCCTGCAGAGAAGGAGGCGCAGAGGAAATGTCAGCTGCTGTGTAGTTCAGGAGTCGCCTCTGATAAAAATGGTCTGCCTTAATGACAAACATGTACACATACTTGAACTTTATACCTGCCTTTGTATGTAGCTTTATCAATGACTGTTATTAAAAGTATTCAGAATAAAAAGAAATACAAAACATTAGAAACAAATTGTCCCTGAACACAGCTTGCAGTATGTTGCAGTAAGAAGATCAATACATGTGGCACAAGAAAATACAAATTCCATGTCATGTAACTCGAGGACAGTCTCTTCTGCTTTGAGTAACTTAGATAAATATGAGCTGTAATATGGACCATGTTTCCAGTAGATGGCTCTCTAACAATGCAGTCAGAAAATGAACTGTTCCTCCATTGCAATGTGTTAAGTGTAAAACACGTCTCTGTCCACACAGCTACAAATCACCACAGCCTTGATGCCATCTTTTGTTGATCTTCCTGAAGAGCTAATGGTCTTCTACTGAAACAACTGCATCTGAACAATCAGCCCTCATAAATGACCCTACACTGTCCTTGTTCTCTGGACACAGTCTTCCATACGTGTACTTCTTCCCATGGTTGGGATGTTTTGTTAGTGCCGATGGGGCTCAGAGCTTTGAAAGGCATGTACCGCCTGAGTATCTGGGGATGTACTGTAATTTGCCCCTAGCAAGTAGAGTCACCGGCCCTATCATCATAACTGAGCACGCTCTGTAATTGCAGCAGTGCAGCTTTTCTTCCCAACCAGGAAGGAACATCTGTAGCTTTCCTTTTATAATTCTCTTTAGGTTTATAAAGGCCTGCTGGGATCAGTCTGTGAGCAAAAAAAAAGAAGCTATTTTTCTTTATGAACTAGTCATTATCTGATACCATAGTTTCTCTCTGTGCTGAAGATGATTTCCCTGCTTTTGTTTGCTGCTGTAGAACCTTCTTACGTAGCTGTTACAGTGTCTAGTGGTATCTAAGCTCCTAATTACTGCTGCTGTCACATAAGTTTTGGATTGTTAGGGGAGAACATATAGTTCTGAAATGATGTCTTAGTTGGTATCTTCACATCTGGCTTTTATTTCCACCTGACACAGCACATACTCTCACATCTAGCAGCATTATTTTCCTCTCAATTTCCTCTCAAAATTTAATTTTATCCAACTTCCACTCCTTGCGAAATGTAACAGCAGGTATGAGTTGAAATCTAGAACACGTTAAAAGTTTTTCTTGCAGAAATAACGACATAACACTTGAGGAAGAAATGTGGCGGTGTTAAGGGGGAGAGTGCATCCGCAGGTAAAACTCTTTAAATAAATAAAGGTGAAAGAGAAGACCGCATTGTGTGCACATTTCACCTGCAGCTATGTTGTACGTGGCGCTTGTGAGCAGAACTCATTACTGTGATCAAACGAAACCCTCCTGCCTGAGCTTATTAAAGCGCCCAGTCAGGAGCAGGAGTAAAAACTAAGAGCGGGGCGGGGTGGGGGGGCAACCAGTGCGCTCATTAAGATTTACAGTGTAGACCTGACAGATGCATGTTCTACAACATAAGATGAAAAATGGAACCTACAGATTTACAACTGTAGAAGAATGAATGAAAGAAGAAGGTGTAGTTTTTAGCATTTTATGTTGGAAAGGTGACTTTCATACATATAATGTGCTAAACATCAATACATGTCAAACTGTGTTGTTTTGTATCATTTTCTGTTAGTATAAAAAAGTAAATTATACTGTTTGACATTTTAGGAAATGCTGAGAATGAAATGATACCATATCTTTACAGTTAATATGAAGCTACAGCCAGGAGAATGTTGTGTTAGCTTAGCATAACAACTGACAGCACAGAAAATGTAAGTTTGTATGTGTATGTTTAACTTTAGTGTAAATGAGCACAGAGACATGAGAGGGAGGTGACAGCACCATCACCACCACCAGTGAGATCGCTCTACGTGCGTCTATGTGCTTGGACAGGTGAGTTAATCAGATATTATGAAAAGCAACTGTGCAGCACGGTACAAATCTCTGTGTTGGCCTTTGGTCTTTAAGCCTCCACAGAGCCTCAACAACTCACTGATTCTGTGAGACAGATGCAGGATCTGTTTTCAGACCAGAATGACTTTCTGCTTCTCGATGACATGCCAAAACAAATCACATCTAAATCCATTGGACTCTGTCCCCAAACTAGGATGGCGTCACTACTTGGCATTTAGCTGCTTGCGTAAAAAAAACAAAAAAATAAATAAAAGAGGAACAGCCAGCTGAACGGGAACAACACCGATTATTTTGAGCAGTTTTCACCTTGGTGAAACAAAATGGGCTTTGACTTCCTGTGTCTTCCTGTTTGAACGCTGCTGAGCTGCTAAAGGTTAATATACCTCAGAGATGACAGGCCTGCAGTAGCCAGCTCTGAACACAAGGTTCTCTACAGATATGGCAGACGGGTCACCGGAGCTCTCTGGTGAGCTTTTCCCCAGCCAGGAGCCCTTCCCTGTACGTGCAAAGCTGTAGAGGGAACAGGGAGGACATGTGTGAAATCGTGTGTGTGTGTGTGTGTGTGTATGGAAGACACTTAAGCTGAAGGACGGGAGCTGCTACTGTTCCAAATGAATAAAGTGCTGCAGTAATCTATATAATGCATGGCTAAAGACTGAGTTTATGATATTGACAGGTGAATTCATCACATAAGTGTTTAGAAATCTATCTATTCAAGCAGCTAATGGATACACTCTTTACTGTGACAAATACAAATACCAGGAAGAAAAGGCTTTTATTAATGCTCTAGAGGTCTTCTCTGCTCTTGACATTCACACAGTTACTGTTACACAGTCGTGTAGTTTTCACTGCCGCTTCCTGTTTGTAAAATTAAAGAACCAATAAGAAAAATCCCTTCCCTTTATTGTGTGCTTCTCAATGACGCTATAGTAAGAGCATTTAATTCTGCATTTAAAGAGGCCATTAAGCACATCATTATTTTTTAGGCCAAATGAGACAAAATAGAAAAGACAAATTTCAACATTAGTACTTCCTCACAGTGAAGACACATTTTAGCAGCTCCTGTGCCTACGTTTTTTTTTAACACGACAAGAAATAGTCTTTATCAATTTGCTAGATTGTAAATATAACTTTCAAGTAGTAAATCTGCTGCTGATGTAGTCAACTATATTGGGTACATTGAAAAAATGACATCATCAAAGCTATTTTGCTCCTCATAGCTCTACCTGATTAGCGGCTGATGTAAGGCAACCAGTGAGGCATGAATGGAGACAGAAATGACGGACAAGTGGAAATAGTCGAACATGACCGGGACATGGTGGTGGAGGCCTCTCCTCGGGTGAAAGTGTAGGCTGAGGGTCCGACTGCTGATCAGTGGGACAGTTACTATCTCTGCCAACCTGAGAAATGGAAAGAAAGACAAATGGTTCACTATTATACAATTGGCAAATACTTTTACGTAGCTATAAAGTGATAAACCTAATATTTGTATTGCCCAAACGTAAAACAAATGTTTGTACTGTTACATTTAACACTGGAGTTTCTGCCCTTTGGTAGTAAAAAGGAGCAGTTATTTGTTCAGTGTGGGTTTGTTAACTGACAAAAGTCTTTGTCTTGTGCCAGACTTATTAAAAGATGTCTGAGAATGAGGACAGCTGCTCTGCAATGATCTAATGTCCTAATTTATCTGATAGTGTCCTTGCAGCTAAGAAGCAAAGAGTCTGACAAAAAGTCATCATCTTGACTGCAATGCTAACAGACATAAAAGCTCCATTGTTAAAGGCTACTACACACACACACACACACAGTACAAACTTTTCAGAAACCTACTGCTGCTCATTGTCTGTGAAGTGAAGATCCACTTTCAACTGAAAGTCCACCTCACTCAAGGCCTCCTCCACCTGCAAAACATTGGCAGACCTAATGAAAACACCGTGTGGAACCCATCATCATGTTATGTGAAGAAAGTGAAAGAAGAAAGAAACCATATTAAGGCAGAGGGGTGAACACATAAAATGTCTGTACATCCAGTATATTCTACACTGTGAGGCTGAGACATCACATGAAGTGGTGATTTACAACACATTTTAACTCAAGTGTGCCACAAATACATCCAACACATCCTTAAAGGGCAGCTTCACTGATTTTCAGTGTGCTTCTTATGGAATCTAATTTGGGAGTACATGTTTATGAATGGTTTATAACCTCTCTCTGCATCCAGGGACAGTCCAACCAAGCACAAGCAATAACCATGAATTGACCTTTACTTCCTACATTACTGCATTATCACTATTTTTTTATACACTGCCTTGGTTATGTCCTTCGTACAGGATATATTTGAATTTAGCAGTCTCATTAGATCAGATTATGTTCCTCCAAAAGAGTCATCATTGACTGGCTTTCTCCCCCATTTCCTTATGATACATTTTGATGATGGAGGTGAAGACTACATAACACACAAAAAACTGAATTCTGATATTTGGCTCCCAACCTGATGTGACCAAACCTGTTTGCAATGCGGATTTAGTGACTTCAAAGTTCTTTTGAATGAACTATTATGTTCTCTGTTGGGTCTACAAACTGTGCTCCTGCATTTCTTTTAATCCATTGTAGGCTGAAGAGAATTTAATTACTCCCGTGTTCAGAGTGCCTTAGAATACCATGGTGATAATGCAGAGCACCTTTTTCAGTTTGAACAAGTGGTAAAACAAAAGGTATGAGCAAATAAAGGAGGTGCCGACAGTGGGTCTTTTGAAGATGGAGGTGCGGCGTGGTTGATTATAATACAGGTTATGCACAGTTCTTCCTCTTTTTCTATTAACATTATACTAAAGTGTACACACAGATATTCTGTAAACAGAGCTCTTTGCAGTTCTGCCCAATATTGATGTTGATGATTGATTAAGCATACATAGAGGTGTACACAGGGAAAATGAGGGGCTATTTTTGTCAGTGCTATCTGTAGCTGTGAGCAGCAAAAAACCTCTGGAAGGTTAATGAGCAGGGAGCCTTAGGGAGAGCTTACAGCTGAAATCTGATATGCCTTAAAGCTACTCACCTCACCTCAAAGTCTGCATTTAATGAAATCTTCTAAAATTAGTAGTCAGACAGAGTCATGTGGGACAAAAAATTCAAATTTGGTCTGAAGCAAGGATCCTTCCACAGTAATCCAGGCATTTGCGCTGTAGATATAAGTCAGAAAACAGTTGAGTGATGGTGGATTCTCCCTATGTCCACATGTGAAATACAGTTATCCTATACACGATTAGCTCTGAGCAGCTGTGATCGGAGCTCCCCCACATCCCAGCCTTAGACCTGTCTCATCGCTGTCAATGCTGATCAATTTGAGCTCCGGTGGATCCAAACAACAAAAACAGTCAGAGTGGATTTTTGGGGTCGTGCCCACGGTGAAATCACAAGGGACAGCCCATCAATAAGTGTCTGAAAGCTCTACACGCCTGTTCATTTGAGCTGAGCGCAGACAGTCTGGGTGCACAGGTAATTTACATTTGTCTAATTTACATCTGTCAATTAAAGCACATTAATTCTACGGTCATTGAAGTCAGTGACTGCCGTACTGATTCTTAGTCTAAATTGGTTAGAACAGAATTATTTTAAAGTAGGAACTAAGTATGTTCTTCTATGAGGAGTCAGCCTACTCATTTTACTACATATCTGAAATGAATTCACGGATGCAACCATGGAACCCCAGGAGGAAATAGACTCTTGGGTAGGTGTTTGTGCCACAAACAGGCTCTGTTGATGAATTATTACTAGTGATTTCTTTATCCTTTGGCTCAGATTAAAATTTGACTCCTCCAGGCTATATGTTCAAGTGTCCCTGGACAAGACACTGAACCCCCAAGAAGTCCAAAAACCCCAAGCCACTGATGCAGCGCAAGTCAGTGCACTCTGGTCACCTGCCACAAGCCTGCTAAAAATTGGGGAAGCTTCCGTCAGGTCCTGAGGTAGCAAAGCAGCTTCTCAGTAGTGTCTTTCACAACAGGGATGATGTTTTCATATTGGGAAGCGGTTCCCTGTTTATGCCATACGTAGTGCTGCTGTTCTCCACAAAAAAATACATGCATGTGTTGGTCTGAAAAAAAAAAAGATCCTCAACCCGTTTCAGGTCAGTTTTAGTAGCTGACGCAATAGTATTATAGCCAATAGACATATTTACTATCGTTAAGCATAATAATTTTTTTAAATATTTTTCATGACATGAGATATGGAATCTGCTCAAGTTAAATAGTCTAAATGCTATGAAGAGGCAGTATTGTTTGTGTCAGCTAGTAAAAGTGGAACCAATGTTCATTAGAGAACAGAGACAGATGTAATGTAATTAATGTCCCTTTATCATGTTGTAAAGATAAAAGCTGCAGTTATGGAACTCAATTATTACACAGCTGTTTTCACTGCAATTATCTGTCATGCATTTTACAGCCAGGCTACTGATAAAACATAAGCAGCTGAATTCCCTCTCTTTCTTTTACCTCAACGGGAATCCTGTGTGTATGCAGAAAATGACCAACATGACTCACCCTTTCACCATCCAAGAGCAGATGGACTTTGAAGATCATGCAGTCATTCACCACAATCTCCTCATTTCTGTAAAGGATCTGAAATATCCGGCTGAACACCGTGCCATCGTAAACCCCCGCAGAGCTGAAGCTGCATTCACCTGAGAGGGGACACAACAACAGAATGAGCGCACTGTTAAAGTAGCAGTACCTGATTCAGTATGCCGTTTTGTTTACATTACAACATTTGCAACCTTTGCAAATGTTTGCAAGAATTGGTGACAGATATCAGAATATGTTTCCAGATCTGTGTATGTTGATTAATATTACTGTAATATTATTGTCTCATGTTTCCAATATTTTAACTAAGTTAACATACTCTCTGTACGCACTCAAGTCAGCGGCTAACTTTGTGTTTGTCCAATTTTTGTAATTCAACAGGTACTCTAAGCAGACATCAATAACAGCAGATAAGTTCTGTAAGTCTCACAAATATCAATAGTGATTCTAAGCCAGCAAAATACATATAATGTCCCAGAATTCAAGTGGGTCATAAGTGGACCTATCATTTGTCTATGTGTAATGTAACAGCATGTCTAAATTGAAGGCATAGCGTGAGCAGCGTTTTGCAACAGCAATGGTGCTCTACATGTGAGGTGTTCAGGGACAGTGCACAGTGTAGTTCATCTGTGTTTCTGAAGCATTCAGAAATATATAGGGCCTATATGTCCCTAACATTTGTTTTTCCAAGGTAAGATGTCTGTCTTCCTGTACAGTTGAGTACATTTAGCAAGACAATTTAACTTTACCAGAATATGTTAAATAATAATATGTATGGTCAACTATTTGTCTTTTAAAATCATCATATGCTTGGAGGAATTGTTCAACATTTTTGGATACATAATTATTTTCATGCTGATGGGTGAAAAGATCAATACCATTCTCGTTTATAAAATATGAATACAATAACTAGAAAGCTTAGCTTAGCATAGGGATATATTGAGAAACAAGCTAGCTTGGCTCTGTTTAAAGGTAAGAAAATACCTAAATCTAATGCTAACACATCATATGTCACTTGTGTAACCTATGTAAAATCCTTGTGTCAAAATTAAAAGTTACAGTTTTATAATAAGTTATGAAGCTGTGGTACTGCTGAGAAATACTCCAAATTCCACATTCATTACTCTTTGTAACAACTGTTCTATTAATCACCTTTTCTCTTTTCTGTACTAGCTGCTGTATTTTATATTTGGATTTCACAAGCCTGCATGTTTATTCATAAAACATGACAAATGAGGCCTCCTTTTTTTCAACTTTTGCCATCTCCCATGTTAGTGTTTCGTCTTTTCTGATCGTCTTTTGCGCAATCTTTCTGGCATGGCTACAGGCACACAGGGTGAGCTGCTGTCCAGCTGCGAGCAGTGAGAGGTCTTTAAAATATCCTGCTGAGATTGTGCTCTTTTCTTTTTCATTCTTACTCTCCCTCTCTCTGCAGGCCTCCTCCTAATAACGCTGTCACTACTTGCAGCATCAAGCAGCACCAGCCAGGATGACGGATGTGTGGGAGCGTGATTGGATGTGTGACAGAGACAGTGTAATCCCTCTGGGGATGCACTGTATATGAAAGGAGCTGTAGCTGTGTCTCTGCACTATTGCTCACAGCCAGAGAAATGTGACTCTGATTCCATGTTTTCAACATGCTTTCTCGTGTTTTCTTTTATTCAGATCTTGGATTGCCTCCTAAGGTGCATTAGGGAAGTGTATCTGCAGGAATTAACATAAATAATTTTCTGTGTGTTTGACCTGTGAAGGACTTGTCATCCCCCACAGGTGCTTCCATGCCCTCTTTCTAGCACTGGGTGGCCCTTAAGTGTGGCCAAAGACACTAAATTAATTGAACTACAGCTATTGCAGTTGCTTACTGCTTTCACACACACGCACACACGCACGCACGCACACACACACACACACACAGAAGTGACAAGTGATATTGATAAGAAAGCTGCCCTGCTAAGACGTCAACTTTGACACTGATGGCAGTACTGTTTTCATGCAAGGGTGAAAGAGGAAAGAAAGGTGAAAATTGATATTTTTGTGGCCAAAGTGTTGCGCTGAATTTCAGAGAATATACAGTATAGTGCATCTAATATAGAACCAGTAAAACCACTGATCACGGATGTTATATTGTCTGTCAGTGTTAGCTTGATTCATGTCTGGTTATAAGTACCACAGCCAAAGCTAAGGCTGTTATCCTAAAAACAAACGCCCACTGCTGTGAAAATACACTGCAGCCACTACTTTCCAATCTGCCGATAACATTGTTCAGTGTAACAGATAACATATAAATTATTTCACAATTATTTTTGAGACAATGCAGATCTCGGTTATGAAGTAATAAAGTGCTCTCATCAGCGTGAAGTGAAGTTGGTGAGAACAGAAAGAAGAGGAGGACAGAGTCCAAGTCCGGCTGCTCCATGTGTGTGTGATAGCATTTAGCATCACAGAGCTAACCACCACAAGTCGGTATCTGCGCACACACGCAAGTATTAACCTGAACTTTTAAATCACTTATAAATACCTACTGGTAGCTGGTAGGGGATCGATACACTTAAGCTAGTGCTGCATGGATAACCTAATGTCAACCTATGTAGTTATCTAACCATTTCCTTGTTATCTACTCCTCTAATAAAGAGAAGACCAGTCAGTCTCTGTCACGTGACTTTCCAGTTTTGCGAGTGCAGACCAGGTGGAGATGCCAAGGAGCAGACCAAAGCTGAACATTTGCTAAAACAAAAACCCCACACAAAACCTGACACCGCCTTACAGTCTCTTATCTGTTTCAAATTGCACCTTCTGCATAAGATGTAATCCACCTGTGTGCACCTACCTCCACTCTTATACATCGCCTTATGTTCCTCCCACTTCTTAAGGTATGCGTTAACCACAGCCATTTCCATCCTTTTGGCAAAATCCACCAACATCTGTCCATCTGCATTTCTATCCTTAGCACCATACCTACCCAACACCTCCTCATCACCTCTTTTCCCTTCACCTATGTCTCCACTGAAATCTGCTCCTATCACCATTCTCTCATTCCTAGGAAAACTCTCTCCCACTTCACCTAACTTCTCCAGAACTCTTTCTCATCTGCCTGACATCCATTCTGTGGGGCATACGCACTGACAACATTCAACATAGCCCCTTCGATCTCCGGCTTTAAACGGTCTGACACTCGCCTCACCTCCACCACACTATTTACATTACTATAAATCCACCTCCAATGTTCCTGGCCTTGCTTCCCTTCCACCTGGTCTCCTGCACACACACAATATATCTACCTTCCTTCTCTCCATCATGTCTGCCAGCTCTCTTCCTTTACCAGTCATAGTCCCTACATTAAGAGTCTCTACTCTCACCTCCACACTCCTGCTTTTCCTTCCCTCCAGCTGCTTCCTAATAAGCCTTCCTCCTCTCCTCTTCCTCTGTCTTTGGCCAACAGTAGCAGTTTCCGCCGGCACCCTGTTGGCCAACAGTACCGGAGGCAGTTGTTGTTAACCCAGGTCCCGACCGATCCGGTATGGAAGTCACATTTGTTATGATCTGCATACTTGATTTCGCAAAGATTTTATGTCAGATGCCCTTTCCTGACACAACCCTCCGGGCTTGGACCAGCACTAGGAATACACTGGCTTCTTACAAGTCCTGATGGAGACAGACAGGCTGATCACTGACTGCATAAAGTGCTGCTTTGCAAAAAACACGGTGCTTATGTAGAAAGTTAACAAAAGAGGGACTCCAGAAAATGATCCACACCCCGGACAGCAGACATTCACACTGCATTAGCTATGCATTTCTTATTAATAATTTTAACTAACTGTTAGCTCATAAAATTGTGAATTGGGCTTATTGTAGTTGTTGTCATTATGTCCACCTACCTTTTCCTCTTTTCTAATCATAAACATAAAACATCAGAGTATTTAAATAACTTATGGGACTTTCCAAAGTCATCCTGCTGGATATAATTGATATTTCATATAGTACATGTGTATGCTCACATGTTTTAATAAGACCAACAGTAAATGTATCAAATCGACTGAGTTCTGACAGTTGTACTGCAGTTCTCACAGGTGTTGGAGCATTATCACATCCTGCACATTAAAACCTGCTGAAATGCCCTAAAGCTTTGGCCACAGTGATTCTGTGCACAAAATAATCTGCTTACACACTGTGGTGCTCTACATCTGCTGTGTGTGCATGTCTACACTATTCGCTATCACTAACGTTCACAAAGCTCTCTGAATTGCTCTTCATGATACTAATATGAGGGTGTATCTCAGTCCGTTAAGTATGAGGCACCGTAAACAGAAATCCAATTCTCTCAGTTAACATTCTGACTTGAAAATCACTATGTTATTGTGCATGAATCACAGTCATTAAATGCTTCAGTTGAGTGTGTGGCACGATCTTTTACTGAAGGGCACAGACAATTGAAATGTCAAGCATACGCTTTTAAAGAGAACACAGTATATCCTATACATCCTGTATACGTGTGTGATGAATGTATTTCCTGATGCTGGCCTCAGATGCAAAGGGGGAGACACGTCTACAGCCTTTCTACATTTGCAGCTATGTTTCCGGTCATCCCGAGAACATACAGTATGTTCAATATTCACTTCCTTTTTAGCACCACCTGGTCTCCACAAACTCCAGGAGGCTAGTCTAGCAGGTAAATTCGAAATTCTGTCTTTCCACAATTTAGTGCTGGACGTTGCTTTTATGCAAAAGTTGGACTGAAAATCAAAACGCCAAGCTGAGGCTGAAGCATTATGTAGACCCGCAGGGAACGGCAGGGTTTGACGCTACGAGTGAATCACTTCATGAGATTCATTGACATTCTTACTGTATTGATCATAGCTCTTTTAACGCACATGCATGTCATTGATCTTCATCTTCTCAACTCACTCACTGTTACTGTATTTCAGAAAATGTTTATGGAACAGGCAGCTTGTAAGTATTTAAATGAAGAGAAAGCATGTTAAAAAGTACAGTACAAATGAGATGTCTTCACTAGATGTTTGCCTGTGCTGCTGACTCACCCGGAGCCATTCCCCTGACACCGCAGGCTAGATTATTCTAAGAAAGAATAGCTGATATTACTAATAAATTGACTGAGTGTTTTACTGTATGTTAATTAAAGTACATTTATCTGTATTTACGCTGGATTGAGGTATTATAGAGAACAGTGTGTAACTGGAGCCTCCTGCAGTGAGACTATCCTCTACCTTCCTTTCCTCACCTGACATCATGTAAAACTGCAGCCTATAAATAGACTATTGAGACCAAGACTATTTTTATCATTTCCATTGCAGTCTATTAATATTGTGACTGTTCAGGATTTCTTTCCAATCATAATGAGGTAAGGAAATAGTCCTTGCTGGTATTCCTGTCTGTGTGCTACTGGAAAAAAACCCCCAAATAACGTGAATTACCAAATCACAGCTCAGACTGAGACACGTCGTCTTTACAATCAGTTGCATCCTTGCCACACACGTACACACACACACACACACTTAATTTTGGCTCTGCTATAGCTGTGAGAACATTGAAACTGACACACTGTGGCTTTAACTGTAACCACAGGAGCTGCAAGCCAAAAAACCAAAGTCCACGTCTTAGCTTTACGCATATCGTAACCTTAAATCACAATCGGATCCTAAATGTCGTCACAATACAAAATGCCCTCACAACAACAGTGTGCTGCACTGTCCTCACACATGGCGAGATTAGGCGATGCACACACACCCACACACACACACGGTGCTCCAGCCATGACAAGCTAAAAATAGCCGTTATTACTGCAAATCTGTATTGCCAGTGAAACAGCTCCCTGTATTGCCAGAGATCCAGATTTTAACACTTGGGTAGATTCAGAAAGACTGTGCGACAATCTATAAATACATACGGCTACAATAACTATAATCTTCGAAGCTAGAAACCATCTGCTTATTACTGTATTAAGAAATCAAAAGATGTAAAATGCACAGAGCATGATTCTGTTACCTTTTACCCTAATTAATTTCTGAGAATACATTTGTTTTAAAACACGTCTTGGCCACAAATAAATATGGTCTTCTTTGATGTAAGCCATTTTCCGATTAGCTGTTCTATTATGTCTATGCTCCACTGCAAAAATATGTCCGGCTTTAATCCTGTACTGTCATACCCAATCCTTTATTATAAGAGAAGAGGAATAGTTCCTCCTGAAACACAGAAATTCCAATAGAGTTTTATTTGTTTCACAAATGCAAATATGTTGAGACAGCACAGAAAAGATGAGTCAACATTTTATCAAGGAAATTATGCTACGGTTTAAGAAGAAGGAAAACTGGAATTGTTTTTTATTTGAAATTTAAATCTTGTTCCCATTTGGTCTTGAAAGACTATAAATTTAGAAATATATTATCTGCAGTGTGAGCCAGTGTTCAACCCAAGGACAGCCAAATGTCCTAAATCACTGAGACAAGGTGGTGCCAGAAAAGTCCCAGACACCATTTTCATTCTTTCGTGTACAACTCTGATAAATGAGCAGCAGCGACAAGAACGCATATAGATTCAACTGCTGAACAACAAACAATTTGTTGTTATAAAATTAATTTCCTTAATTTAAATGAGAGATTCTGGTGTTATCATAGTTACTGCATATGAAAAATGTTTAACTATATATATATATTTTATGAATCTATGAGAGTTCAATCCAGAGATAATAGTTGAGCATGTTCATATTCCATCTTCACATAAAACTGTAAAACTAGGCTTCTTTTTTACCAGAGAGGCACAGAATAAGAGTGCTTCCTTCACTACTGTGCACTTTAACGTTAAACACTGTGACAGATTACTGTTCTCACACAGACTTCAAAGACAACATGTCCAACATGTGTAATTCTGACACAGAATATGTGTACACAAAACTATTTCCTGTGTCAAATGGGATTTTCTCACACTCACTCCCCTTTGAACGTGAACTATTATGGATAGAGCCTGTTCAAACATGATCTAAACTATAGGAACCAGAGTCAAGCTAATGTCATAATTCGTTAATATTTGATGCAGATAATGAAATTTGATTAAAATACAAAGGTGTAATCTTAATAAGTTTATCAGGTTTTACTTAGAGAGATACTTTTAAGATTAGTTTGGGATGTCTGGGAGTTAAATGGATCGCGATGAGATTTGCAGGTGGAGCAGCTGAACGAATCCCATGAATAGTAATGGATAACCTGGATCAGATGGTACAGTATGATTGCCTTTAAGAGTAGATCTGTCAGTATAATACACTGTAACATTGTTTTGATTGTGAGAGTGGATGAACTGATGGTAGCATGGACTGTCTTAAGACACACTGGCAGGCATCTGTGTATAGTCAAAGTGTGTAGCGAGCAGTTTTGCCCCTGCGGCAACTGAAGGACTGCTGACCAGTCCCAGTGGGCACAGGGCCATAGGTCCAGGTTGTGAGGGGATCTTTGGAACAGAGTCTCAATTTGAAGTAAATGTTAGCATTTCTTGTAGATAATACCATTTACAAAAAGAAAATGGCTACAAGGAGCAAAAAGGCGCCAGAGAGGCATTATAAAACACAAAGACATACAAAGTAGTTGAAACAACCAGACAAAAAAAGGTGGCAGGGATACACAAAACAATCCAGAGACACACCAGAACTACAAAGAGATGCAAAACAACTACAAAAAGACAAAAACTGCCACAAAATGGCACAAAACAAAGTAAACAAAATATGACGACATACAAAATGATATCAAAGAGGCACAAAGTAAGTGCAGAGAGACGTGAAACAACTGCAAAGACAAACAAAAGCACAAAAAACGCAGGGAAATGCAAAACAACAAAAAACAGTCATGAAAAGACACAAACACAAAGAGTTACAAAACCAGTTTAAACCAAGCTACAACCCCAGAGACCCAAAATGATTACAAAGACATTGCAACATATATATAAATATATGCCAAATATCCACAATAAGATTTTTAAAAAATAACCACAAAAAGACTCAAAACAGCCTCAGACGCTTATGCACAGATAAGAATGACGGTAGTGGTGTCAGACTGAGTGTGTGTGTGTGTGTGTGTGTGTGTGTGTGTGTGTGTGTGTGTGTGTGTGTGTGTGTGTGCGCGCGCGCGAGGTTGTACACATTTCACCTCACCTGCATTGTCTTGTGTTGTTGCTATCAACCTATGGGGCACTCGAGGTGAGATCCTCAACCCTGCTCGTACCTGGTAGAACCTGAGGGACAGAACAGAATAACATAAATCACAATCACACATACACTGCATTTATTTTGTATGCTGACATTTTAAATGTTCTAGACATGTAATGTAAATTATAACATGTGCACGCACTGTATTCTATATCTATGCATATCTATAATCTGCTCACTACTGTTTTACAGGTATTTTCAGTTTGACTCTCAAATTTTACTGAGTCAGCTGCCTTGGGAGCATATTGTTCACTGCTTATTTTACTCGACACCATCATGTGGATGGTTTGAAACAAGTCTATGGTGTAACAACTAAAATAATTCCCTTCGTATGTTAAGTCTTCGGGGTTTGAATCAGTGAGAATACTACACGTCTAAGTGGAATATGGGAATTTTTGCAACATAGCAGACTCAACAAAACAATCTTGACAAGTTTATACGTGCTGTATTTTAGACAGAGATAACCAATCAACAATGTCATGTTAACCAAAATCAGCCCCAAATTGGTTAATTGTGACTAAATTAGTAAAGATTAATGTGTATATGGTTCTTGGTAATGAAAACAACAACAATGACATTTCTTCAAAACAATCAGATTCATAGAGTACAAGATACATACCACAGAAAACACAATACACTTGACTTATTATTGACATGACACACCAGACTATAGCCATGAGCTGCAATGGAAAACATCCTTGAAAAGGTCACTTTGACTGTTCAAGTCAAAGCAGCTTTGCATAAAAGCACACAGACCTCTCTCTGGGGACACGGAGGTCCCAAAGCACAGCTGTGAAGACGGACATCACATCAATGTGTTAGTGACAGTTCTTCTAAAGACAGAGGCTTGACAGAGAACAGCACTGAAAGACTGAAAAGTTGTTCCAAGGTCAATAAATTATTAAGAGAGGTTTATGGAATGAAACGAAAAAGAGATACAGGTATGTGGATCTGTGTGCTCAAATGACTAATTGTACAGCACACATTTTCATTGTTTCTTGGTGCATGGATGCTGGAAAACAAACTTATCAGTGCTTTCATTTTGTTTGCACAATTACTCTGGAATAAATCAGATTAAAAAATCAGTTTGATTGATAATTTCAGTATCTGAAGCTATCTAACACTGACTTATTCTCCATTAGTGGAAGCTAAAAGTGCAGTGCTTATCACCACTGCCTTCTTTGCAAATCAAATTCAGATTTAATCAGTATTTTTAATGCAATCAGTGTACAACTGGGCTCTTAAGTGTACAGCTGCATGCTCCCCCGATCTGGTGCAGGGATTAGTATTGATTTTAGCAATTACATTTCAGTGTGGACAGATGCGTAGGTCCTGGTAACTAAACCATTCTTATTCCAGAGTGCTTCGTTTTTACATTATGATCCAATTCTTTTTAGTGTTCACATCAGATCCCTGCTGCTATCTGAAGCAGCATAGCAACTGGCAAAAACAAACATATTAGTGCACTCAGCTCAAGGGATTAACACGATAAAGCAGTAGCCCGTCCCATTTGGAGTGGGAAAATCATTTTGATAAAGCTGGTGTTTAAGTGAGCTGGAGGCCGATCAGATGAGAGGTTTTAATCTTCCTGCAGATGCATCACAGCCGACTAAACATGGCCTTTTTACATGTCATAGAGTATCTTATCTTAAAAATATAAATTTTAGATTGAATTATCCTTCTTATTGGTGCAGTCTATTAGTATATGATTTACATTAGTATTTCTATATCGTAATGTATGTGTTTGTATATTGTGTTAGCATCCTGAGGTCAGCACTGCCCTAAAAGCTGATGGAAAATTCTTTAATTTAAACCTTTTGAGGATGTTTTTTTTAACCAAGGAAAACTAATTTCCATAAAGCATACACAATACAAAGCATGCAGATTCTGCATTATGCTATTAAAAAACACAGTGTCTTAACACAATGTGTTAATTAATACGCCAAATGCCTCAAATTACACCACATTTACAAGCAAAGTTAGCAGCAGCAACAATATTTAGCTTTAGCTTTAGCCAAGCCTGCAGTAGCTGCGTCTCTATCTATCTAACTAGCTAGCAGCTAGAACTTAATGTGATGCTAGCTAGCTGGCAGTCTTGCTTTAGATTTATACAGTAAGTACTTGGTTCTCTTTGACAGATGCAAGAGTTACCACTGCTAGTGTGCTACACAATGAGCCCAAAAAAAATTGAAACGTTTCTGTTTGTGTCTATGTAGTGCAACCAATCTCAAATTGCAATGAATTATAAGAAATATAGTCATCAGAAATATGTATTGGTATTATTACAAGACATCACAAAATTCAAGGTATCATTTTGTAATGCCTGTCAGTCATGACTAAGGGAGACAAAGTCTTTCTTTGACGTCTTTGAATACAATAAGCAACATCCGTTTGAGTTTGAAACCATCATCCTCAGCTACATAGTTACATTATATATCTTACACATTTTAATTTAGCTTTGTTTTTCATTTAGGGTGAAAAAAGACAAAAAACAAACAAAGGAATATTCAAACTAAACATGCAATAAATACATGTTCAGTGAGTTTGTTGAGTTGTTGTGAAGTCTGGTGATTTCTTCGCTTACCCTCTTTGAAAGAGATCCACATTGTGAAACTTGTGTAACTCTACAGAAAACTCCAGTGTTCCCTGTACTTCAGACATGATATAATCCCACTCATCACCTGCCAAAAGAGAAGACAGCCAGTAAACACAACATATCAGACAAATAAGCAACAATAAGACAGAATCCACAGAGAAAAATAAGACAAACACTGTTGCTCCTCCTGTCTGCTGAGATGATGTGACTCATACAGTACAGTGTGGAGAACGGACTGTACGAGACCACAACAGACTTCTTGATTTTAATTATTACCACCGTAAAGGTCCAAACTGATCATTACTGAATAAAAGCACTCTGCATCTGAATACTACTTTCTTTATAGCATATGTCATGTTAAGACTCACTAGTGTTCAGCTTCTCAGCCTTCATTGTAGTTATTACCTGTATAATTCCTATTTCATGTATGATTCGGATGCTGTAGCATGCTGCCTTTAAGTAGCGTACAGTCTGCTAATTTGACAATAACGTCTTATCTTCTTGGCATATTTGTAATTGCAATTTGATTAGTCAATTATGTTTTTAATGATCTATTCAAAGGCCATTAAAAGTAATTTTACTATTTTATGCTTTAATTAAATCTAAAATTAGCCAACTTAGCTGAAAAATATAAGTTTAATTTGCTCTTTTGTTTGCCCATGAAGTCAAGGATTTAACAGTCATTATTCTTTTTAGGCCCTTTGAAATAAAAGCCCATGCAAGCATTACCTCAGGTCATTAAGAGAAATGCAGATAAACACTAAGAGTGTCAGTGAATGCATCAGAGCCTGGAAAATAGAGCTCTCTAAAAGAACATGATCGTCCCAGTCTTGCTAAAGCTCACTTCACATCCAATAACAAAAAGTTAAGCCCATTTTTTCCCCAGCGCTTCCAAACACGAACCATTTAATTTCACTTTAAAATCCACAATGTCTGAAACTGTTCAAACCATGAACGTTATACTCTACACCAGGCTGCACAGTAAAACTGAGCTGCCACAAATCAAAAGAAGATGAAACACTGACAGTGTTTACAGCAAAGTGGATCAAATGACCCGTCATTGAATGCTTTGAAACATAATCCTTGCATGTGTGCGGCATTCAGTGAGCGCTCCATTAAAGTGTAGTAAAAACTGATATGAGGAGTCCTCAAAGGATGATGCACACACGCTGTAAGTGTCATTACAGAAACACATCGCTGTGAAACATCATTCGCAATTGCAAGTTTACATGGAGCCTACTTTACGACCAGTTCCCAGCTTAGGTGGCTTGAAAGCAAAATACTGTCTCAGTCTACTTTCTTTAAACAGCAGAGATTTATCTACCGGCTGGTTTTTATTACACCTGAGCTCTGATGCTGGATTCTTGTGAGAAGTTAATTTGCTGCTATAAAATACAATACAAATGTTGCTGCTAATTAAAGTCAACTTCAGCTTACAGGTCTTTCTGTCGTGACCTGCTAAAAATGAAAGTCTAATCTATATTTTACTTTGTTAAGTCCTGCGCCTTTAGCCTAGCTGTTGCTAAACCTCATTCCTGCATAGTGCGTAAGCAGTTAATGATAACAGTAGCCGATTTACCACTAAAACTGGAGAGTAAATCATTTGAGACAAAGGAAAAAAAGCTGTCGTTGGCAGTTTTTGTCAGCTGCAGCTAGCTAGCTATTTAAGCTAGTTATAGATCTAAATTAGTTGAAAGTGTTGTTTTAACATATCTGGCTACCAAAAGCCAAATAGGTTATAATTTTATTGTCATTCGTGTTTAATATTTGTTTTAATCTAGTGTAATTTTATCAGATGGCATTTATAAGTGCTGTTGTGAACGTCACTGCGCGTTTTATGAATGCTACTCTATGCGGTGCTGTATGGAGCGGCGTTCAAAAACACAGAGTGCTGTTTACAACAGCATTGATAAAAATAAGTAAATTACACTACATTAAGATTAATATCAGACAAAACACGGCAGGGGAAATGACCAGTTGGCCTGTTGAAGGCTTTTGCTGGCTCCATGCACTTAGTGGAACTTTAGGTACCATGGTGTTCGTACATATAGTATACATTTGGCAGGAAAATGCAATTCTTCACCTTACTTATGTTGATAGTAAGTGACACAACTGCTTTCCTCTTCTTGCTGACTCTGCATGTCATGTCACACTGACACACACACTGACCAGACCTGGAGGTCCAAAAAAGCGAAGCTTTGTGTGTGTGTGTGTGTGTGTGTGTGTGTGTGTGTGTGTGTGTGTGTGTGTGTGTGTGTGTGTGTGTGTGTGTGTGTGACCACAAAACAGCGGTTATTATAATGTCACAAGTCAAGACTGTGAGAGAGTGGAGTACATCCAGCGTGTGATTTCTTCAGCATTCATTAAGCCTTCCACAGCTGCCTCATTGCTTCCCTAATTCACTGAGTTGTTAAGCTACCATCCCAGTTATGTTTCCTGCTGTCTCAGAGATTCATAAGAAGGAGCTTCTCGCATTTGTGTGGTAGACAGTAAGGAGGAGAACGGACTAAATGGCGGCTCACTGTCCAGAGAATATTAGTTTTTTTATTCATTTAGTTAGTGGCGGAGTCCGCCATTCCCGCCCTGGATTCAAATTATTTAAATAAAAAATATTAGAGTTTATCTCTACTGTAAACAGTTTTTCAACAAAATGGCTGCTTATTGAGAATTTTCCCCCCAGAAGTCTCAGTCTCGTCTACCTTTGAACTGTGTGTCTCGGTTTCTAAGTTTACAGAGGGAATGGAATACAGATGTTAAACATTTTCAACACAAATTATATGGTGATTAGTCCATTTTGTTTTTAATGTGAATATCACCTTCCCCAGCTCAGCTTCTTTTGTTTCTGATGCACATATCCCTGTTGAGCTGCGTGCTGTGCTGCTGTGCTCTAATAGCTGTAGCTTAGCTTTAAAACGTGCAGTTTGTGCACTTTTACAAACTATGTCTGGCTGATTTTTTTACTTGCTGCAAAAGATTAAACAGTAATCGTTACAAAACAGCCATCTGCTGTCTGATTACTATTTAATGCAGGCCACGCACACAGACACACACACACACACACACACACACACAAACACACACATATACTGGGCTTCTTGGATTACTAGACTTTGCAGCTGCAGTTATTCCTCCACTGTAAGAAAAAACTAAAACTCTGGCTGTCCTGAACCTGCCTCTATTGGTGTCAGCTCAGCTGGGGAACTGGCATCTCCAGTCTCAAATTAAAAACGATGAAAAGAAACAGTGGCTGGATGTGGATTGAATAGATTTAGCTGGTAGGCACAGGTGTCATTGTAACACCAGAACGATTGTGTGTGCAACACGGCACGAAGGTGCTGTGCACAGCTCAAAGGGCCGGAAATGAATCTCAAACATTATTCCACTCACTAACAAGTGCCTCTGCAGAACACAAAGTACTATCACTAAATATAGTGATAAGCAGCAAAAGAACAGTGAGTTATGTACCTCCTTCAAGCAAGAATATCAGTATCTTACGAATGAAAGTTACTATGACCACACTTCAACTTGACTGTTTATGATTTTGAGAAAAACTGTGTATTTGTCGAATGAGTAACCTTAACAGGCATCTACTTAGTCAGCCCAGCAATCATGTGATGTCATAATCTCGCATCTGCTAAAACCCTCTATAATGCTGTGTGTGAGGTTCTTTGTTGTTGGAAGTGCAATGGCAAATCCCTGCAAAGGCAAAAAGGAGACTGTGTGCTCTGAGTTATCGAGTTAAATGAGTCAGAGTATGACTTTGAGAGCATGTGACCAGCATCTTTGCATCTCCAAATGAGCTTGTCTTATGATCAAAGGGGTTTTCTACCACCTAAAAAAACAAGCCCAAATGAACTGGAAAATCCTGCTCCCACTACCTGAAAAGTATTTTGTGGTGTTTCTGAGTCGCACACAGTTTGCAGTCAACATCAAAAACATCCTCTCTTTGTATTTGAAAACACAATGACAGTCCCCTATGTGTACATGTGTATGCATTCTTGATTGAAATGGTTGAAAAGTATCAAGATGGACATTACTCATTGTATTCCAACATGGTCTTGTGGTTATCTGCTCTAATGAAATGTTTATATCAGTCACGAGCGGCTGACCAGCATTATTAAGTGTAATCTGTTTACACGTGCATCACGGTCTTCCATCTTTTGTCCTCACGCAGCCTGCTGTGACAACTATGCATTGTTTCATTTTGAAGTGGGAGCGTTGCTTTGTTTCGATTTTAGATGCCTAGTGTGGGACTACTTCAGCAGGACTCCAGCATCTGTGGAAAAAGCTGATAACAAACAGTACACACTGTGCCATCGGGCAGCTTTGACAAACATCCGTGCTTGTCATACGCTGCACGGCACACGTTGCCAGCAGAGATTGTTAGTATACATTTAATTAACACTGTATCTCATTTTGCATCCACATGCACCAGGAGGAGCGTGCTTGGATGCATTCTTTTATTGAATGCCTTTATTTTGAAAGGCTAATTTGATCCCCTTTGCTTTGTTAACTTATCATTGTGGACTGTCCTTACATCTGTTTACACAAGTACACATGCCCAGTGTTGCCTACAGTAGGTCAGACCCTCATCTGCCTTATAGCACAGGCACATTTGATGTATAAATCAGACTGTGTTAAATCCGGTCCTCCTCCAGCCTGACAGCGCTCTATCCCAGCAGCAGCAGCCTTCTCTGCTGTAATGTATAACAACGAGCTTCCTCATTTTACACACATGCACACAATCATCCCGCTAGAGCAGGAAGAAGGATGTAGAATAAAGAAGGACAATCAAACAGTCTCACCTTAGCAGTGATGAAGTCTTAGTATCCGCAGAGGGTTCGGCTCCAGGCTTCACTCAGTAGATTGCTGCTTGCAGATAAACGCGCGGCTCGCAATGTTTATATCACCGCTTCTCCTGCTGCTGCTGCTGTTGCCATGGTTATTCATCCAGACCCTGCATGTTCTGCAGTCCCCCTTCTTTCTCCCTCTCTCTCTCCGTGTTTCCTTATGTGTGTGTGTCTCTCTCTCTCCTGACTGGGATTTCAATTTGGGGAAGTGCAGCAGCGCCTGTCGCGGAATCTGGCTGTGTGTTTCCTCCGCGTCCGCACCAGCGTTCAGCGCACAATACATATAGACAGTTTCATAAGGGGAATATTAATAATCATCAGCCCCTGTGTGTGTGTGTGTGTCTGTGTGTGGGTGCGCTGCTGCTGCTGCTGCTGCCGCTGTTGCTGCACTATAGTGTGTGCGTCCGGCGGGCGACCTGACGTCAAAGCCTGCCCTCTAAAAGCTGAAGTGAACCGTAAAGTCAGGAAATTACAATACTAAGGAACAAAGGATGAACGTTGTGCAAAGAAATATACAGTATATTGCAACAATAAACACGCGGTGTAACGTGACATGGAGTCACAACGGTGAATGAGTAGCAAACATGAAAAACGTGAAATCTGAGTCATCAGCATCAAATTTCAACTGTGAAACAATGAAAAAGATGTTATAGGAAATATATATTTATGGCCCATAATATTGATAATATTGAACAACACAGTGTCAGTGGGTCTTCCCGGCCATATGTCCTGACAAGACACTGAATTCCAACACTGCTGCTGTCCTGCAACAATTTCAACCAATAAAGTCTATTATTATTATCTGTAGAAAATATTCCAAAATTTTGCAGGTTTTATTCAAGTGAACATCAAATTTCAAATTGCCCACTCTTCTTAACTTAATAACTCCAGTATGCATCTTAACTACTTAGCAAATTACCCTACCAATTATGAAAATGTACACAATGTACAATGACAATAACTTCAGTTATTTCCATAGGATTAGTTTGTTTTAATGGACCTCATTTATTGTAATTTCACAAGGACGACTACCTAAGGTACTGTGCAGGGAGTGTAGCAGAGTGTAGAGTAGCAGACTGTAGCAGAGCAGAGGAGACGGACAGCTGGGTGTAGTCTCATGCTAGCACTAGTTTAAAAAAAAAAAGATCAAAAATTCCCTGTTTAGGTCTATGTCCAAGTTGTAAGACCTTTGTTTTAAACAAACATGTATGTTTAAAAATCTTTAAATGAATGTTTAAAAAATTAACCAAACAGCAAGTGAAAGGCCACATTTTGCTTGTACACTGAAAACTTTGACTTTGACAAGGAGCTAACTGGGGCCCAGCTACTTATTTTGCCCCTGGTCTACTTATTATGTCAGTTCAGCCATGTCAAAGGTAAAGTGATGCTGGTGTCATGTTGCTAAGAGAAATATTTACATTCAACCTGTTCTTTCCTAAGATATTTAGAGTCAATCCCAGTCTGCATGAGGAAGCTAAGTATTACACATATTTATTAGAGGCTTAGTTAAAAAAAAATTTTATGAAACAAGGCTTAAATTACATGTTAGCACCCTCTTAACAATCCAAGGAATATGTTCAGATGTGTAATGTAGATTCTTTTAGTGAAGAAACACTAAAACTCAAAGAATAGACAACCACCAACCAGCACTGTCTCATTTGTTCCTGGCAGACAGGTAGTGCAATTAAAATGCCATCTGTCCTGGTTAAACAACTCCTCACAGACTAATCACTTATCAGATAAAGGGGAAGAGAGGCTTATGTAACAACTGAATAAAAATGTATGTGGCTTGTGAGATGTTTTCTATGGTAACTGTGTGTTTAACATGGTAACATCTCATCAACAGTATTGAAATCGGTTTGGTCCTTCGTGTGTCATTCACCCAGGGTGGCTGTTTTCTTTATCTCTTAGTTTCACCTTCCTCCTAAAAATCCCAAAGTCACTTGCTGCATTTTTCTCATGGCGCCCTGCCATAAGCTCAGCATACTCTTGATTAAGAGTGGAGCACTATTGATTTGGTTGTTGTTGTTCTTCTTCTTTTTCAGATGATTACCAGAGTCTAGATCACTATAGTTTAAAAGAAAATCTCGGGACACACGTTTTCACACAATCCATTATTAAATTACATGATGAGCTGTAGTCATGCGATTCCTGTGATTATACCATATTACTGTAAATGCAGTTTGTGCCTGTGTTATAATCCCAGAACTGTCCTCTAATAAGGTGATATTCTTATCAAGAAATATGACAAAGTAATACAGCATAGCGTACAGAAAGATGACAAAGCTGCTGATTATAATGGGAATAATATGTCAGAGTCTAGTCGAGGGACCAGGTGTCAGCTGCTAATATCATACTGCTCATCATAGTGCACGAACATGTTAGACAGCACTTTCCAACATCATCAAATGAGTGAAGTAGTGCTCATACATCCAGCCAGCTGAAGAATCTATGAAGGTGACCGCAGTTGCCCTTCTGAAGACTTTCGGTCACTCAGCACCAACTTATTTATTGTTGTTGTTTGTTTTAATATCTCATTCAAGTTTTTTTTTTTTCTTTTAAAGACTTGAAAATGGAAATGGAAATGGATAGAAATTGAAATCAGTTAACACTGCTTTAGAAAATAACAACCGCAAACAAGTTGTGTCTTCTGTTTTACGGAAGGGAAGAAAGCTGGAAATAGCATCCAGCAGCTAACATTTCTGATAGCTGTAGCCTAATTTTAGTCATTTGTGACATTTTAACAATTTGTGTTAAAGTAATACTACTTTAAAGGTAAGCATTGTTATGTTAAGTTGTTGTGTTTTCTAGAAGCTAGCATTAGCAGTTAATGTTATCCAGCAATGTTTATGGGCTTTTTTACATTTAGTCTTTGAGATACAAACGTAGGAGTGACATTACACACGTCAGGAGTAACTTTGATTTAGTGTCTTGGCAAAAGGACACTTCTACACATGGAAACTGCCAACTTTGGGATTCACTTTACATCATGATCCACAGATGCCCACTTGGAGAGGGTGAGTACCTTTTTTGCCTCCGGTTAAGATAAGCTAAGCTAAGCTAAGCTACATATTCTGATTTCAGCTTCTTAAAGCAAGTCCAGACAGTCTTCTTTCTTATTAATGTAAAAAATAAATAACCTCTTAATTCAACTCATTGTTGTAGGTAATGTTAGATACTATATATATTTGTGCGGAATTGAAAAATTCTGTGCAGTTTACTAACATCCTGAGCTAAAGCTAAGACCACTTCACATACAAAGCAGTTTCAGGCACTTTGTTCTGTCTGTCAGTTGCTGTGGATCGGATGAGATGATGAGCAGTAGCACTTTTCACATCTGCTTTCACTGTGAATTTCCAGTATACTGTATATTTCACCTTAGCGTTGACAGAACTTTCTCCCTCTCAGTGTCAACAGTGGTTGTTGTTAAGTAAATGTTCACGTTAAAATTAAACTCAAATTGGCATAAAATTTTTATCTTTTAGTTCCATGTTTTCAATCAATGTACCGTATTCAACCTGCCATTAATGGTTAAGCAAGCTAATAATGCTAATAAAGTTATTTAAAAATGATATAGCCTGTTTGTTCAGGTTAACTGAGCTGACTTATTGAGCTAACTAACTAATGACATCTCAATTAAGAAACATACCAGACCACAAATATAATTTGTAACCTCTCATAAAATAAATGTACACAGTTAACACTGGTAACTCCCCATGCAAAATGCACCAGGCTGCACAGGGCGATTTCCACACAGCCTAGATATTGGTGGATTACAGCTTGTTATTATAACACTCCTGTTTTTCAATTTCCACAACAGTCTCAAGCTGTAGTCTTAACCGAACGCCCTTGGTGTATGAGACTCTGGGTCAGCAGTATGCTAGTCATGGGGTCCAGCCTCGTGGATAAATAATCACAAACTGATTTCTCTCTCCCTCTGCCTGCTCTGTTTGCTCACTGAGAGCATGAGCTCTCAATTACCCTGGCGGGACACATGATCTCTCTGCTAGATCTCTGAGGAGGCCCAGTCCCTGTGTTTTGTTTCCCTTTACCGTTGTGTCAGACCAGCACCGCGGTGTAGCTACGAAAACAATCAATTCATGCAATAAGATACAGTAACAAACTCTTTATCCTTCAGCTATATATTACTGGTTATAGTAAACTGCAGCGTGTCAGGTGACAGTGTCATATCGTATATCAGGGATGTAGTTGATGCTAATATAAGTAAACCAGTATCTTAAGATTTCCACACACAGAAAATCATCTTATGAATAAAAAAAAACATATAGAAGAAATGCTTATACTGTGGCATGCACCCTCATAAAAATGTTAAAACAGTCATTATTGTGCTGGACTGCACTGATTATCACTGTTTTACATTAAAGCTGCCTTTCCTTTAAAGCAGGTGTTGCAAACATTTTTATGCTTTTTAAAACGACAAATGACATTTGCTTCAGAGAGATCTGTACCCACAAGCAAACCGCTGCCTCTCACATCAAAATGGTTGCGTATGGTAGGAGCTGACAAATCTTTCTGGGGATGAGACAGTCGTGCGTGTAATAAGTGTCAACATGTCTGCACAAGCTAAGTAAAGTCAAAGCAATGGAAATGCCACTGACTAGTTTTGATTTGGGTTAATGTGATATTCCTGCAGAGGGAATCAGCCTACTGCAGCTTATTTAAGTGCAGCCAAGAGCCACACATCCAAGGCAAAAGAAACAATTACATGCTGTGACATACATGATACGTAAACAGCCCAAGGCCCTTCAGGTAATGACAAGGTCAAGATCGTCTTCATGTCAACACCATAGCTAACATGCATTCTTCAGCTACATGTGTGCATTATGAATTCCGCATTTTATCACTCACTGCTTCTCCTCCACGCTGACGATAATTATTAGGAGAATTACATACAGGCGGCACATGTCATTAGGAGGCACTGTAAAGAAAGAAAGACAGATGGGTGGGTTACACATAGAGGCCCACAGGGTTTCTTCATCTTTTTAATTGTTGGCAATAAAATGTAGTCACCACCTCCTTGAACAGCTCCTAACCAATGGGAAGCCATCGAACAAACTTTTATGTGTACTTAGAAAATGCTAGAGCATCCCCTGATCCATGACTCTCAGTCAGTCCTCAACATGTGCAGGTAGGACCAGCATCAGGGTGGGAATTTCATGTCCGTGGCTCCTTCTGCTCCTGCATCTCACCACTGTGTCTCACTGCTGACCTTGTCTGTCTCCCATCACCGAGGGGGAGTGAAACATGGCCTTCCGCAGCAATGGTTTGACAAGGTAAATATCTAATGTTGAATATCTGTCAGGGTTACTCATCAGCAAGCTTTGTCTCCGAGCTTATTGTGCATAATAATGAAGACTTCTACATTTTCCTGTGTCTCACAGCTTTATGGGTGCAATAAGATTGTTATAGAATCGGGCTTTGTTGCCTTTTCAATCCAGCACGCACAGCATACAAACCTCTACTGCAAACATTTCAGCCATTTCAAAGTGAAATGGTTGTAAGTGATAAACAGGAGTGCTTTAGCCCTTCTGTGTTTGAGTTTGTCTTAATCAATGAATTCACACTTGATTACAGCATCATCATTATCTCTAAATACATTTCCACACAGCTGTTCCTCCAAACTTTTGTCCTTAAATTTTTTGCAACTATCAGCTCTGGACGCAACCAAATTGTATACAGCTGATTGCTTCATGTTCAGCAGCGACTCATTTTGGCCTAATTAAGACAAACGACGGAGCAGAAATCACACTGGAGTCTTGGCTCCCTCTCAGTATTCTGGGGGCACCATAGGGACATCACAACATGAGTGGGAGTGATGGGAAAGTCCCGTAAAATGTTGATGAATGTCAAGAATTAAAGCAGATGACATGTCATTACCTAATTGACTTGATTGATTGATTACACAACAGGCTATTTACTGGAATATACAGGGATGTTTTTAGTTCTGTGATGTTTAATTTGCAGACACTGTACTTTCGTGACTTCTGATCTGTGGCAGCACTAAATACAGTGCAGCATCTCTGTGTAACCACAGCCCAGAAACACCTTTAATCTTTGCAGGTACACATTAGGTTACACACAATGATAGTTATTGTAAATGGAATATCAGTGCATGTTTGACAGCATTTCATGTCAGTGTTAGAGCAGTAAACAAATATTGAGGATGCACTGCCTGCTGCTCAAAAGCCTACATTAAGACAGCTGCCAACTTTCCAAATCCCTCAGATGGCATTTATGTCATTACTTACAGTGACAACTTACCCTGTGGATTTCTTTGTGTAATACTCAAAGGACTTGAAGCAGCAACTGTCTTTGCCAGTTCCGTGCTGCGTCAGCCTAAATGTGAGGGTGAGTGTGACGTGAGGATGAAAAGCTCCAAAAACATTTTGTGCCGGCTGAAAAGTGCAAAACATTAGCTGATTTTAATCCCATCTCTCTAATTCTTGTTCAGTTGCTATGTACAGAACTATAGGAGCACAGATCAGCTTCTCTAGTTCTTGACTAATTTGCCATAAATTATCAGCAAGTGACTGACCAAACAACTCGTCAAACCACTGAGCTCTGATCACCCCAGCAGATAATATTTCAATTCATCAGTTAACCAGCGACTGTCCACCGACTATTTTTATAGGGGTGGCCTGACAGAGGACATTATTGAGTTTGTTGTAAGTGTAAATGTTGTAAGAAGCAACTCTAGAAGAACTTTAGCAAGGGGTAGATATAGTCCCCCCCTGGACACCCACTAGAACTGCCCCTGACTGGTCCACAGGCGTCACTGATACTGTTTAACAGAAGTCTTAGGTCAAAATTATCCTGGGGCTAGCATGGCTAACATTATTGTCTTATAATCATTGTTATTTTTGTGAAACTGTTGTGTAACGTGCATCAGACTATTATCAGAGTAAAATTAAGACCTAAGGCTACGGTTTTGTGCAAAATATCATTGTGAAGCTTTCTCCATGAGACACTTAGCTTAGCTTAACATAATTACTGGAAGCAGGGGGGGAGCTAGACCGACTCTGTCCCAGGGTTTATAAGCCTATTAGCATCTCTAAAATTCACTAATTAAAACATTATATGTTGTTTATTTAACATTTACAAAATCTAAAGTGAATAAAATGCCCTCAGTATTCTTAACTCTTTTAAGGTAGCTTGAATGTCTACAGCTTCTATGTAATGGTACATGAGTAATATTAATCTTCTAGTGTAACTCTCAGCAAGAAAGTGTTTTTTCCCAAATGTCCAACTAGTCCAAACAAGTGCAGGTTTGTAGATTTGAAATGTTCAGCAGTGAAAGCTTCCCTAATGTCACATTTGATCATTTACCAGTCTAGATTATAGATGGAAGGCAGTCAGAGAATCTCTCTGGGGTCTGAGGATGCTCCTTTAACATGAAGGGCATAATGTTAGCGCTGAACGCCTCCACTGAAGAGACCTTGCTGACTTAGCCATTAGTCATTTGCCTGACAGTACACTTACACTCGTACTCCTCAAACAAGCACACACATTTTCTAGAGAGCTCACACGCTGGCGATAGGTAGCACCCTTAGAAACACCATTCATTTCTCAGATTGATGGGCTCCAACCATTGCCATTGGAAAGAAAGAGTCCTCACTATCACTATCACTCATGTTATTGTTGGATTTGGGATCACTGTGCAAAGCTGTCACCACCCAGGACACATCAGGGTAGCAAAATAAGGAGTGTGAGATAATGCAAGTGAAGGTGTGGACACAGCGTATTTCTGCTTAGACGCATGAAGTGCTGTGTAAGGTCACCTTGGCTATTACTGTCATTCATAATTCAGCTTCTTGAGGATTTAAAAGTACACAGTAAGACATTAGTCTACTTGAGTAATGAAATCCACATCTCCATTTAGAATGCAGGCAATGGTAGATCATATATCTCTGTTTATTTATGTATTCAGTGACTGTCAGTGACCATGATTCAGAAGGTTAACAGTGAAAGAATGACAGTATCGCGTTGGGATTTGGCTGCTTTAGGTATAGAGCTACACATGAATGGACATATGGGACCACATTGTGTCTGCTTTAGTGTCATGATATGAAGTCCAAGTGAAAGGCAAGAGGTCACAATGATGATGAGTCACATGCTTCAAATCAGCCCAAGCTATTTTTAGTAACAGCATCTGCAGGTAATGAGTTAGTTAGCCAGCATGATAAACTTACAGTGTCATAAATGTCAAGCTATAGCTTCACATGAAATGAAAAATATATTGTATTGCTACTATAGGTTTTTTTTCTTTTTTCTCAGTCCAGTCCAAGTTCCATGTCTGGTTATTATTGTTTTAAATTCAGCTGAAAATATTCTGCGTAGTAAAATAGATATATTGTTGCTGATTTACTGATTTTTTTAACGTGTCATTTGGTACGGGGAGAGTGGACAAAACGTTTTTTGGCCCTTAGAAGCAAAACCCTAAGCAAAAAAAAAAAAAACAGCATAGAGGGACTGGTGTAAACTGTCTCCAGGTTGCTCACTAAAATCAATACCTAAGTTGTCACTTAATCTAATAATTAAGGGGGAATATAGTACTAGTATATATGTACTGTATATTAATAACTATATTAGCTTTAATATTTTAACCACAGTTGATTGTAAGCTATTTATTTATTCCTCCACAATAATGGTAGTAGTAACATGGGGAGGTTGTTTTTCTTTTGTTCAAATACAATTTAGAAAAAAAATAAAATTTCATACAATGTTGGGCTAAGCAAGCACACTATGAATGAATTGCGGATTTTTTTTTCTTTCATTCTATGTGCTCAGGATGGTCACCAGCAAAGTGCTTCATATCATTTCTGTGGTGTTATATTGATTCAAGCACAACAAACCTGTCAAGGAGAATTAGATGGGTGACTGATTTTCTCTCTCATTCCTGAACAGAAGGCAACTGTGGCATCTATGGATGTTGGCATATTCCCCAGTCTGCATGGCTCTACTGTTCATCTTCTTTGCTCCTGTACTTGGACGTAAGTCACCTACAAGTGAATGCACAGTCACTGACACACCACAAAATCACTGTAGCACTTATTGCGTACGCCATCGCCATTACTGTGAATCTGTTTGTCTTGTAAACACTGACAAAGCGGACTCAGGTTAATGTTACTGCCTGCATGTTGACCGTTGCTAGGTCATTCTCTTTTATCAGAAGTCACAAAGCAAAGGCCAGAAATAGCAGATCCCGTGTGCTGGTCTGTGTCATAGGATTAAATCAGATTAAATGTGCTCTCTGATAATCACAACAAGCCTATTCACTACTGTTGTCTGGGTACATAATACATCTAACAGTACAGTAGATGCATTGCTTTGAGAAACTCGCCTCATTGTTACAGTGCACACATGCAACTCCATGTGACATCTTAATTGTGGTTCATCTGCCGCTCATTGCACTAATGACTGGCTTTCTGAGTGTAATGCCGCGGCAGGCAGTAACTTTAACAACTTGATGCCCACATGCACAGTCAGATAAGTGTTTAGTGGTAGTAAATATGGGATTATAAATACCGTCTCACCATTCTCAGCAGTTATGTGGGATGTGGAAACGGCTTCCAGATGTGTTGTGTTCACGCTGCTCCCTGTAAATGAGCTGACTCAGGTTATTGACTGGGGAGCCCCTCTGGCTGTCACAGTGGCTTCATAGAGTTTGTCAAGAGGCTTTTCCCCCCTTCACAACTCCAATATTGAGACTCAAGTGTAGCGCCCTCTTCTGACACATCTCAGGCATTAAGTTTCTACTGTGAAAACCCCAGGGACAGTGAAAGCTTTCAGTTTTGGGACCAGCATAAAGCGTATCTAATATTAAATGGGCTGTTCTACTGAAACAGAACACATCCTTATTCTATCAATCATAAGCTTTTCTAGAATCATTTACTACTTCAACATATTTAGTGTCACTTTCTTAATGGAGATGGATAGGCCTGTCTTTTATTTTGGATATTACAGAAAGTATTGATTTTTAAAACAACTGAGCATTATTAATGAGGGCTGCAGAAATCAGATGGAAGTGTGATGTATTACAGACTGCAGTTTCTACCAACTTCATTTTGATAAATCCTGCCCATAATTACGGTGGAAAAAGACTCAGTCGCCAGATTGACCTTCTGTTTCTGATGATACATGGCTTTGGCCAAACTGATGCAAAACTAGGTGTTGTATTTATCAGCATTATGTTTCCATCTCTGATGACATACTAGGATCACACGGGGCGTGTCAGCAGTCTGCAGTATGTATCTCAAACACCGTGTTGGTCAGTCTGTGTTCATGCCTTAGAATGTGTGGATATGTGAAACACTGTGTACAGTGATTTCACATTAAAATGCCCCACGCTGCACTGTGATGTCAATCTACTCTGACATTAAACCTTGCTTTTCCCTTTTATTTGTCTCCTGCAATATGCCAATTGAATTAAACTGAAGGGTAATATATATGACGATTTCCAGAATCTCTCCAGAAGATTGCAGTACTTGAATCTTAGATTCATCAACAAGAAGTGAATGTCGAAGTAAATGGACAAGAGGATGCTGATATACAGCTAATTACCACCAACAAAGCTACTAAGAAGCAGGAGGGTCCTCTTTCTTGCAGTAAATCTACAAGTAGCAGAGATCTCTGATGCCATGGTATACAGGTCCAACTCAATTAGATTCCAGCTAAATGACTTGGAAAATATAATGTTACAGGGAAATCTAAAGACTGGGCCTAAAACACTACTAGCAGGTGACTTTGCAGTTAAGTATATAAACACGATCAGCAAAAATGCCAGAATGTACTGATTTCCAAAAGACAGGGTCTCTGACATGAGAGATAGAATCCCAAAAATTCTGGCTAGACACCTGACTGTAAAAAATAAACCATCATTTTGTGAATCGACGATCAGAAGAACACCTCAACGAACACCAAGGAGAGACTGCTGAAGGATACCTTAAAACATAAGGAACATCAGGATCCAGAGAGAAAATCTCCACCCCACATGCTGTCAGAAGTGACAATCCATCCTCTGCACCTTCCCCGCACTCCTCCTCCACATCCATTTCTGTCTCCTCCCTGACTACGCTCTCCCCCTCCTCTCTTCTTCTGGAGTTCACAGACCTGATGAAGAAAGTGATCACTGCAGGGACCAATCTGACCCTTCGCTCCATCCTCCATTCTTCTACTGTGCCCTCTCACTCACTGCCCACCTCCACCTCAGGCTCTCATGAATGCTCTCAGGACAAAATAGGACCCAGTGTGCAAACACTAGTTTTTCCCATCCTCTTGAGGATAACTAGATAGTGCACTCAGCTCAGTCATATTATAACCCAGTTCTTATTGAGTATGCCTCTCCAATCATAAGTCTCACTGTGTTGTACTGCCAAATAATTTGGTTTTAGAATTAACTTTCCATATTTGTCAATGTGTTTTATTTCCTTCAGCTTCATTATCATTTTGTTATAATTTATATTATTTTGGTTTTAATGTTTATTGTATTTTAAGCTGTTACTAAATTCAGAAAACTACAGGAGTAACAAGAGTATTGCATTTTGTTTTGTCCTGGCAGAACTAGACTTCAGCCGGTTGGATGGTGATACCGTCTGCCCTCCAATGAGAAGTGGACAAGATGACCTTCCAGGTAAAAAAACACCTGAGAACAATAATTTATATTCAGGTTGTATGTAAACCTGACTATAAACGAAAGTCAGAATGCAGCAGTTAAAAACCACAAGCCTAGAAACCCCCTAAAAGAGAGAACAGACTACCAGGAGGAAGGTGGTAGGTTTAATTAGTTGAACAGGGTGGGCTGCATGATGCCTCGAGCCACCACTAGATTTCAAATGAGGCAAATAAAATGTTCCACTTGAGTTTCACAGAATTTATCATGGAACAATTCAAACTCATCAAGGTTGTAATTGCTCACCACAAACTGTTTACTCTTTCAACACATCTCCACAACAACAATTATTATTCAAAAAACAATTGTCCACACTCCATTATTTATAGAATTATGACACCAATAATCAGATACAGATACAGATAAAACATGAAATAGCATATTATATAAAGCAATGCTAAGACTAATGCTAATACTCATAATACTAATGCTCACATTGCTAATCATAACACTGGTATGCTATATAACTGCTACAGTACTACTTTTGTTACTAGCATTTACCTGTTGTTGAAAGTAACTACATTTATTTAAATACTGTACTTGAGTGCAATGGAAGGTACTTACTGTACAGGTGTATTTTATTCTGTGTAAAGGTTACTTTTTTATACTAAAAGTATTTTTAAAGCTAATACTTCTTAACTTCTACTTAAATAACATAATGAATGCAGGGTTTGTACTCGTAGCAGAGTATGTCTACAATGTTGTATATTCATCATACATTATACTGTAGGTTTTGATCTGATCACCCAGTTCCAGCTGGATGTGGTCTCTCTGAAAGGTGTGAGGAAGGTGGACGGCTCCACTCCCCTCCAGGTAGCCTATCGTCTCGACAGAGAGGCCAACTTCCAAATTCCAACGATGTAAGTACAGTTAAAAAAACATATAAACCACACACATAAATGTTGGGAGGCAGAAGCAGTCTCCTGGTTGCAGGTGTTGTATTATTACAGGTCCAGCACAGATGTTACTGCATTGTGAGTAGCATGTAATTGGTAGAGAAAAAAAACATGTCTGAACCTATTTGGCATTTTTAGACACAGAGTAGATACAGATTTTTTGTCTATGTGCGAGTGAGTTTAGGGCAGGGATTTCACATTTTGGTCCATACTCAAAGACCTTGTTATCTTCAGGAAAAGAGACATATTTTACTATAGTTAATGATTTATCATCTGTTTTATGGACCTCTTTAATGGCTCAGAGTAAAGACACACAGCTGCCACCAACAGTAATGGCTTCTGGTGAAGATTTTCTCTAGTTTGTAATTAAATGTTACTTGTAGCAACATGGATCCTGGGGCAAAAATAAGCTATGTCTCCCTAGTGAGTATTATTAATTTAATTGTTAGTTAATCATTTAAGTGCTTTTTTTGATTTAAACAGAAGATCAAGGCATGATTTAGTACTTTGCTTCCATAAAGTTGTAACTAAAGCAAATATTTTTGTTGTAGCATTTTGCGCTTTAACTGAAGTGAAGACATAAACTGAAATAAATCAGGGACAGAGTGTGCAGGCTCAGGGGTTAACACCTTACATAACCAGGCATCGCCTGGTCTTTCCCAGTGTGCCTGTTCCAGTCTGTTCTGGCTAATCTTTTCCTGCAGGCCAGCTATCCTGAGAAGTTGTTATGTAATTTGCTGGCACCCCAAATCCACATTTACTCAGGGCGCTGGCTTGTCACCCTGCATCTAAATACAGTTGTTTGTGCCCCCTATGAGTCCAGTGGTACACACTGTGCTTTGAAGTCTGACTTTATTCTACACAAATTCCCTCTCCGTTCTTCTCCAGGGCAAAAGCAGCACATACTTTGGGCTTTCTCCCCCTCAGGCAAAATGAGTGGTTTTCATTTGTTTTATTGGGTAAAAGGAAACTCTCTTTTATTACCCCACCTTAATCATTTACAAGAAGGTAAAAGTCGACCATCTATGAACGCACCACCAACTGAGAATCTGGCTTGTTAAGAACACAGAGGGCACCCGACTGGGGGATGCTAACCGGGACCGTGTGTTGTAGCTGAAGCAGTGATTAATGCAGCCTGTTCACAGTATCTCATTTGTGATACAATAGCGTGACTTAAAACCTGGATGTGATTCTTGTTTCTTTGAAGCTCATAGCTTTAATTTGTTTGTATTTGAATCTCAAAGACAGTGTTGACAAGGCTGTGACGATCAGAAGTAATGCAAATGTTTCTGCAGAAAGGCTGGTTGATCTTGACCTAACTCAACTGAAGTAAAAAGTATTTAGAGAGTTGTATGAATGAAAGATATGTCTTTGAGGTTTTCTTTTGAGTTTCACTCAGTAAAAACATGCTAATATCACTAGCACAATGAATGTGAACATTCTACACTGATACCTCAGATGATTTGAAACCCTGTTTTCTGTTCCCCGTGCCAGGCTGAACTTTCCCCGTGGCTTCCCTGATGAGTATTCCTTCATGACAACCTTCCGCATGATCAAAAACACTGTGAACAAGGTTTGGGACGTCTGGCAAATAGTGGATGAAGATGGCAGCAAACAAGCTGGACTGAGACTGAATGGTGACCAGCAGTCTCTGGAGTACTTCCTGATGGGTGCTGATGGTAACCTTCAGACTGTCACTTTCCCTGGCCTTTCTGTGCTCTTCAACACCAAGTGGCACAAGGTGATGATCGGCGTGGAGCGCTACCAGGTCACTCTGTACGTGGACTGCCAGCCCGTGGATCAGAAACCCATTAAGGGCAAAGGCCCCATCAACACAGAGGGAGACACTCTCATTGGCAGGCTAGACGCTGATCCTGATGCCTCTGTAGTGGTAAGTGGAAATGGAGAATTGCTTGCTGCATTTTAATCATGTTCACTGACTCTCCTTACAAGCCCTGTCAGTGAAATGGTGCACTCTGAGAACAAAAACGTTCAGGTTTATATGTGTGCTGAGCTCTGCTATAATTCTAAAGTGCTGCTGTCACAGCAAAGCTGCTCAGCTGGGTTCCAGTGGAAAAAAAGGAATTAAATCCTTCCAGAAAATCACACTGGTGGAAAATTAAGCTTAACAACGCATACAGAGGTGATCAGTACGAACCGTTTCAAGATTCTTTCTAATGTTACACGAATGCATAGCCAAATACAGTAATGCATTAGCAGTAACATTGCCATCTCTTTTCAGTTTGAGCTCCAGTGGATGTTGATTCACTGCGACCCAAAGAGAGCCCAGAGAGAGAGCTGCAGTGAGCTGCCAGCCACCGAGGTACAGTAACAAGGGCTCAGCTCTGCTTAGCATCTGTTGTGGTTTGTGGTTTTTATTCAGGTTCATAAGAGTCCAGCGCGCTGAAAGAAAACAGAACAGAAATGCTGAGACAGAAAGCTGTAAAAGTGTAACAAATACCATACAATGCAGTTTCCGTTAGTATACCCAGAGTTTGCAGTTTTACAAAAAGAACATGGCAACATGGACATATACACTTTTTTATTGTCAGACAGCAGATTGGTATATTGAAGTTGTACAAATAGGTTTTGGAAGCAAACCAGTTTAGATCTAGACAGACATGATCTCACTACATGGAGCCAAAAAACACAGGCAAACAGGCTAACTGGCTAATGTAGGAAGTGTGATCAAATTAAAAGTGTGAGCTCAGAGACCCTACATGCGTAGCACGCTTTCTGTAGTGCCAGATATTAGTGGTTATCGGTTAAATCCAGTGACCTGTAGGTTCTCTCTGAACTCTTTAAAAAACCCTCTGGAACCACCGGAACTCTTTCTAGAGTTGGCAGTCTGGGCAAACTGGACAGTAAGGATCTTGTTCAGGGAAGTGACCAGGAACCTCACAGTCATTCTAACAGAGCTGTAGAAATCCTGACAGAAGGACAAACATCACAGTAACACGCAACAGCTTGTTTAGAGTTTGTCCAACAGCAGTTAAAGAACTCTTAAAGGTGTGTAGGCAAATATTCTGTTGTCTGATGAAACTCTTTGGGTAGAACTGCAGTCCGATGGGACTTGAAATGACCTGTAAGGAACAATAGGATAAACTGCTCAAATCCAGGCGGGAGAAGATTCTGGACTAAATTTACTGCCACTGGGGGGATTCAAAAAATACTGAATTAAAGGTGTGAATACTGTAATTGAGAGATGTCAGTTTTATTAATTTCTAATTCATTTGCTAATTAAAATCATTTTTGTCTTTGTGAGAAAGTTATGAGTTATTGTGTATAGATTTGATTACATTGCAAATGGTCTGAACACTTTTAAATGTAATGTAATTATAATGTGGTATAATAGATATAACAGGCTACATGTGTTGCCCCACTTGAAAGAACTACCTGCAGCTACTTGACTATCAGCTCACAGGAATGCAACGCCTCACCTGCCACCTGCTGTTTATGACCATTAAAAGTGGTTTTCTCCAACCTCTTTGCCACGTAACACACACCAAACCCAAACGGAGTAGAGTCTAAGAAAAAATCTAACAGGAATTTTATTGCCAACAGGCTACACTATGCAGGTGCAGGCTACAGGCTCACCAGGAATACCCAGTCCTTCTCCCTTTGTGTATTTATGAAGCAGATAAATCACAAAAAGTATTTTTTACAAACCATGGTCATACAAACCAAAAATAAATAAAACACAAATTGTGTCTTATTAAGATTTATTTATAGGCCATAATGAAGATGGCACTCTGTTGTCTCACATCCGTCTGTGTGGGCTCTGCAGTGTAATAAATTAGGATTAACTGGAGAGGCTTTATATTCAGTCAGATGCAAATGTTTCTGCAGAAAGATTTCCTGGCCTGGTGCACTCTGTTGGGTTCAGGCTAACATGGTGGTGGCACTATGGGCTGTGTATTGAAATGACAGCATGATATACTGACTACTGAACAGGTGCGCTTCTGCTGATACTTTTGGTGAGGGTGGAGTACCTTTCACTAACTCTCTCTTTATCTGATTTCTCTTGCTTCTTCAGATGTATGCCAATGCTGAGGTATTTATTTTTCTTCTCTTTTTGCTTTGTGAATTTAAGCCAATAATCTATTTCAGTGCTTCAGTTGCCTAATTATCTCATTGCTTTGTTCTATATCTAATTTATGGTTGTGTTTTTTTCAGGACTGATAGATATGTGGAATGTAACTCAAATAGCTACAGGCCTGCCTCCCTATACAGTGTTACCGTTAGATTTCTTCAGTCTCTTCTTTAAGCTTATATTCATAGTGTTTTGTTTTTTTTCATTAGTATTTGGTATCTGTCCCATTTGCTTATTGGTTGTTTCCTTTCTCAGCCTGACAAATCGGTCCAAGGCCCTCCAGGAGCACCTGGCCCAGAGGGCCCACGAGGGTCACCAGGAGAAAATGGCAGAGATGGAAGAGATGTAAGTCTTTCCTCATTGTTCATCGTTGACAGACGTTCTTTCCGCAAATGCCTTTGTGTGAATGAAATGATTTGTCTCTTCAGGGTCTTCCAGGGTCTCCTGGTAGTCCAGGCGCAACTGTAAGTACCAAATACTCAACCATTCACCGAAGACATATGTGTACATTATTGATATATATTCCATCTCTTTGTGAATTTACTGTTACTGTTTGTTTGTTAATTCCACAGGGGAACTTTTTGTTTTACCTCTGAGCCCCATTGTCCTACACAGTATGACTCACATAATGACACTTTTAGAGCAGCCATTTGGTTTGTGATCATAAGCTCTGTAGTCGTTTAGCTGAAAACAGGATCAATGTGGATAAATGTATGTGCAGATCATTACTGTAGGACTGTACTGTGTGGTTTGTGTTATTAAAAGTCTAAGACATTATTCTCAGACAACACAAACAGTTCTACAAACATGCTGACTCCTGTCCACCATAACATTAAAACCAGCAGGGGGTGTCCATGTTGTGGCTGATTGGTGTTTAACTAACGTGTTCCTGTCCAGCTCATTTGCTATCTGCATAGCCTTACGCAAGCTTGGCTTGTTGTTGATCTAAGAACATCGCAAGTGGCCCACCTTCCATTGATTAAATGTTGACTGCTGCTGCCCCCGTGTATCTTAGCAACAGTGTGGGGAGATGCAGGAAAAAGATAAAGCTGTTTTATTCTCCTTGTGTCTGTTTCCCAGGGCAGCAAAGGGGAGCAGGGAGAGATCGGTCTTCCTGGACAGAGAGGCCTTCCTGGTCTTCCAGGAGCTGCTGTAGGAAACATTCTTTATAATATCTGCCAGTACTTTCTGTTTGTTTGTTCTTACAGACTGTAGTTCTGGTCTAAAACATAGAAATATGAGCAAAATGGAGTAAGAACTTTATGTAGTCGGTTTGTGTGTGCAGTGTATAGTCCTCAGTACACACATTTAATGGTGTGCTCAGTATTAGGGGAAAAGATTCCATGTTGATTTAACCATGTGTTTGTCGTCAGGGTTCTTCTGGCCCAATGGGCCCCAGAGGGCCTGTAGGAGAGAGAGTGAGTAAATATTTCTATTTGAAATCATCCAGTTGTGAAACCTCTAAATCGTGTTACTGACTCATTTCGCTCCTTGCAGGGACTTCCTGGCTTTCCTGGACCTCCAGGTCCTCCTGTAAGTGAAAAGATCTCTTATTAAAGTAGGAAACGTTATCATGAAGAACATATGAAGACGTGTATCTCATTGTGTCTGTTGTTCCACAGGGCCCAGCAAGTGAAGGACCTGCTGTAAGTGTTTGCTACGTTTTGATTCATTCTGAAACACACACACAGCTTAAGAGTAAATGTTCTCCTGTACTGTATTACTGTGCCTCTGTCTGTTAGGGACCACCAGGGAAACCAGGAATTCCAGGAGATGAAGGAAACATTGGGCCTGAGGTCAGAGTCAAAATTACTCCTCGTGCTACTTATTTACTCAATTTCAAAGAGAAGATTGTTCTTTTCGCTTCATTACATGTTTTTTATATCTGGGTTTTGACTTCTCGCAACAAACAGCATCTGTATGGGGCTCATGTCCTATTTCCCCTTTCCCTCTTTTAACAAAGAGACATTTCCGCCTGTGCACGTCCACAGATCCTCAGTGGGATAAATGCTGAATCAAAAAACAAAAAATTACTGTACTCACACACTGGAATCACAGCTCTGTTTGATTCCTTTCACATAAGTTATGTGTTCCTACCTTCTTTTATAACCAATAGGAGCATGTTCTGAAACGGTGCCCCTATGGCAGAAGATGTATGATGATGTATGATGATACAGTAAAAGGGAAAATAAGGGAAATGAATAGTCAGAAGTCCAACCTGAAAACTATATATATGCCTCTGACTTTTTCACATAGCTTCTTTCCTTTTACATATTTATGTGTAAAGGAACTTTGTTTCTTTGTTTTCACAATGTTGTCACGGTTCACAAGTTTCACTTGCTGCAGCTGTTCCTGCTGTTCATACAGGCCGTATCTCCCACTGTAAAGTATTACAAGTTTTATCTGAAGACAATATACAGTATAAACCTCAAGTGAATCACACTGAGTGGAGATCTTTCAAAGTTTCCAGTATAATTTTCCATCTACTGCAACACAACAGGGAAACACTGCGTTTTCTCCTATAAGACGTGGACGTTATCCCTAAGATCTGGTCAAGTGCTCTAAAAACACATTTGATTAACAAAGACAGTAGATCCTGCTGCCGATCACTTCCATTGAAATGGCTTAAGGAAGTGAAACATTCATAGCCAGTATGGTGGGCAGGAGGAATGATTCCTGTTTCAGTGTCCATGGACCTGACATACCTGACCTGTTATAGGACAAAGTTGAAAAGTTGTGAACCTGTCCTTTAATTATGTATTATATTGAAATGTGTCACAATAATCCAGGTAGTAGTCCAGATGAAACAACAGTGCAAATTATAATGTCAATAATAAACACATAATAAGATTAGACATCTCTCACAGTAACTGAATATTATTTCAGATCAGGTTTCAAAAACACTTCTCGAGAAGCTCTAAAGATGATTCTTACAGCTGTTTTACATTTAGTTTTTTATATCTGTATCTGATACTTTATGTTTGGTCATGTTCGATACTAGAAGTTCTAATAATATTTCTTGCACTGACAGGGTCCACCTGGACCTAGAGGGACACCAGGCACCCCAGGGCCCGCTGGCCCTCCTGGTCCGCCAGGGCCTGTGGTAGGAAGCAGATGTTTTCTGCATGAGACATGTTTTGTTATCATTTATTAATTTATCCTGACGTTTTTACCTTTCATGTTTTTACTTATCAGGTTTTATAATTGATCATTGACTATTGGGATTACAGCTGCAGATTGTTAATATGTCAGTGTGTTTGAATTTGACATTTCATAACAAAAATGAACCAGATACGTAGTGTAACTACACATTTACTCTATATTGTAATTGCAATTACAGTATACAATCATGTATAGAGTATACAATCATGAATAGAGTATACAATCATGTATAGAGTATACAATCATGAATAGAGTAAACAATCATGTATAGAGTATACAATCATGAA
>JAUYWH010000003.1:18361404-18448305 GCA_034779795.1 Ctenopoma multispine | reverse complement strand
AAACAATCATGTATAGAGTATACAATCATGAATAGAGTAAACAATCATGTATAGAGTATACAATCATGTATAGAGTAAACAATCATGTATAGAGTAAACAATCATGTATAGAGTATACAATCATGCCAAATCAAGACAAAGTTAATGATCTGTGTCTGCATGCTTTTGGGCACTTCTGTTTCTTTTCCTCAAATCCTAAGAATTTGATGACGTTTGCATGCAGGAGTGTCTTTGCACCTTTCTGCTCTGTTGTGGTGGATTTATGTGGACATCTAAACCCCCGTGGCCGTTTTAGATGTAATACTGCTGCTGTGTTTCAGGGACCGCCTGGTGCCAGCAATGAGGGAAGTGGGGAAGCTGTGAGTGGTTTTTTTTTTGGTTGTATACACTGCCAACTGCTTCTTGGCTGCATGGCAAATGTATGGTGACAGTGAATTTCTGATCAGAGTGATTCACTAAAGTTAAGGCGGCTCGGCAGCTGCCATGTGCGTGGAGGTTTTGGCTGTCTGTTTTATCCCATGTCTCATTTCAGTCTGTCTGTGTGTATTTGTAGTGTCCTGCTGCCTGCCCGGCTGGACCAAAGGGAGTGGCTGGGCTGCCAGGGATGAAGGTGAGGAATATCAATGAAGGACATTCAGTGATTAACCAGTATGAAGACTTTTTATATCAAAAGGTGTAGTGTTGAGACTATCAAATACTAGAATAGAATACTGTCAGTGAAAACTGTACTCACAAGTTTTCATACTCTAAGATACACTGTTGTCAGATCAAACCTGGACAGCAGCCACTAAGCAAACAAGAACCAATGAGTTCAAACAAATCATCTGTAATTTTGAAGGTATATCAGAAACCTGTACCAACACAAATCACGTGCACTGCCAGAAGATTTAATACCACAAATATAAGGAGGTGATCATAGCACATATTAGCTCAACAACAATGATGCAGCTGTAGGAATAGAAAAGTGACAAAGGTTGTTGCTAATTCAAATGTGGAGAAACATTCATGGTCCCCAGACGGTGAATGCTGATGACGTTGGTTGGTAAGTTTTCACTTAGCCTGTCACATATCACGCTATCAACTTGATGGATTGGGATGAAATTTGGCACAGTTTTGTCTAACGACACCACAGTGTACATGCTTTCAGCTGTTTGGTTAAATGTCTCAGCAACTATTCAGTGGATTGCCAAGGAATGTGCTACATATGTCCATGACCACCTCTAGATCAACTGGTACAACTTAAGCTAACTCTTAACTGTTTATATTGCACCATCATCAGAGTTTAAATTTGCCCAATACTTAGGTTTATGACAATCATGTGAACATGCTAAACTAAGACTATGAACATGACAACCATTATAGCTGCTGACCGTGTTAGAACTGTCGTTATAAGCATAGTAACACACTTATTAGCATTTGCTCAAAACACCCATTTGTCTATTAACATCCTCGTTAGTATGGCTGTAAGACACTTTCCAGTCTCACTCTCATAATGCTGGAAACTTACAGCCTCTTGAAAGCTAATTAGTTCCACGAAAGTTGCTTTGTAAGGTGTTTTAGTAATGGATAAATGCATTTTATTCGAAGGGAAACCTCTGGGAAACATTTAGGCTTATAAATTTACATTTAATTCACATAATAGGGGACTTTATGCAAAGACTGATGCATTTGCTGAAAAAACTAGACAAATTAGTTGATTAAATTATTTGTTGCCTTCAGGGACATAAAGGTTTGCCTGGTGAACCTGGAAAAGATGGAGTGCCTGGAGAGAAGGTATGTGAGAAAATAAAACCAGAAACATACAGTATCTTGTCAGTTTTTTTATTAATAATTAATATAATTTGACATTTGTTTCATATGATCACATTATCTCTGCTTTCACAGTTTAATTAAGTGGTTCTTGTGTGGTGTTTTTTTCACCAGGGAGAACTTGGAGCACAAGGTCCTCAGGGGCCACCGGGTCGCATGGGAGATGATGTAAATGTTTATATTCACAGTGACATTGTGATTTTATAAGAAGTGTGTATTTGTGTGTGTGTGTGTGTCGTGTGTGTGTGTTTTATGAGAAGCAGTGACAAACCATCATTTGTAATTTTAGGGGCAAAGAGGACCCATTGGATTAACTGGAACCTCGGGGGAGAAGGGAGACAGAGTAAGTTAAACCAAAGCTTCATCAGCTGCATTATGATGCTACAAAAGCTGGTCATAAGAAAGTTAAACATATAAAACAACAACAAAAAAAGAATCCTTCTGTTTGCAGGGTCCTCCTGGTTTCAATGGCGTCCCTGGACCTACTGGCCCACCCGGAGCTCCTGTAAGCAGACCTTTTTTGGATCAGTCCTCTTCTCTATAAGCAAACGCACTGTTCATGTTTATAATGGAATCTAATTCCTCAGGGTGTGGAGGGAATCCGTGGACGTCAGGGTTTGCAGGGGCCTAAGGGTGATGATGTAAGTATAACACTCTACACTTATCAGTATAGTATAGTATAGTATCATTTGAAGTTCTGTGGTTTCATGTTGATTAGGGAGCTGTGGGACCTAAAGGGGAGCAGGGCCCTCTGGGGGAAAAAGGAGCTGTTGTAAGTACACAGATCGCCTGATTTTATTTACACCATTTCTGTGGCTTGTACAGTACAACCCCAGCGCTGCCTGAGTGTTCCTGGGTTGTAACTTTGTGCTGTTATATTTCAGGGAGCGCCTGGCACAAATGGCTTGGATGGACTTCCTGGAGTTGATGGTGCAAAGGTGACTTCTAATGTTTAATAGATAATGATATTCTGTGACAATGTTCAGTATTGTATGTTTAACCATATCAGTATAATGTTTTTTTAAGATACAATGTTTAGATCATCATGACGCTTTTATGTATTATAAATCTACTTAGTGTACTTAGTGCAGCAGGAAGAGGGAGTCCTGGGTGGAGCAAACTGGACTAAGTCTGAGTCTCATATGATTTGCCATAGTGCTGTAAATGGTACTCACAGTCCTGCTGATCTAAACTTATTCACTGTTATACTTCAGAATCCATAAACTGTGAATGTCCTCAACAGGGAGAGCCTGGTACTCCTGGAGCTGTTGGTATCAGGGGGGTTGTGGGTATTCCAGTAAGTCCAACCTTATTTATACTGATTTTCTTATACCAATAGGAGTCAGTTATATTGCTAATTATGTATGAGTTTATGCATTCAATTTTTACTGTAAAGCAAGTAAAAGCCAAAATTTTAAACAACAAAAATCCTAAGGACAGAACTCCTCTCTGAGGCCACATAAACAGGTCACAGTAGTCATACTGTAGTCAGGTAAACTCTACTTTATATCTTCTCCTCTTTTGATGCCTCTGTGCAGTTAAAGCTACAGTATATTTCACAAACATAATATATATATATATCTATATAGATGTATAGATATATATATTAGTTAAACAGAGATCAGTGAATGTGTTAAAGGCCCGGTAACTCTGCATATAGAACTTATGCATGCTTAACTTATTGCATAAGTGACCATGCAAAAAAGGTTTCTTGCTGTTTCTTTGCATATGATATGTTGTTGTTTCTAGGGGCTGCCAGGGAAACAGGGAGTAGTCGGACCCCCAGGAACAAAGGTAATTGGAAACATCTCCTACCTAATGAGCCACGTCCACTCAGTTTGTACAAAATGTTATAGCTGCAGTTAGTAGAATATTGTGTGTGAGCTGATAGACATAATAATTAGATGACTAATTGTCTTGTGGATTTAGGGTGATACTGGTGTTGAGGGATCCATTGGTCCAGTTGGGCTTCCAGGAAAAACAGTGAGATTCCTCCCCATCAGGCTTCCTAAGACACTCTAATTATATGAATCTGTGCTATGTTATGATGCGCTGCAGATTTTCAGACTCTGAATCTGTTTTTATATAGGGTGAGCCTGGAAAAGATGGAAAAGATGGAAAATCTGGAGATAAAGGAACAACCGTGAGTCTGGATTTACTTTTTTTTGTAGATTGATGTAGATTTTCATGTTTCAGTTCAGTTAATTTCAGTTTTCCTGTTGATTTCTGTGTTCAGCACGTTATTAAGTTTTGTAAATGTGTAAACAGCACTTCTTACATTTAGAAGGTGATCACTTTAAAATTAATTTCCAGGGTGAAACAGGAAAACAAGGACCAGTGGGACCTGCAGGTCCTCCAGGCATCCAGGTAAGACTTATATATGTATATTTTAAAATAAAGTGGTAATAGTTTTATACTAGTACAGTTACAGTTTAAATAATGTAGAGGAGAAATGACACAAACAACATAAGAAGCATCATTAAATCTGGAAAATGAAAATGTAAAACTATAGGATAGATGTATACATTATAAAATGTTGTACTTTCAGGGTGTCAAAGGAGATAAAGGTAACATTGGTGCTATGGGACTGAAAGGTCATACTGGACAAAAAGGTGATCAGGTTAGACAAATCTCTTTTTTTAACCATTGCTAATTTTAAACAAGTATTACGATGTAAATCTTTAGGTGCAGTGAAGCGTATCATATTTTTTCATGTGTTATCAAGGGACCTATTGGACCTGAGGGATCAAAAGGAAGTCAGGTAAGAACTGGTGCAACCTCTGCATTGGTTTCAAATTACCTTTCAGTCATTCACCACATTATCTTTGTGAACAGGGGGACCCAGGCCTAGCAGGAGATCTTGGGGTCAAAGGAGATCAGGTATGTATGGGTGATCAACGTTCTGTTGGAGTATTCATATGTGTTTTTGTCAGAGGATTTGAAAGAAGTAAATTAATCTTTATGTACTGCAGGGTCCTCCTGGTGTTACTGGAATCAAAGGAGAGGTATTAAAAAACTACACAACTGCAACTGCAACCTAAGGTTTTTCTCACTCTTTCTGACTGCGTTCTGTAACACTTTCTGTTTTAGTGACCTGGATTGTAAATAAAACATAAAAATTGAAACTAGCTGATCTTGTGCTTGACGAAACCCCTCACACGTGTAAAAGAAACAAGGAATCTATCGTAAACCAGTGATGGACGTAGCTGTAGCTAGGCCTTTACGTCAGAGTTGGCTGCAATGTTGTGTTCTTTTCACCATAAGCGAGGAGAGAAGGGCCAAAGAGGAGCTACAGGGATTGACGGCAGACCAGGCCAGCCGGGCCATGAAGGTGTGGCCGGTCCAATGGGAGCTCGAGGGCTTGAGGGAGAACCAGGTCTTCCTGGAGCACCAGGTCCCAGAGGTCTACCTGTAAGTGTAACTGTTACCAACATAGATTTTCTAATAGTAACCTTCAAGAGCTTAAATTACATCAGTTGAACAGCTGATCAACTTGGGAACTTGAATTAAGAGAGAACAACATCAATATTATGATCTGCTTATGTAATACATTTAACAATGGTTGATTTTGCTTGTTGGCTTTAGGGATGGCAATGTGAAAATCTGTCAGTTTCTCAGTTGGTTTGGTCAGTCCACTTTCACCAAGGTCAACTGAGTAAAATGCCAATAAAATTCTGTGTTGACATTCATGTTCTCCAGATAGTTTTGTTCGGTTGACATATGTCTCCACTTTTGGGAACTTTAATAATATTAAAATAACAATATCATCATCGGCTATACTTTGCTATAGAAAACATTAGCATGCTAACATGAGAAATCAAGGTGGTTATTGGGAAGAGGGTTTGGGCGCTTTGGGTTCTAGATGTTAAGGGAACAAGCCTGCATGCAGAAAGGTTGAGACAGACGGCATTTATTAAGTTTGTATTTTGTACTAATGTGCTAATGTCTGGACCTGGTGAACAGTACCACATAGACTGAGACTGTACCAGTGTCTGGTCTTGGCTGGAACAATCAACAGGCACTTTGCAGTACTAATGTTCATTCATTAATTCACAGGGTCCAAAAGCGAGTGATGAGAAGCTTCGGGAAATGTGCTCAGCTGTTGTTGAAGGTGAAGTTTGTTCAATTAAATTTGACCTTAACTCATCCTGATCCTCATAATTACCCCACAATAAGATGAAAATGCTTTCCTGTCTGATGTGAGTTTGCTCTTTGTCGATCTAGAACAATTAGCAGAGTTTAGAAAAGAGCTTCTGAAAAAGCCAGCTGCCCTTGGAACCCCTGGTATCCCCGGACCGGCAGGACCTCCTGGCCCACCTGGACCAGCTGGATCAGCAGGAGCTCCAGGACAGATAGGTCCCAAAGGCCATCCAGGCTTCTTTGGACTCCCAGGCGCACCAGGCAAGAAAGGTCAGTAAAGCATTTAAGATCCATTACTTTTTTGCTATTGTGCAAAAATCCAACATAGTTACAGTAGCTAAGATAACCAAAGCTGCTGTGTTCAGCAGGTTTAAGCTGTAGGTAGTTTGCAAATACTGTCTTTCTCTAACACTGTGATAGATAAACTGTGCTGCTGTGACAGCTTGTTACTTTCCTTTATTTTCCCGGAGAGTATGCACAGCCACAGTAGATGTCGTGGTAACAAACTAGATGAAACCTTGGGAAGAAACAAGGCTGTGAGTCCTGGCAGTACTCGTTTTTCTTCACAATACAACAGCTCACTGAAAGAAGCTGCAATATGTGGGGTCCTCTGCAGATGAAGAAGAGTCTCACACACGCATAACATTACACAATCAATGAATCACTAAACAAGGCGGGATCAGAGAGCAACCATTACATTTCCTAACTACATCCCCACAACTGTGAAAACAGCATGCCTCTCCATTTCATCTCAGAATTAACTTGTGTGCCCTCCACTGCGCTTCTGCTGTGCAGGTGATGCTGGAGAAAAGGGAGATAAAGGTGACAAGGGAGAGGACGGTGAAGGAATCAAAGGAAGCCCAGGCCTGCCCGGTGCACCAGGTAAGGCTTGATCCTTGTGAATATACTTTAATCTAAAGTCTTTCAGACTATTTTTTTATTGATTGGTTGTGGCACTGTAAGATAAGGAGAAGAAAAAACAAATAAAAAAATAAAAAAAATAAAAATAAAAACAGTAGAATTAAGATTTTAATTTTTTTTAACCATATTAAGTATAATAAAGTATATAAGAAAAAAATAATAATAATAAAAAAAATAATAAAAGGTTGACGGGACCACAGCTAGCTGACATTAGCATTCCTTTGCAGCATTAATTAAAATATTAAAATGTGTTCTTCAGACTTATTTACACTGATGTCTGAGCAAAAGCTAATTTTAACTTCAGTTTGAATTACCACTCAATCATATTACCTCAGGTGCTCCAGGCGCACCTGGCATTGGCAAGGATGGCAAAAAAGGAGAACGTGGTGAGACAGGAAGTCCCGGTGTCCAAGGACCAGCTGGTCCAAGGGGACCCTCAGGGCCACCTGGCCTTTGTGACCCATCAACCTGCATAGGTAGACTTCCACCTCTCTATATGGTCAGTGGGAAGAAGTCTGCCGGCTACAAAAACCCATGAGACATCACAGCTCATTGACACACTCGAGGTCTCCTCCTGCAGTGACCACATGTAAGGGATTCTCAGAAGTCCTGATCCTTCAGAATCCACACACATCTCCATCTCAATCACGGATCTGAGAGACACAAATGGAAACAGGGACAAGACACAACTGTAGAATACTGTACAGACATTTTAACTTGTTTGTGATAATAGTGAAAGAAATAAAAAAATAGCTGCTACTGACGACAGGCCAGCAGGCCCACGATGACGGCTGCTCACCCCTGGCCTTCCTTCTCTACTCTCATCAGAACACATATGAGCCGGTTATAAAATATTAAAAAGCCACATCTCTCACAATTCCACGTATGCATGTACGTTTGAATCCTTTCAATAAGCTCAATAAGCTTAACTTCTGTCCAATGAGTGAGCAGGTGCCTTTATGGGCAAGTGAGGTATACAATTTGGTAAAGCAGAATTATATCTCACAGAAAATTGAACCTTTTAGGACTTAAAGTCACGTCTAAAGACCCGAGTTGACATCTCCAACAATTTGCTTTTTAATTTGTCATCCTTTTTTAAAAATCTTGCAATAAAGTGATTTGTTTTGGAAATGATGCACAGTACTGTACTTACATGGTTTTCTGTGTTCTGGAACACACGGCTAATCTTGCAACTGCAGCTATGTTCTGCTACAGAGTTTAGAAATGCAAACATACAGAAGTGCAGACAAAGTGCAGAGAGTCACATCACTGCATAGCACGATAAGAGATAGGTTGGTATTCACGTGGCGAGGAGGCCGATCAATGAAATTCCACAGCCGCGCCGCAGTAAAGTGTCTTTGTATTGAGAACAAGGTCCCAGGGTTGTTATGGATATCATGTGGATGCAGCAAGGTATTTCTCTGTTGCCTGGTTACAAAGCAGAGTCAACATCATGCATATCTCTGTCTGCAGAGCACAAACACATTCACAGATCAATTATAACCTTTACTAAGATCACGTAAAGAGTTAGCACAGCAGCCATCCACAGCAAGGACATCCCAAGTGAAAGGATGCACATGGTTTGTAAAATGTGATTCAGAAAATATACTAAAGATACTAAACACGATGGATCACAAAAGGACACTTCAGAGGAACCCTATTTTACATTTCAATGTGACAGATCTCTTGGATATATAAAATAAACGTCATTAAAGAGACTCGTACGATGCATTTATGATTAATAAACTCCAGTTAACAAACACTTTGCCTATAGTGAGTGATCATCACATTTCAGAAAGATTTGCAATTCAGCACTATGGAAAAAAAGCAAAGCATGTTTTATAAAATGAATCCATTCCAGTCTTTATTATACAGTACAGTACATGTGTCTTTCCAATAATTACAATAGACTACTTCTTTAAAATATCTTAGCACCAACTTATCAGGAAAACATGGGGAAAAGAGGTTAATTAATGAATTTCAGTTAAAGCAATAAAAAGCCATCAAATGTGAATAATTTAGCAATATAATTTAAAGATATTATTCAGGTCATCTGAATAATAAAAACTGTATGGCTTGAATGAATTATAAAAATTTAACCTAACTTACCATCAAAGATGCAACAAGCATTTACAAAACCAAGAAATTACAATACTGGTGCAATTTAATTAGAGAAGAAAATGACTGTATGACAGCACGTTTTAATTCAGAACATACTGTACATTAAAACTTTATTTCATTTAAACTGGCTCGCTACCACTTATGAAAGGAGGAAACATTTGCATGTATAGTTTTAGTGATTGAGTGTTTTTCAGGCACAACAATGTTAAAGCTCAGAGGCAACAGCTACGGGTTCGTGGCTAAATGAGCGAGTTAAGTAAAAGAATACTCAACATTAATGTGGTGGTTTAAAGTTGGGCTGACTTAGCTAGCTAGTTACTTAGCATACCGACTTTAACTTAGTCGTTTTTAGGTATTTACACGTGTTTGAACGAAATGTCTAGCATTCACTCAATGTATAGTGTGGAAAGTATCCCATAATGCAACACTAAAAGTAGTATACATGGCATGTACACTGCTTTCTGCTATCAATCCCACAATGCACTGCTCCTCGTTTTTAACATAGGAAAGTTACTGTGTGGTTTAAACAAATGATGTGTGATGATGAATGAATGAATGAATGAGTATGGAGTGGACTACTTAGTGTACATTACATAGGGAGTAGTGAATAAGACATAGGAAGTGATTTCAGACACAGCAATTATCACACTAGACCAACAAAATACAAATTGTGCTGAATTTAGTAAGGATCAGTGCTACTGCTAATGAATTTAGCTTTTCATGGGTAAGATGACAAATGAAAAAGCTTTGCTTTAACTCAACTAATTATTCCTGCCTCCAGAGCAGCTGAGAAATACTGCTCAACATGAAAATTTAAACTAATTTGGGGTTAAGCCATAACTTGACACTGTTCCGACCTGAGCAAGAGATGATAAGTATTGCTGGCCCACAGAGTGATAATCTTTGACCTGCAGGTTATATTCAATGTCTTGGTAAACTCACTTAAGATTCAAGATTTCTGATTTTCCTCACTTCCTTTTTCCCTTGTTGCTATTTGTGTGTTTTTGAAAGGAAGATGAATGTGATATCTTTTGTGGAGGCTATTTCATAGGTTCTAGATGACCAATATGTCTGAGGCCGGGGAGACTTGTAATTGGTCCACGGGACGTAAGGCAACACATCTTTCAAATGGTTACCACAATGGCTTGCTCATCAGGATGCAGGGAAGCAACTCTCCAATTTTGGGCTACCGGGGGAAAAATAAGAAAAGCAATGTCTTTGAAAAGTAGGGCTGAGCTGCCCGGGCCATGCCACAGCGTAGGCACTTAATGAGCCTCACCGAACAGAAAGGAAGTGACACATTTAAAGAAAGCAGAGTGAAACAAGCAGCTTTTCAAGAAAGGTGAACAAAAGCTGCAATTATACCACCTCCACAAAGCGGTTTACTGATCAAGTCTATGCATACGTCAGCGAGAGACTGACCAGAGCCACTTCATTAAACAAAAAAGTACAAATCTAAAACTGACATTTCTTCCTGTCTTGACTTCTGTCTTTTTAGATTTAATAGGCTTCCTGTGGTCATTACCTGACATGTAAATGAGATAGACACATGTTGTTCACTGTGGAGAACTAGATATTTAGATAGCTTTAAGGCTAGTAAATACATTTTGAAAACTCTCCCAAAGCTTGAAACAACATCGCCAGTGGGTTAAGAGGGGCTCTCAAAGTTGGAGGCAAGAAGTGCACAAATGTGGTCATTCATCACTGTCCACACCAACTCATTAACACTCCTCCCACACAAAATCAGTACTGGTATTTGCACTTGACACTTGACTTGACTTGTCTGTCCTCCCCCCTTCCCATCAGTCACAATAAAACGAATAATTCCCTTGAGTGAGTAATTACCAACAGACTGGTAGAGGATCCCCAGCGTGAGATCAATTTAGTGAGCAGAAACTGGCAGCTATTGCTTGCTGACGTGGTACAGTGTGGGCTGGGAAACTGATGCAAAATGATGTGATGGAGGAAAACTTTCATATTCCTGCATTAAAATGCTGAACTTTTGAGATAATTAATGATGAAATGATCTATATCAGACTGACAAATCTTCATCCTTGTTATCTCCCTATATATTTTACAGGAAGCATGCAAGTGAGAAAAAACCTGTTTAGCTGCCCTCTTTACCCCTTATTAAATCTAAAAATGTCCCCCGATGCTCAATCCCCATCCGTCCCAAGCTTCATACCGAAAACAAACAAAACAAAGAATCTGACCGGCAGCACTTATTGCTTCAGCCCTCCGTACAGAGGTTATCCTGACAAAAAGTCTTGATTCAGACTAACATGACCAAGTTCATAAATACAGCTGGGCTTCAAGCTCTTTGTGTCCCTTCATTTTTAGGTCCCCTTCACATTTTTAGTGTGGGGTCTTTGTGCCAGGCTGGCGTAGTAGGCACACTGGGTGGGGTCACATTGGCCCGGAGGACCCGGAGGTCCGGGCTGACCGTGGGGACCGGGGTTTCCTGGCTCTCCTTGGGCTCCAGCTTGTCCTGGGCTTCCATCTTTACCGTAACCAGGCATACCGGGTGGACCTGAAACAAGGAAGAGGAGCAGTTAGAAATTAAAATAAAAAAATCTGATTAATCCAAATTAAAAATGAACAAGAGAGTAGTTAGAAACTTGTTACCTATTGGGCCAGAAGGACCTTGCTCGCCTCTTTCTCCAACACCAGGTTCTCCATGATCTCCTTTCACTCCTTTTTCACCTAGAAGAAGAATAGTCACTATGAAGTCTTCATCATGACAACAGTAATACTATATACGGTTGATCATCTGCCTCCATGTGTATTTTATCTGGCAAGGATTTTACACTGGATGCCCTTTTCTGACACAATCATTTACCCAAGCTTGGGACTGGCACTCGGGAGAGACCGGGACGTCCTATCTACTCCACCACACCTGACACTGGGTAATCATGATACAGCTGTGGAGCAGTTTCCTGATTGGAAGTAAGACTTGCTGTACTGGGAGCGATGCATGAAAAGGAGCTGAGGCAAAGCTCTGAATTTACCAGGTGATCGAGGTTCCAAATATAGCTCGTGGACATGAGCTTTGGGTAACTATCCAAAGAATAACATCAGGTTTACAGGCAGCCAGGGTGTCTGGGCTCACTGTTACTGGCAGACTGAGGGAGCCTGGACATCCAAAAGGAGTGTCAAGATGCTCAAGCCCATTAAAATGACTCAGCCTTGGCGTCTGTTTATGATGCTCTCTCTGGATGCTTCCCAGATCATGTCCTGCTGGAAAGAAACCACATGGCACATCCATGCTGGATCATATATCCCAACTGGCCTTGGAACATCTCAGGATTACAAATCAGGGGCTACAATCAGGATATCACAGCGCCTGCTGCACCAGTTTGGACCATTTTCTTAAAATCCGCCTCTGACACTCAGGACCAGATCAGGTCTTTCAAGTGTGAATAACTATCACACTATTGTTTAGTGAGGTTGAGGGTTAGGTATGGGTGAGGTTGTACTGTCGACAGAGGCAAGTACACATTGTGACCTGTGGATCTTCAGCAGTGATAAATTGTTTTAATACTGTACAACTAATTAAGATCCATTCACTTTCATTATATTGTGATTACAGTGACATTTCAGAGACAGAATCAGACAAGTATTTTATTTATAATCATTTAGGTAAAGCTAAATGAGGGGGGGGGGGTCTTTGCCTTTATGAAGCACTGCGAAGTACTTTAAGACAATAATACCGATTTTGACATTCTTTTTAATTAAGAGGAATTCGCCTCTGCGTGTACTGCAACAGGAACTACAGTAACTTATATACAGAGCGTAACAATTGTTGGATCTACTATCTGCTGCCTTCTCCTTTTTTATTAGGCATTAGCTGAGTAATTATATACTGTTGCATTAAAACCAAATTTAAAAAAACTTGACACACCAGAAAAAATTATTCTTTCAAGGGAGCCGGCTCTGCTCACAAGGAAGCAGAAACCTTAGAAAGACAAACATTCACACAGAACCAGCATCACTGGTAGAGTATAAACTGTCCTACCTTTAGGGCCCATAGGTCCCCTGGGTCCTTCTCCTCCATTCTGTCCAGGCATACCAGGCTCTCCAGGAGACCCGGTTCGTCCAGGACTGCCATCCTTACCTGGAGGGCCCGGAGGGCCTGGACGACCTGCTGTACTCTTCACATGAGCTGGCTGGACCTGAGCCATGAGGTACGCCAGTTTGGCTAAACACAAGAAAAAGAGTTAAACCTCTAATAACGGCCTCCAGAACACGCCCGAATTAACCAAATGCCTTGAGACGAAAGGAAAATTGCCTCCTCACCGTCTAATTGTTTTGATAGCTCTTCCTGGATGAGTCTTCTCATCTGCTCCAGTGATACTGACTCCCCCTGAAATAACAGAGACGTTAATGATGAACTGAATTATTAAAAACTTCAATTCAATCATCTGACTCAAAATCTAATGCATGTATTCATGGACATGACTCACCCTGGGGCCTGGGAGACCAGGGTTACCTGAAGGTCCCTGTGGCCCTGAAGGTCCTATTTCTCCTGGTGGCCCTGACATGCCCATCATCCCCGTGTGGCCCTTTCTGCCTGGGGGCCCAGGGTTTCCAGGCATACCTGGCTCGCCTGCTTGTCCTTTATCTCCCTTCACACCTGGGTCACCCTGGGGTGAGATGACAGCACTGGTAAATATTTAGGCTTGAAGCATCTTCAGAGTAACTGCTGGTTTCCTGGACGTTAGAGAAGCTGAGACTGTTCCTCATGTACTGTCTGTGTATCTCTCATATTTATTTAGATGTATGCAGTAACTTGTTAGAAATCTAGATTTCTTCCTTTTGTATATTCAATTGTTCTCTGAGGTATAAGATGAACATATGGATGTTTCTCCTCAGTCACCTACGCAGACCTGTTGCAGTCTGCTGGACCAGTGTGTGTGTAAGGCATCACTATGTTTCTATTTCTGAGTTATGACTCAAAATTTACACCATGAATTGCTGCAAAAACTGGAATTCAGTTCATACCTGTTCACACTCTACTGTAACTCTTCTGTTATGCTGTGTCTGTTATGAAGTAAAGATTACAGAAGCGACACTGTGCTGTATGTTGTTGATGTCCACTTGCTGATTTTAATACAGCCTGTGTGTATGTGTCCGGCTGAACATTGCTGTTGCAGCTCTGCAGACTGGATCTGAACTCATCCCTAAACAAACTTGGACAGTGAAGCTGATGGTGGTACTGATATTCACCTTATCTCCTCTGAGGCCGCGATCACCAGCTCTGCCTGTCATCCCCTATGACACATCGAACACACTGGATATAAGCCAGAAATCCACTTACAACTTACACAAATTCTATTTTATGTTAGTCGTCAGTAGCTTACTTGTTTTCCTTCTGGGCCAATTGGACCAGGTGGGCCCTGCAAAATCAAAATACAAGTTATGTGTGAGTTGCAACGAATGCTTTGATAATAAAATGTCTGGAAGCTAGAACTCACCGCAGGACCTTTAGGTCCACTAAATCCTGGTAATCCCGGGTTGCCGGCCTCTCCCTTGTCTCCTCTAAGACCCTGTGTGACGGCAGAGACATGGCTGTTCATCACATGGCACACATGTGGCGTGCTCTACTTGTATTCTAAAATCCTCATTACTGAGGATTCAGCCAGATTAACATTTAGCTGCAGTCCTGACCAACGTGCAGCAGTGCCCCGGATACATAAAAACAGATAAATCTGATAAACTAGTCTTGTGGGGAGACGTGTCAGCCTGAAGAGATTAAAATTCATATTTACAAAGGACATGTGGGGCTAAAGACAAGCTGGTTATGGCAGCCACAGTGAGCAGGAGAACACAGTGGTTTTTAGTGTCTCCACATATGTCCTCTTGCTTTACTCTCCCTTTGTTGTTTCATTCTAAATACCTTCACCCTTCACTGAAACCACTCTCTATCTCCTCTTCTAACCCCCGTGCATGTGATTCCTGACCCACTGCCTCCTCCAGGCTTTTTCTGATGATCTGCCTCCTCTGCTGGCTGATATCATCGACTCCTCTCTGCTAGCTGGCTGCATATCGTCTGCCCTCCAGTTACCCACAGCTATTCCTCTTTCCAAGAAACCATCATTCAACCCACAGACCACTGTACACCTCCTTCTATTTCTTTCCAAACTGTTATGTTATGGATGATACCAACATGTCAAATTAAACTTTCTCCTCTCGAACAGGTTTTAGTAAGATCCTACAACCCCAGTAAACCCTCACACTATTTAATTAAAAGATTATTTGTTACACACCACAGTTTTGATTTGATCTTTGATTTTGTTTTGTTTATTTTTTATATTAACACTAAACGCCTCACATGATGGATGAATGATACTACTTGTCAATTCACTTGAACTTTTCATTCTTCTGACTAAAGAACCAATAAAAGATTTTCAGTGTTTTAACTGAGAAACTTAATCGTACAGTATTTTTAAATATAAACAAATGTAGAGATCTACTCTACAGAGAACTCTCTGCACTGCAGGCACATCTGTCAAGTACATGCACTGTGTCTACAATACCACACTGTGTGGTACGTGTAGAATCAGAAATTAGATATATTTCTCCCACGTGTCTATATTGATCCTGCTATGACGGTTTCTTGTGGGGGGCCACATGTTGACATTCCCTGAGATGCACCCTGAGACATGACCCTGAGGGCCCCAGTGTCATATCTGAAGCTGTAGATGTTTAAAGACCTAAATTCTCTAATGAAGTTTGGCACAAAGTGATGAGCTACAACCGATGTTTGCTTGATGAGACTAAGGCTTCAGTGGTTGCTGCTTTTATACCCGTTACCTACACCTTCACTTAACCTGTGCTCAGGCATCAACTGTAATAATAATAATAATAAGTAATAATAATAGATGATGGTGCTACTAGATTTTGATGTCTTGTCTAAGGACACATCAACATGTGGTCAAGAGGAACTGGGAGCTGGACCAGTTACCCTGGAGCTGGAAGAATGTCTTTGTACTTTTGTCAGATAAATGAAGGTTTAAGTGAACTGACAAATCAAATATTTCTATCTAATATATCTCTCTGTGAAGAGAATATTTTTCACAGTTTGAATCTGTGCTCTGTGGCTCTTTTTGTTGTTGGCACTGTTCATCTGAAAATGTTGCAAAGAAATGGACAGAGAGAAAAACTGAATTTAACTAGTATGATGAAGAAAAAGATAAACTCACTGGAGTTCCAGGAAGACCTGCTTTTCCTGATGGTCCTGGTTCACCTTGCTTGCCCTTGAATGAAAAAGAAAAAAAAAGGCAAAGCTGATGGTGAGGACGGCAAGAGAAACAACCTGAGTGCCACTTTATATCTACGTGTCTGCTTGACACTGTGCAGTGTCTGTCTTCTGTATGCGTCAGTGATTGAAAGCGACTCACCTGCTCTCCTCTTGGTCCAATAACTCCCTCTGGGCCTGGAGGTCCTGTAGAACCCTGCACAGAAACAAACATTATTATCACAGATTTATCACACATCTTAAATACACGATGAAATAAAGATGAATGGGAACAATATCAAGCTCCTGTGGTTTAAAATTAAACTACTAGTTCATTAACCTGTAAAACCAAACTTGCAGTATTGGAAAACGCTGTAATGTGTAAAATATAAGGTTGAACATACGTCCTTCCCGGGTTTGCCATCTCGCCCAGGTAATCCAGACTTTCCATCTTCTCCCTGTTTGACATGAACAAAACATCTTTTAGCTGCTCACAGGAAAACTATTGGTTTACAGAAACATAAATTCAGTGTGACCTCTTACACTAGCTTTTATTACACTGTTCTTCAAATACTTATTTTACTTGACATTTTACTGCCATGCTAAAGGCAACCAACAAAAGGAAGTTCAAAATGTAATGTAAAACAATGCTCTAGCTGCTGTTGCACAAGTGTAGACAGTGTCTCCTCAGTGGTACACTGATAACGAACATGTCCACCGCTGCAACTACAGTGTTGTGAAAAAGCATTTGTCCCCTTGAACCGAATAACTGTATCCTTGTGTTATCCTCGTCATCGCTGTGGAGGAACTTCTCAGTCTTCTTTGCAGAATTGATTTGCATGTTTTAATGTTTTCACTCAGCCACACTGGAGGGTTGTCGAGCATGAATGTGGTAATTATGTTTAACTTTGTGTTTTTACATAAGCTAGCTAGGGACATGGTTCTGTACATTTCCTGGAAATACATCTTGTTGTCACATAAGCATATTATAATAATATAAGCATAAAATACATAAGCTTCATTTTAACTATATATTTCTGCCTCAGCCTTCACTGTTCGTGACACCACATCACAGCTAACTGTAAGGATCTTTACGAACCTTAATGTACTGAGGCACTGTGCTTATGTAAGCATCAACTTTTTTAACTAACAGTGAATATAATTTACATATGATCGGCATTTATTGACAGTAATTATAAGCAGTGGAGGCTAATTCACAGCGTGTCTATGGAAAGTGTCCTAATAAGTTGTCTGCTATCTGTGTGGCAGCATGAGCCGCAGGGCTGACAGACTGCCTGCCTCACTGCGGCTCAGTCAGAGCTGTCTGTAATGAACCATGCTATTGGTCATGGAGCTGTGGCACAAACCTTTTCTTGTGGGTGTGTGCCGTGTGAGAGACAAAGCAGCAGGTGCAGCGATTCTCTTGGAGAAGACGTGTGTAGGTGTGTGCAGCATGCCAAACACTGATTCTTTCGACTGCATAGCTCTAGGTATGGCCGTCGCAGATCGAGATATTTTTTCTAAATGCACGATCTAATGTTCTGCCACAGCTTCATACCTCTGTGTTATGTAAGTTAGAAAACATGTGCCAAGAATGATGAAATTTATTTAGAGCACATTCTGTTAAATGTCTCATTGTGGCCACAAGAAAAAAACAACATTTGTCAGTTTGAGATGACCTCAATACTTATCAAGTGGTCAAATAAAGCATGGGCTTCTCCTGAGGGTTGGGACCTTGGTTGTATTGTGAAATATTTCATGGACACAAGATTCCTGTGCTATTTTTGGTAGGTGCTCCAGCTCTATCTGGAAAATTGCACACCTCATTAAAAAAGAGTAAAATCACTCTCACGTCTCAGATTCCCTAAACTTTGGTAAATTTAACCTCTTTGTCACAAATGTGGAAATTTTCACTGCATGTCAAAGATTAAAGGTCAAATATTGCTGCTTCATGTCCTTGAAAATCTTTTTTTTATGTTTTATGTACTTTGTATACACTGTAGAAATGTGAAATGAAACTGAATTGCATTGCAACAGTATCTGAAATTAATGCGCTTTGACAAAAGAAAGAAATTAGAAATCTCAACCCTCATATTTGTAACCTGTTTTGTGAAAAAGACGTGGTTATCTACAGATGATGTGAAGCAAACTAAATTAAGAAGGAGCACACTGACCTTAGGTCCTGGGGCTCCAGGTTCTCCTCTGTGGCCTTTAAAGCCCTGGATACCAAGAGAAAATGCATTGACTCAGCCACAGCAATTTGCACAGCAAGCATCTTCCTTCAGCTTGGTTACTTACCGGGAGTCCCCTGAGTCCAGAGTTTCCTGGTGGTCCAGGTTCACCTTGCTTACCCTGAAATCACACCAGGAATAGTTAGTACAGTAACATGTATAGTCTCGATACAGTAAACATTTCCATCTACTTACAGGTTCTCCTGGTTCACCTGGTCTTCCATCTTTTCCAATTTTTCCAGGCTGACCCTGCAGATCAATAAAATTTATTATTCAGTGTGAACAACTGTAAAAAGATACAACTGCATTTAAAATTCAAGACTCTAAACACTTCACTGCATATTTATGATGCTGTACGTGAAACCATTTTTCTTACTATCAAGCCAGGGAGACCCGGTGGTCCCTGGATTCCTTGGAGACCCTCTTTGCCCTAGTGAAAACAAACAAACACAAGCAGGTCACCGTCACCAAAGAAAAAGAAATGATTAATGGCGGCTATTGCTGCACAAGCTGGCTGACCTACATGGCGGAGGGAGGGGGTCGGTAAAATAATGACACATGGGTAATAAGTTTTCTGAGGGGAAAGTACATAGAGTGCCTGACCTTTTCTCCAGGGGGTCCTGGGGGGCCAACAGAGCCGGGTTGTCCATCGTTACCCTGTAGAGGAAAAAGAAAGTGTCAGTGGAGGTCAACAGGAATAGAAAGTGTCACTTAAGACCAAATCCAAAAAAATGAACCCCGGTATTTATATCATTTTGAGTGCATATACTAAAATAATTGCCAAAAATATTAACTTACGGGTGTACCCATTAAGCCAGGAGGACCTGGATGGCCAGGGGGTCCTGGGTGACCCTGTAAACAAAAAAAAAAACATAATTAAGATTATGTGCTTCATGCCTGCAGATACACTGAACATGTACTTAAACTTAGAGAAAAGGGAAGAAACTGTTTTCATCCTTGCCACCACCTGTTCAACTTGCTGCCCTCTAGCAGACGTTACAGATGCATCAAGTCCAGAGAAAGGGACTTAAACACAGCTTTATTCCCAGAGCCATTACAATGCTGAATGCTGTCAAACACTACATACTGTACATTCTTACATCATTCTTTATCCCATTCTTTTACATGTTACAGTAATTACAGTAGACTGTTTACTACATCTTATGTTCACTACATGCAATATTCTTGTGTGCAGTATTTACAGGTACCACTTTTTTTTATAATGCTATTTATTATTCTTATGTACACTCTAGGTATGATGTCTTAAATTTGTTGTACTCGCACTACAATGAAAATTACCTGATTCTGATAAGCAACAGCTAGTTCTGAGCCCCATGAGTCATAAATGATACGTATACCTTGTCTCCTTTGTCTCCGGGGCCTCCAGGAGGCCCTCGATCACCTTTTATACCCTGTGAGGTGAAAGTATAAAGGATTATACGAAATTCCGGCTCTAAAATATCACAAAGAAATAGTTTGATTGCTTTTCAAATATGATTCAATTCTGAGTAGTAGTTTCCATATTAAATTGTTCGCCCTAAATATCAACTGAACCTTGTGAGATGAACAAAAATGTTGACAAAAGCGATAATTAACGTTTGGCCATTGGGGAGCAGTAAGGGTGCGGTTAGTGTGCAAACTCGCCTTTCCTCCATCTGCTCCAGGAGGCCCTTGAGGTCCTGCTGGTCCTGGTGGACCCTGTAATGACACAGCAGAGCATCAGTCTCTGTCCAGGCAGACAGCGCTGAGCACAGTTACTGGCTCCTAATCGTTCACTACTGCCCCCAGAGGAGACTGAGCTAATGATGCAGACAGAGCCTCCTCATCCGTCACACCAACGGTGATTGATGATGACAAAGGTGCAGCTAGGACCTCCTGTCTCACATAAGACTAATACAGTGGGGACACACACTTTATTATAATAGACTTTACATTACAGGAGATGTGAGGTCATGAACAATAATGATGAAATATTAATGACTTTGTCCTACTTGGTAACCATCTTGACCATCTTTCCCTGGAGGTCCTTGGTGTCCTTTTTCCCCTGGTATTCCAGGGAGACCGGGAGGGCCAGGTGGACCTGCAGGGCACTCTGAGCAAAAATCCTAAAACAGACATGTTTATGATAAAGTGGTTGGTCTTTGGATCCAGACATTAAATCTTTTCTCACTGGAGAGACTGGAAACGCCCCTTACCTTCAGGTCTAGATCAGAGAGGTCTGCTGCTTTTCCCTGAGAGACAGTAAATGAAACAGTTCATCAGAGACTAGTATACTAGTCTTCATTCAGTAGGCAAATCAGGATTCAATTCCAGAAATGTCCAGAAGGTGCATTTTGCATTTCTGTGGTGCTACGTGGTGCTGAGCTTTCATCCCTCCACTGCTTTGAGGTGCAGCACTAATGTTGGGTAGTGACGCCTGGCTCACAAATCAGTTTTCTAGTTCATCCCAGTGTTGGGTCTGTCTGAGATCTGGGTTTTGTTCAGATCACACAAATGCTTAAACCCCATGCTGTGGAGACCATTTCTTTAGGGAGCTGGCTCTGTGCACAGGGCACCTCATGTTGAGGGAAGCACACTACTGTCTAAAAAAATCAACTGAGTGCCATTAATTAAATTAAAAGTCTAGAAAGAAGAAAAATGTAATATAACTACTTAAAACAAAGTGTAGCAGTTGACAGCAGAGTGTAGTGGAGGGATGAGGGCAGAGCAAAGTGAGCTGATCCCAAATCTGATGCTAACACTAGTCTATGTTGCATAATGTAGGTTTACTTTCTTGATCCTGGGGACCTGCAAAATCCAATTCCAATATAGTTTTCTTTGTATCTCTCTCCTGCCAACTATAAATTGGAATTTATGTTACGTTCACCAGTTTTGTCTGTGTGATGTGTAGCACTGGACAGGTAGCACACAGTAGGTTTAAAGCTTTTATTTGCTGACAAAGCTTCAGTGAGAGTGGTATATTGTGTAGTGATGATGAGATGGGTAAATATCTCAATATCAGAGTACAGCACAGTCAGACAGATTGTTTTAGTTGTTCCCGGATACTTACAGGCTCTCCTGGTGATCCCTTCTCTCCCGGCCTTCCTGGCAGACCCTGTATTTACAGCAAAGAGTTACAGATTAACAAATCTAGATAAACTCATCATTATATACATTCATTATTACTAATTAATTTATTTATTCGTTCATCATTTAGTTTCACACATACATTATGTCCTGCTGGGCCCTGAGGCCCAGGAAGTCCTGAAGGACCCCTCAAGCCCTGAAACCCAGGTAAAACAGGTTAGAGAAACACATTTGATGAATGTTAATTTTTTCAATATTAATCTTTAGAAAATATTCACCGCAGGTCCAGGTTGGCCATTATTTCCTGGGGGCCCCTGTAAACAACAAACATGTTGAAATGTTGAAATGAATACACCACAGGAAGACAGTGTTACACTGGCTGCTATTAATGATCATACCTGGGATCCCACTTTGCCTTCTCCTGCAGGACCTCTGTCCCCTCGTAACCCTGGTTCTCCTGGTGAGCCTGGTGGCCCCTGGAGAAAAAAAAGCAAAGCTTGCTTCACTGTCCTGCTCATCAGATAATGTCAGTTTGCTCATAACGTTTGGTTAAGGGTGTCGCACGGCAGAGAAACTGTCACGTTCAGCGATGCCAGAAATACCACTCTGCTTTTAATCTGTACTGAAAAGAAAATACAATCTGCAGTTGACATTTGGGTACTCCGAGCAGAAAACATATCAGTGATGAGGGTGAGCGATTTGACACCATTAATCTAACAAATGCTCCTGTCCAGCCTCTCCTATTTTGTGGCGTGGACATCAAGCTCTTCACAGCAAAGAGTCATAATCAGTGTAACAGTCACACTGCAGTGGACACGGTAACTGATTTTGCTGCGTTCAACTAAAATGAATTGTTTTTCTCGTCTGTGCCAGAAAGAAAAAAAAAAATTACATCAACAAAAAAGCACCTGTGCAACCTACAAAGCTTAGAAACCCCACACCCACGCCCCCACGCCACACACACACACACACACACACACACACACACACACACACACACACACACACACACTTTCTAACTAAAATGACATTACCTTTTGCCCCGGGGGCCCCTGAATTCCGGGTGGTCCTGGTTCTCCCTGTAATATCAAGAGATAACATCAATCAAATAACTTGCTACTCCAACACTGGAATTAAGCTTTTTTTTGAATAAATCATTTAGTGTTGAAAGCGTGAATGTGTTTCTATTCTTTATGCACATAAGTGCAGCGAGATCTCAGGGCCGCACCTGGCAGCTGTAAAAAGAAGTGCTGTGAGCCAAATCTGTTGTGCTCTCATGTTGCTTTTAATGCTTTATGTTTTAACAGTGTTCTTCCTGTTTGCTGCTGCCTCGTCAGCAGAGCCGCCACATGTCTGGGCTGAAAAATGATGAAGAAACATGTTGAGCTGCAGACCCCAATGTGTCTACTCAGGCTGGGTTTTTTGTCTGTACTAGGTTGTGGTTGAACATGTATTTAAGATGTTTACCCACAGAACATGTGTGGAATACATGAGACTGTTAATGTGCTTTATATGACCAGACACATATGTATATAATTGAACTGTTTTAGCCTATGACTGTTAAAAGAAAGCACAACCTTTGATAAGCTGATGTCTCACTCCTAAAAACCCTGTAACCTGCTAGACTTTATTACGCCGGATATTATTTTGAAATCTTGTGGAAGCTGGAAAATGTCTCCACATGTATCAAGAAACGATGCACAGGACCTGGCATCTGAACTACTGCAGCAATAAATACAAATAGTGTCTGGTAATAATCATATTTTATGTAAATGTTGTTTTTATTCTGCTTAGTCTCGGTGGTGGTGTCTATATTACCCACAATTCAGGTGATTCAGAATGACCATTTCATTCTGAGATTTGAATGTGTGATGCTAATTGTAGCTTATGTGGGGTTGCTAGCTGCAAGCAGAGGAGAGAAGTGGGCCAGAGTTCTGGTAAGCTTGATTTGGTTAAACCCTGACAATTTTAATCCTTCATTGACTTAAGTGACATCACTTGAGGCAATTAAGTAGATTTTAAGAGCAGACTTTTTAAATGTTTGTTTTTTTTCCATGTGTTCCACTTTAATGTCTGTTTTATTCCTTTAAGGAAAAATAAAAGTGAAAAATGGATCAAGCTGCAGCACAAAATATATTTTACTATATCTAATCTACAAATATGTATTGATAGATCAGACATTACATATATATTCCAACAAATGTTTTATGTGTTAAAACGTCTATATGTGACTAAAATTCATTCTGTAAACTCAACTACACTCAGATTTGGAAAGAAATGAAAAATAAACATCTTACATTTTGCCCATCTTTCCCCTTCCCTGGCAGTCCAGGGGGTCCGGTCAAACCGGGCTCTCCAGATGGGCCTGTGGGACCTGCTTGTCCTGGTTTACCTGGTTCACCCTGAAAGAGATAATGTTATTGTCTCTTGAGGCTGTGACAAGAACAGTTCATTATCAGATGCTACAGTGTGTATCACGTCCTGTGAAGTGGGTATTAACAGTAATAGCAGGTGATTTTGCAAATGTCACTGCTGTAACTCGGAGAAAGTAAAAAAAAAAGACAGAAAACAAAGAAAATGAAAAAGCCAGGAGAAAAAGAGGAAAGTGTTCTGATTGCTACTGTGAAACTCCGACACGCGGCTGCTGCTGCAGGATTGAAATGAATTCAAAGACTTCTCTGCTGAAACAATAATGGAGGACATACAAGGTCACACTTTCATCTCTGCGCAGTGTTCGCTTTGAATTGCCAAAACCACTCAGAACATAGTTTGAATAGTTTCAAAATTACATTCAAACCAGCTACACCAGTGGTTTTGTAAAAACACTTGACTGACCTTGTCTCCTCTCTGTCCAGCTGGACCAGGAGGCCCAATGATCCCTGGTATGCCCTGAAAGACGCATTGGTAATGTTTCAAAGCTGACAATGGAAGGACATGTTTAAGCACAAGAAAGTGACATGAACTACATACATCAGGAACTTTATTTATGCTTTATTTGATTTTTAAAAGGTTTTTAAGGACCTACCACATTCCCTGGTAATCCACGGGGACCCTGAGGTCCAGCTATACCAGGTGGACCCTGGAGAAACACATCAGCCATTAAAATAAGAAAACACAGAAGTCTTTCCTAGCAACACGTGAATCACGCTAAATCTAACAACTCACAGGGTCTCCAACACGTCCGGTCTCTCCTGTGGGTCCAGTGTCTCCTTTTGAACCCTGGGAGAAAAACAGCATATGAGATGTATGAAAAATGACTGCACAGCACCTAAACTTAAACAAATACCAGCATCACTCGCATCTTACCACTGGTCCAGGTGGTCCCTTAAAACCTTGTTCACCAGGCAGTCCCCTTGGGCCCTTCAGAAAGGGCAGATTAATAAATTGTTAGTTTTAACGACACAGGACTACAGGACTTCATCTTCACATATTTTTTCCTAAATGTTTGTGTCATGTTTCTTATAAAATTCTTATGATGATGATGTCTGATATGACTACAGATTCCAAAAGTAAAGAGAAAATGAAGGTTGTGGAACGAAGGCTGCAGATAGTACAAATGTCCCTGAATGAAAAATGACTGTGATGTTCATATGATGCCGTGAGGAAAGTTACAGATAACTGAAATACATACTTGCATTGTCAAGTATGTATTTCAGAATTAAATAAAGACTTTGATGATATTTTGCATTCTATTCCTGTCCACATAAGAGAAATAGACACAGAATTAGGTCAGTGCATCACTGTCTCCTACAGTTTCATTTACTCAGCTAATTCAATTAGCTGAGTAAATGAAACTGAAACATTCCCCTGAGTTCTCATATTGTACATAACACTCTGCATCACAGCCCATGCTGCTGACACACTGAGTCTCTACTGACATCCAGTGGATTGTTCTGGATATTGCCAATGTACTTTGATTACTATAACGTGGGATAAAATAAGACAGACAGCAACAAAAACAGAGAGTGAAAAAAATAAATCACCATCTCTCCTGGTTTTCCTTGATCCCCCTTCTCGCCCTTTTCTCCAGGTGTTCCCTAATAGAGCCAAATACAGAAGAATAATGAGTAATGTGAAGAGTGACAAACAATGGGAGAAAACCACTATACAAAACCACAGGTTACTAAAGTAACAGATGTATGGTAGCAACATAGTATGAAAACAGTCTGTTGAAGATTACTTACAGGTTCACCCGGCTCAGGAATGACATTTGCCACCTGTTGAAAAAAAATAACTAAATAAAAAGATCTGCTTTTAATGGTGAATTAAACATGTAACTCACTCCATGTACTCGATCACCATTATGTTACATGTATGTTAATGTGCGCACTAGAAATGGAAGAAACAAAAATAAATTGTACTTACATTTCCCGGAGCGCCAGGCAGCCCCCTCGCTCCCACTTCACCCTGAGGCAAAAGGTAATATGTTCACACTGTATCTATCCCAATTATTTTAAAACAACTAACACAGCAGGAGGAGGACTGCTGAGACACAGGACGATGTAAGTCCTACACTCTGACAACAACATGTCACCATTTCAGTTTTTTTAATAAATCATGTTTTATGTCTTTGTTACCTTATCTCCCTTTTCACCTTTTGGCCCAGTTGGTCCATCCTGCCCTCTTTCGCCCTATGCAGGTAAAACCAAAATCAACATTAAAAAAACATTTCAACACATCTCAGATGACTTATTATCACAGGCTTTTTAAGTGCAGTTTAATGCCATTTAGGGACATGCAGCAGTCCTTCAAGTGGCCCCAGCATGTTACCCAGTCAAAGAAAGTTTCTACCAGAAATGATTCCTTTTTTCCTGTTTTATAATAATGTGAGACTGGCCCTTACATGTACCATGTAGACATTCACAGTTTCATACTAGAGGAATAACATAGACAGCCTGGTTAAAATGTGAGTCTAGAGTCTTTGAAAAGCACAGGAAGACCTACCGGAATACCCCTGTCTCCTCTTGACCCATCAGCTCCTGGTTGTCCAAGGGACCCGGCCTCCCCCTGTAGACAATATAGACATGTCACATGATAAAATATACTAACTTAGTGGATGTTAAAATCTGAAACAAATCGAACAACCGTGAACTCACTCTCTCCCCTGGAGGTCCTCTTGGCCCGGGAGGCCCATCTTCACCCTTGGGAGAAAACACAGTCTCATAAGTCTTCAGTCATTACAAGTGTGTTTCTGAGTGAGATTGAGTCACCAGTCAGTACCTTTGGTCCAAGCTTGCCAGGAAAACCATCTGCTCCACGCTCTCCCCTGGGCCCCTGCAGAGACACAAGATCACAATTTAGATGTCACACTTTCAAAAACAGAAACAAGCTGAATTTGCCAGAAACGTTTGTCTTTTCTTTCTTTCTGTATGTGGACACAAGAACATCTCCCTAAACTGATGAATGTTAACTGAAAATGTTTCCATCACTATATATATATTTTAAAAATGTTGTTTATAGTGGAAATTACTGCGTTGCGTGATAATTTCACTGAACTGCCATTTCATCTCACCTGATTCATTTATTAAATGAAGACGTAGGAGGTGATTCAGTGGAACCACAATAATAGTGATTAGCTTCACATTACACTCCCCAGTAAAACAATCCTACCGTACACATGTAGTATATTTAGCATTCAATTCAAGGACACCCAAACCCGCCAATCCCCCGCCCAGGCCGGCCAGTCACAGCCACAACATTACATATTTCTTGTTGTTCTATTTAATTCACAGGCAAAAGAGGTCGTACTGACCACAGCACCATCATTTCCAGGAAGACCATCCAGGCCATCTTTACCAGGAAGACCCTTTGAAGATCAGTGACAGAACAGAAAGGGTGACTCAGTTACATATGCAGAAAAACAACAACAGACTAAACAAGTCAAGTGTTTTATGTGAGATTAAAAGGTCAACCCACAGGTTTTCCAGCTTCTCCAGGTTTGCCTGAAAATCCAATTTCACCAGGAAGTCCCTTCATAATGCGAGAAGAGTTATGTCATCATTCTGCAATATAACACTGTAAAAGCAAATGACATTTATATATTTGATCTATTGCTTTCTTGTCACTTACAGGTGGTCCAGTGTGTCCTTGATTTCCTGGTGGCCCAAGTGGTCCCTGAGGACCCTGTCGAAAAAACCAAAAACAAATCATGACATGAAACGTTGATCACCACCTCATACTCAACTAATTTACTCAACTAAAATAAGTTTTTTAAAGATATTTGTGCCTTTAATTAAAACTACAGAAACACCACCAGTACATCAATACCAGCAAGTGGCCACTAGAGGGAGGTATTATTGCACTGGTAGCAGCTCATTCAACCTTGGAGACCATTTAAAGACAGGTGTATAACTATTTCACTCCAGGGAACAATTTGGAAAATTAATTGACATAATCTACCATGTTTATTCTCCCTCTATTAACACATGCTGTGAAGACACCTCTGAGAGAGACGTCAACTCCTGAGTAACCCACACAGTTCAAATACCACATTAATTGTAACAGGTTCCCTTTGAGAGGTCATCGAGGTCCAGGAAAAAGAACTGATGATTCATCATTTCAATCAAGTGTTCTAACAATATGTGAGAGCACTGAAACGGTTCTTACAGGAGGTCCAGGAAGGCCATCAACTCCAGGCAATCCACTCTCGCCCTTCCTTCCCTGAAAGACAACAGTCAAATGAGGTTTATTCCAGCTCTGAAACTACTAGTGATGGTATGACTTAAGAGCAAGGGTCTAATCTTTTAACTTCCACTTCATTTCCAAGACAATGTGGTGTCTGCTCTAGAATTTGTCATGCAGCTTACTCAATGGCGGCACCAACGGGTGGCCAAAGATGGTATTTTTCCTGTGGGCGTTTCAGTTGTACAGTACTTTCATTCAGCAACAAATAAACAACCTAGAACAAGCTAGAAAACCCTGCCTCTCATTTAAAGAACTATTAACTACTAATGCCTACGTTAATGGAGGGCAGAATAGACTGAGTTTTATTCCCTAATAGGTACCATCAAAAGCTGTGTGAGCTCATTTCTGCTAGTGAAAGAAACTTCCAGTAACTTCCATCTCAGCTTTCGACTTTTTTAGGATTTGTTTGATTTGTATTTGGTGACATGGTCTTTAAACCACACACATACAAGTGTTACATAGTGAATTCATTTATATAAGCAGAGACATTTAACTGAAATGTTGACTCTCTCTTTATTTTAATAAAGAGACTAGTTCAACAGGACATGAAAGCTGCAGTAAAAGAGCCCGTTCTGTCTGTAGATACTGTTTTCGCCTTCCATTACCGGAAGCCAACATCAGGTGACAGGACAATCCCGGTTACACCCCTTCATCCAGTGTTTCTTTTGTATTTTTCTTGATATGTGTGTCCTGTGCTCTCCTTTAAAACTGTCCACGCTTCAGCTCAGGTCCCTCAGCTGTCAAATCAGGAATGTGAATAGACGGGCATCGGCAGCAGTGACACAGATGGATGATGAGGGCTGCGCTGCAGTGGAGGTTAAGAGGTTAAATCTATACCAACTCAACCATACAGTCAACTCTATCTGCCGTGGCAGTAGACCACCCTATTATCACAGTTCTCTGCCTTTTTTCACCCCCCACCCTTTTTCTCCCCATGCATATTTAGCCCAGTTCTAACAACCCTAAACCTGAAGAAAATACTGTTGGTCAGTCTCCTCACCATCCGTCTGTTTCAGTCTTTTTCTTTGAGGATTCTCTTGGGCAGTGTCCCACAGGGACCTCAGATGATATTATGAAATAAAAGCAAAGCTTAGAGCGGGATTTTCTAGATATTGGGGGATCTGCACCCTCTCTGATTGCTTTATTCCTGTTAATAAACTATAAATCTCTTCATCTCAGAGTGGCCTGCGTGGATGAGCACAGAGTGCACTGTCTGTCATGGTGGGGCTCGACTTGACTCTGCAGCACAAGTGACCAGCTGCAAATGATGATTCCATCATATGTCTGATGAGAAGTTAATTTCTCCCAGGAGTGAAGGGGTGGAGAGGTCACAATCTTTGTTAATGTCTTGGAAGAACAAATTATGTAGAAGCACTGTGTCTGCTTTAATTACATTACTGCTGTGCGATGGGGCCAGTGTGGAGAGAGACAGAGGGAAAATAATATGAGAGACAAGGGACAGCTTTTGTACACAGCTCTGCATGCGCTGATAGCAGCTACACTATCAGCTCCTCTTAGCACGAAGTTTCTTTAACTCTAAATAATGTTATGAAATCTTGTCTCTGCTCTAGAAGCAGACAAATAATCCCTGTCACTAATAATAATAATCACTTTTTGTCAGCTTCTGGGTCATAAGTGTAGTTTCCAGGTGACAAGATTGCATTGGTGAGATTATGAAAGTTTGAAAATTATGATCATGTGATGATGTGAGTTTTTGGTCTTCTATAGAAAAACAGCTGACAAGAGAGGAGGAGGATAAAACACTGTATATGTTAGTAGGGAAATGTGTTGCCCTGAATTGAATCTGACAGGCAGAACATTGTCTAACATGTTCTGCACAGGACAGGGGTCATTTCATGCTTTTTATGTTCTGATGTTTTGTGAAGTTGGGATCTAATGTTACAAGTAGTCATATTAGACATAGAGTCCCAAAGCTTGAGGTTAACATGGGGGAAGAGGGACTTAAGACACAGAAGCTTAAACAAGGTTTTTTAGCTTTAAGGCCAGAAGAGCTGTTGCATATGGAGGCTGGTACAGTATACCCCCAGTATAAATTTTGAGTCTTACTTCAAAATAAGATTCTTACCCTCTGGCCGAACTCTCCAGGCTCCCCAGGTAGACCTTGTACACCTGGAGCACCCTGAGGAATGACATGTTCAAAGTCAACAAGAGTTCATTCAGCATGACTGCTGTTTCAGTGAACTGCTCAGCACTACAGGTGGAAAAGGTGGCTTTCCCTCAACAACAAAATATAAAAGACAGACAGCAGGAAATCATAAATCATAATACTTACAGCAGGCCCTGGGGGGCCATCGGCCCCTGGAGGCCCAGGAGGTCCAGCATCTCCCTAAAACATGATGAAAACAGGAATATGTGTTACACGTATTATTATACTGCATTAACAATATGGAGATTAATATAGTCACAGTAAGAAATAGTAAAAACAACTAACACAGTAAGAATAAGTAAGAATAAATTATTTGTATTTGTATTTGTATAAGTAAAAGTAAACACACCAAACAGTGTGTAATGTGTATTGTTCACAGTTGGTACTAATACTGCATTAGTAATCTGCTGTTGAAGTAGTTTTTACAGTGCATCTGTACTCATCTGTTTGTGAAGCAAACACAATAAAATAATAATAACTACTAATAATTACTCACCTTTTCACCCCTCAAGCCTTCCGTTTGAAACTGAGAATTCAAGCATTGAATAAATAGTTACATTACATAAGATTAATGATTTTCATGCACTTAGAAGTCATAAACATCCCACAAATGGTATTTTTAGCCTTTAATATTTATACAGTATATAACCGAAATCCAAAAGTCATTGTTTTTTAAACACACTCTAACTGCTTCTCTCTAACCCCATCACTACACCATGTTCTTCATCTTTAAAGAAGCCTGTAATTGTAAAGAACATAATTCATTATACTGTTTGGTGTATTTTCAGCACTTACCACATCCCCAGGTAATCCTGGAAGGCCTCTCTCCCCCTGTGACACAATTCATTCAACAAGGATGAAACCCCGTCATTAAAATCAAGAGATTTTCAGAGTAAAGCCCCTCAGGCAATATGGTAATCATATGGCAATGACCATAATTTATGAGTTGTCGCGTGTGTAATTATTGTAGACTCAAAGGAAAGTGAAACTTGTGGGTAAAGTACTTCTGCAATTCTTTGTGCATACAGCATATGTGTATGTATGCATCCTTGTGCATGCATGAGGGTGTGGCATAAGAATGTGCGCACCGCTGGAAGAGTCATCAAAGTCAGTAATTACAGGCAGACAAATGAACTCTGCATTTTATTTTTCGCAGACAAATGAGTGGGCTGACTTTCTGACTTTGATGGTACACAGAGGAGACTGAAGAATGTCTGGATGTCTGCAGACACCAGCCTGCGAAACTGATGATACCTCTTTAAAGTGATTCATATCAGCATAGCTTAATGACATTATGCTCAGGGCAATATCTTCTTTGAGTGGTGCCTAATCAAGTGAGCAGGGTGTTTTGCATACACAACATAACGGGGGACGTACCTGGTCTCCTTTAATTCCGTTGGGCCCAGGTGCTCCAACCAGTCCTCTCAAACCCTAATCAATTTTAGACAAAGCCTTCATTAATGCAAAAGTGGCTCATCAAATCCGCCACACAATGTTATGACCTGTTGTCTTTTTAGTAACTGCGGTAGCTTAACAGAGGACCACGACTTACATCTTTCCCAGGAACACCAGGTTTTCCAGGTAATCCATCCAAACCCACTTCGCCCTGAAATCAAGTGCACAAGAAAACGTTTGCAATATTTTAATACTTTTTATTCAAATTTTCAGTGTTTTTTTAATGTGATAACTACTGCTGCACTACCGGCACATAAGAAGGTGGATAATAATGCCAGGGGCAGAGGGAGAGTGGTAGCCAGGGCCACAGGCACAACAAATGTCTGATTGGCCTGGTGGCCAATGGTTACTTGCCAGTAACATGTAAAATGACAAATATAGAAACGCAAATGGCATCAACAGAACAATCCAAGGCAAAACATAAAAGTAATTAATTTCTGTAACTGCTTGCACCAAAGTGTCCAAAGCAGCGTGGTCAGTACTATTTAACCTAAAACACTTGCCTGACTTTTCCATCAGCAAGAAGGACACATTCAATCCCAAGTGCCTCCTCTAAACCCTTTATCACTTTACCAAGCCAAAGGCTTTTCCAGTTTTCACCTAGAGGAAATGCTTACAGAGTGACTGACGGGCAGCTTAAAACCTGGCATCAGCATGTTTGACCGAGGTTACAATTTGCCTGGTACCTGCTACACATCCTCACGTCATATGAAAAAGTATTCATCGACTGATTCTCAGCATGATGCATAGCTCAGTGTTTCTAACATCTGCCTGCGGTTTTTGAAATCATGATCACAGCGTCATGATTTTTAACTTCAATTTGGTTGGCCATTGATGATGTCATGAGATGACCTTTCACTTACTTAAAAGAATTCTGAACAGGACGCAGTCGGATGAAGGTGTTAGCAGCTTCTAGCAAACCTCAGACGTCGACAAAGCTTTAGTGGGGCTGAATGAGCTGCATTATAGCCAAACACCCCCACAGAATCCCAGACAGGAAGTATGGAGAGTGAATTAAGGAAGCCACATCTGTTTGGACAATTACGCCCCTCACTTCTCAGTTCTTGTGAGAAGAATGGTTTCTCTCCCTCTCTCCAACTTAACCCTGTTCGCAGACTTTGCAGTTTTGTATAAACTAAACTTAACATCACAGTGACTGCATGCTGGAAATACATAGATAAGGAAAGTAAGTGAGCAATTCTCTCCTGTTCCTCAGGAAATGTAAAAATCCCTTATTTTCTATGTTTAGTTAAAGCACTTTTACATTACTTACCCTGTCTCCTGAAGTTCCTTTTTCACCTTTTACACCTTCACCCTATGACAAAACACATCATAATGCTTTTTGAAAAATCCATATTATCATTTGCCAATATGAAAGTATCCTCAAGTTGCACTCACAGTGAGGCCTCTTGGTCCTGGTGCACCAGAGATCCCTGCTTCCCCCTGAATTCCCTATTTAATATAAAGTGCACAACATCATGTCAGGTGAAGTTATTGACTTGAGAATCTCCAAAGGTGTCAGTGTGGCAGATTCAGCAACTTGCTGCAGACCAACTGGCAGCTGCTGAGTCAGACATTTACCAACTAACCTGAAACCCTCAAAAAGAAACAGCAGCTGTCAGAGACAGCTGAACTTTGAACTCTGACGTCATTACCGTCTGTATCTCATGCAGAAATAAATCTGTCTTCTGATGAGGTATTTATAGTATTGTCAGATTTGTTGTTGAACGTTTGTGAGGGAAAAAGATGCTATTCATTGGTGTCTTGTTAATGCTCTAAAGTTAAATGGCACTTTGCTATGAGTACAGCATCAATTACTGATTTACTTAATGATTAATAAGATAACTGTTAATAACTAGCCATAGTAAATGCACACCTGCTAAATGGCTCACTTGCTAATTAACATTATTACCAACAGCTGCTCTTGATGCTGCGAAAATTTACCGTATTACCACCTTACTTAAAAATAAAATAAAAATAAATTCTTTACTTTAAAGCTGCTATTTGGGTCTTGAAAGACTTTACAATAAGCTGGAAACAACTTAGCTGTATTTGTCATGTAGCTAGTTACACTTGTGTAAAAACCTAGCTTACCTATGCATCCAGCTGATACGAAGCAGACATTAGCCTTATTTGCAGTCGTGTTTCTGCCATCTGACGAATGTAAGCCCAATGATATTCTTCTTTTCTTTTCTCTTTGTTGTGGTTTGTTTCTGCAAACACTTGGAAAAAGTACGAGTGTCTTGCTAATATGCGAACCGTGTCACTAGCTAATGTCTGTTGCTAACTTTGCAGTTCCTGCTAGTCGGGTATTTAGGATTTTGTTGATCAAAAAAATTTGTAATTTTCAGTTAGCTAATATTTATTTGACTTTATATATAGATGGCTAGTGATTTTAGTCATTGTATCAATGTAATAATATGACTTAATTTAGGAGCAGAAGCATATGTTTATAAAGTGTATATAACTATATAGCATTTTACCATTTCACTTAAAACATTTAGAAATCAAATTCACTGCACTCAGATTAGCCTACATCATTGCAACTGTAATAATGATTAAGAGGCTGTTGTTACAATGTGTACCTAAACCATCAGTTAGCTACAGTATTTTGTGTTTTCTAGTGTGCTAATTTCACAGTCACATTAATAGTATATCCAATGTCAAAGCTGATGTTTGGAAGTGAGCTCTTTGTGTTGTCTTTTACATGAATCTGTGAAATTAGCATTTCTCTGATTTAGTAATCATAAAGGGAGATTCCTTGCAGTCCTGGGTTGGAGAGTCTGTCACAGTCCATAGGCCAAACCTATGCCAGCACCTTCCCTTCTGTCCCTCCTGGCTCTATCACCAGCTGCAGCTTCATCCAAGGGAAAGTGAACCAAATTCAACCCTTCTTTCAAAGGAAATCGGTAACAGCCTAAGAGGTAATTGTCCAGAAAAACGTATGTACGCCCACTTAACAGAAGTGCTGTCTCTGAAATCAGTGCCAAAACCAAAATGACTAAAAATATTCTTTTTTTTACATGATTCTAAATTATTTTAAAACTATTTAAAATGAGCCAAATGCATGTGCACTGGCTCATGAATGGATTAAAAATTGGAAGAGCACATTCACCCACCTTTAGGCCAGCTGGACCAGGCAGCCCTGGATCTCCAGTCAGTCCTGCTTCACCCTAATTATACAAACACCAATGAAAGCATACACATTTGGTCATTTTCAGTGTCACATTTGTCATTTTCAGTGCCACAATCTTATGCTGCATACTGTCTGATCAAAAATATATTTCTTACTTTGTCTCCTTTGTCTCCAGGTAAGCCATCAATACCGGGTATACCACCAAGTCCCTGTTAAATGATGGAAAATGTATAATTAATATCAGTAGGTAACGTTCTAAGATTTAAAAAGATAAAAAAAAAAACGCATCCATGTATCCAGGTCCACAAGTGTCACACCTTCTCTCCTTTTTGTCCAGGAGGACCTGTTAACCCTATGCTGCCGCTATCACCCTGTAAACAGAAGGCAAGTATTTACTTTGACTGGTCTGCAGTACACACACATGCATGATGGTCGGTAAGGCAGGCAACGTTGGAGTGCTGTCAGAGAATAACCTGGAAGCATCAGAGCATTGTTTAGTACATGGTGGTTAAAAGATTGATGCAAGACAAAGTACACATGTTAAAGATGAATTAATAGGTTTGATTAATCGAACAGTGGAAGATCTACAGTATACAGTATGTGGACAAAAGACAGAAGTTATAATTACACACATATGAGAAAGAGCTGGAGCACACAAACAACACATACAAAACAAACAACACATACAAACTTTTGAGTAAAGGTTTGGGAGCCAGAATATGCTAACAGCTGTCAACCAGTCCAGCCATTGTTCCTTGAGTCTTTGGTTGGACTCAAGGAACAATGGTTGGACTGGTTTTTCATTGTCTTCACAGCGTTGCACTTTGGTTTTGCTATGAACACTGATGTCATCTCATTTGCCAAGATATTCCTTGGAATTCAAAAGCTGGACAGAGTGAAAAGTAATAGCTGTTTAATTACACAGTACCACAAGGTCTTGCCCGCCACAAGACTTCCTACTGCTTCATAAACCACTTTACAAGTCACAGACGGTTGCCCTTTAATTATTTCTGAGCCTAAATAATTTCAAAGCATATCATGTCTTTCATCACAGAGATTAGGAGAAAGACCCCTATAACAATAATGATTATCCATGACAACTCTGTTACACAGGGAATTGCTTCTTCAATCGAAGGGGATGAATTTACTCAATGGCCACCATTTTTAACCACAACTTGAGGTCATCTTACGTCATCCTCGGGCTAACAGGTTTAGAAATGTTTCCAACAACAAATTGTAGCCTTCTCTGTGAGAAAGTGAAGACAGATGCTCATGCAGGAAATATGAAATAGAAAAGCAGCAGGGATGCTGAGCAATGCAGTTTGGTTTAATGCCGTTTATAAAGCCAGTAATGTGTCATGAAATTAGCTTTGCTATGTGACTGCGTTACTGACATTCAAACTAGAAGTCTTCCACTGCTTTTCAAAGAGTTACAGGTAGAGGTACAGTATATTGTTGTACACCTGTATTCTCAAAATATCACAATCTGAGAGGATAACACAAATAAGAAGAACATATCTTGTTATCCAGACCTCTTGTGGCCATATTAAGTGTCTCTCTCAGCACAGCTTGAATGATGCATGCTAGGGATTTTGTCTCAAGGAATAAATTATACTGTGAGACTGTGAGCTGGCATTGGCAGGCGGTGCAGAGGCTATGATTGGAACAATCTGGGTGGGCGTCTGCGTAGGCCTGCCCTCTCTGTTACACATCCTCTGTGGTAACCTGTCCTGTAATTCTGACAATAACAGTATGAGTATTTTTCTATCCACTCCCTGACAGAAAAAGTGGTCAAATGCATAAGATAAGAAACAAATAAAACTGAGGCTAAAAGTAAAGACGTAGAAATATATGAGATTATATGAGAGAAAGATATTAAATTGTTTTGCATAAGATTTACATGCATATAAAATATGCACGGACAAACATGTCAGTGGGTTAGCATGATGCTCATGCATCATCAGGAAGTGCAGGTTTACTTACCTTTGCACCTCTGTCACCTTTGACAGAGATTACTCTGCCCTGCAAATAATTAATCAAGAGGGATTAATTATTATCGAGGCAGGAAGAAAAGCGGAATAGCTGGAAGCATGCAGTCTGAAATAACTGATTTGCGATGAACAGTATAGCCAACTACAGTATGTGACTTAGAAATAAAACTAAATTTCCTGCCATCTCTCCATCAAAAACAACTACTGTACGTGTGTAAATGTGCACACTTGAAGATTTCATACAGTTTCTCCTTTTTCTCCTTTGATGCCAGGCGGTCCAATGGCACCCTTTGGGCCAGCATCACCCTGAAAAGGTAGGCATGTTCACACAAATAAACATGTAGAACAAACAGCTCTCAAGCTGATCTGTCATCACACACAATTAGTGCTTAAAGGCAATAGTAGATGACCTTTTCACCCATGGGACCTGCCACACCGGGTGCACCAATCTCTCCCTGTGAGAAATGAATATACAGACACGTGTCCAAAGCCATTAAGGACTGGATAACCAGTCATCTGTACAATAGTGGTTAATCAAGTTAATCAAGTCTGGTAAAAGTCAAAAGGCTTCACCTTGTCTCCAGCGGGACAGGAGCAGTTGACTTGAGGGCCTTTTTGTTGCTCCATAGCAGTGGGTGTTGGAGTAGGGATCTCCACTGGAGGGGCCTCTGTCACAACTTTTTTAGGGCACTGTAAAGATAATATTTATTAAGAATTACATAGTAACGAGGATCTATTGAGCATTCTCAAGTAAAATGTTATTGACACTTTCTAAGTTCATAGTGATTATGTGCATCTGATCACTTTTTAAAGACATTTTTGGGGAATATAGTTATTTTCTTGGTTGCATTAGTTACATGAGAAAATCAACACTAATGTCATGCCTGTGGCTTAAGAGTGGTGCAAACTACAAAGCAAGCATGACACCAGGACCTGTGGGTGATTTGTTTAGCATAAGGACTGAAGATAGGAAGGGACCACCATCCTGGCTCCACAATTCAAATAGAACTAGTACCAGTTTAAATCTATCCAAATAACACAACTTTGTTCTGACCAGCACTATGATAGAAGTCTGTACTTAGTAGCCTGTAAACGTATTCAGTGTCTTTACGGAAATTAGCCTAGTACCATGTTAGCTATAGTACAGAGGAAACAATAGACTGTTAATGTTAACCTGTCTGTGTTTTCAAGCTAAAAATGAAAGTGTTTTAAATTAGAGACTTGGAATAAAGACAAGATAGTTTACAGTGGTAGGGGAACCTGCAATTGGAAACAAATCTACTTATTTGACCATAACTTTTACTTTAAACAGATCAAGTCTTCTCTTTTGTATTCAACATAATTACTATGAATTTGTATATTTGTCTCTAACCAAATTTTTAGTCAATCTCCATGGTGGAACCAGATGTGGTAGGAGATTTGTGACACAGCAGCTTAAAAACATGGTTTTACTACATTGACTGAAAAGGCACAGGATGTTATGTCTATAGCCTAAAATACTCACTGGCCCATTGGGTAGATCACAGCATGTTTCCAGCTCTGCATGCTTGGAATCACAGTATATCATCATCCTCTGGAGGTCAAACTGCATGAATAAGTACAGACAATGATGAAAACATCAACCTCATGTTCTGATGAGTAACAGTGTTCAGCCTGATGCAGATAAAGACTCACATCAATTGGCACACTGTCATACAGCCTCTTCCCAATCACCGTCTTGCCCTGGATGTCAATGTCCTCCCTATCTTCAATGTGCAGGGTCTGGATGTGTTTGCAATCCAGGTACAGAGACACAGACTTGGCCTCCACACTTAGGGCAATTTTGTGCCAGTTGCGGTCAAATAGGTTGTCAACTTCAGGGTTCTTGAACACAGCCCTGACTGCATCTTTTGTCAGCCCGACAGCGTTGTACTCCACTGCCTTGTTCTCACCGTCCAGACGGATGGACACCTGTCAAGTCGAGGCAAGAAAATGTTAATCATAGGAGCTGAAAACTACAGGCAGCTTAGACTGTAGAGAAGCACACAGAATTTAGGCCTCTGCTTTGTTCTGTGTGAATAATCAAGCTAGTTTAAAGGTCAAAGTTGACAAATTTAGGTTATGATTTTTTCTTTTCAATTTTGGGGACTTTTAGTAATTTTAGAAAACATCAGTAAAATTCTGGATATCCACGTTTTAAGTTGAAAATAGTCTGAATAGACAGTGAACTGAGTCTATTCACTGACCTTGTAATATAATTGTCTAAATCTGGACACAAAACATTTGTTATCGTTTACATTTGTCTCACCCACCTGTGGGATTCCATATTTGTCAAAAATTTGCCAGAGGTACCAATCTTCACGCCTCGAGGTTTTCCTGAATTTAAATGTTGTCACAAAGGCATATTCGTCTGGCAACCCTTGAGGAAACACGTCTCTGTAGATTAATAGCACATAGTTATTGCCAACATAAACTATACTTTATTTTAATCTATGTATGTGGCAAACATATAGTTACAGTGACCAACAGTTTATATACATGTATGTGAAAACCTTAGATTAGACAATGTCCTTTCATGGAGTAAATACTTTGACTATCTTGTGTAGAATAAGTAAACAAGTTATAATAATTGATACTTTATTGATCCCCATGGGGAAATTTAAATGTTGGTAGGTGGATTTTCTTACCATTGGATGGAGCCAGGCTAGTGTAGTTGCTTCACCCTGTTTCCTATATTTGTGTTTAGTGTCATATTTATTGTACAAATGAGGTCTTCTCATCTATTTTGTGTTCTACTTTCTTCCACTGTTACAAGGCTACCTAAAAAAAGAATCTCCTCTACTTAACTTGATTTCAGTTCATTTGGGTCGATCATGGGTTGATAAAAAGTTAGGGTTTCTCAGTTATAATGAGGTTATGTACTGTACTGTATTTTGTGCTCTATGGGTGGACGGTCACTTACTCTGTTTGTTGTACAATAGGCATGGTGCCAAGACGAACATACGAACTTTGACCTTCATCCAGTCTGGTTCCCAGAATATTTCTCACACTGAAGTACTCCATCAGATCGAAACCTGCAGCAACACAGTAAAATAACCTAGTTGGACCCAAGACATTCTCACACATAAATAAGCACTGGGCTCTTGAGTTGTGAGGTTGACTTATGCTTGTGTCACATCTCTCAGGCAATACTAGGGTTTAATTGGGTCATTCCCACCACACCCTGCAGCCACTGGGTTTTGTGGCTTATTTGGAGAAAGAGTAAAATCACAGTATTACTGAATAACTGGAAAATAGAGCTATTTGTTGGCCATTCAACATCTGTTAGATTTGTTGCCAGAGGTAAAAAAAAACGTTGCCATTGCTGGCAAAGTCTTCATGTCAGTCTGAGAGGGTGTGCGCGTGTGTGTACTTTTCTTTGCAGTGTGTGATTTGAAGTGGTCTAGCCACAGACCATATTTAGGTGGTTTAGAAAGGACACTCCCAACAAACAAGTGCTGTAGCTATGGTAATGCCAGCAGGATGAGATCTTTTAAAGCACTAATGCTGCCATTTACTTTATGGGCTGGTTTGTCCAGCAGATCTCACTGAAAGCTGGTGGTCATGTTGTGTGGACTGAACTCTTCAGAAAGCAGACTGTGCCATTAGCAAGTCAAAGGGTGAGGCATATTGCTGCAAGGGCTGGTAAATGCAGCAAAATCTCTGAGACGGAAGGTTTCCAGGTGCAATATTAACACCAATGCACTAATCTTTAAAAGAGGAAACCAAGCAGGAAACATTACACTGATAATGTAAGAGTCTGGCAGAAGCTTAGTGGGTGTAATTAGAAATAGCCCGGAAACAGGTGGTAAGACTCACAGGCTGCCACTTCGTTAATAGCAACAGAGTGAAAAATAAATTTTATACACATTTGAAAAACAAGCGTCACCATGACAGATCAAATAACTGAGGAGATTTTTTGTCCACACTGATAATTTACACACCACAGGATGAAGAGTCAACTATTACTACTATTGCATTAATGCTGATATATTCACTTTCAGATTATACTTATAGCTTTGCTGGTCAGTAGATGGTGCTGTCTCTTTTTTGGCATATAAAGACAAAAAAAGGTTTGTCTTGGGCTTTGTTACTGCTTATTGTGTTGTGCTGTCGTCACTTAAGTCATTTTTTATAACACAGCCTATAGCTGCTTTGTATACTTAAGATGATACTTTAGGCTTTAGTTAGTTTCACACAGTAAAGCTGTCACGCCTAAAAGTTGGATTAAACTAACATCTAAAGTTTTTTGTATTTTGACACTTTTAAGTAAAAGTGCACTTTTATATGTATATTTATTTCATGTTATTGCATATGTTTCCAACCTAGTTTTATAGCATTGCCATGTGCTCACCATGTGACGAGTCATTACGTACTTTAAACCAGAAAGGCTATAATCTGAATCAGGGTAAGTGTCACATCTGAAATTGAGCCGTTAAAGTTTTGCAGCTGTTGTGCAGAAAGACAGTCTCTTTGCTTACTTTTTATAACAGCACGTGTTTAATGACCAATGAAAACAAGTGACTAAAGTTGTTTTTGAGTTCAATCGTTTGAATACTGGAGATGTGAAGTGATCCCCAAAAGTGATGTTTTGCCATTTATCAGTCTGGTTGAAGGGTTGCTCGAGGAAGCCACGCAGCTGTGAGTTTCAGTGGCCTTGATTCTGTCTTTCACCAAGCTCGCATCGTGCGCATTTGCTCACCGCTCCGTTTCTGTGGCTGTTTGGGGACCATCTGAGCTCAGAGCTGTAATTTGGACTGGCAGCAGATAGCGTATAATCAACCCAAAAAGTTATTTTGGACAGCCAAAAACGACCAATGGGGTGATCTGCGGGAAAAGCCAGATGAGTTCACTGACTGAGAAAAGCGAGTGCATACACACAGCATTCTTTTCATCAGAGCAGATGGCAACATTTGTGCAGTAGATAGTGAGCACAGGGCCGGAAAGACTCTCTGCAGCCTCTTGTTTGTGCTCAGTACCCTTAGGGGTCTGGCTAGACAACCCATGATAAATATGTCTCACTCAAACCGCAGGTCTTTTGCCTGTCACATCAAAATCAGTGGCAAATAGCCTTGACATTTTTCACAGAGAATTACACTCTTTGCACCAGCACAGAGAACATTTGTTGTGAAATCATAGGTGGAAGCCTATGGATCTGCTGGCGTAGTGATGAGACATTTACGTAGCACTTCTCTGTCTGTAGAGAAAATCCCCATGTTCTCAGTCACAAATTGATAAAAGTTCGACAATGTCCAGTATGTCATAAAACTCAACCACAGTTAGAAAACTTGCAGCTTGGAAAACGCTAAACAAAGCAGAGACCGGATTATGTTATATACTGTATATAATCAACTGTACAAACATCACCTGCAGGTCTGTGGACTATACAGCTGTTATGATACAGAAATCCATTTCCAAATCTATAAACTTACATCATGATAGTATCTGAGGATTTAAAGTCATGATAAGTAGCTCTAAGGGAGCACAATTTCATTTGTGGTGTTGGCAGCTGAATGTAAAATCTAAATGTAAAAAAACATAACTCATTACAGTGTATGATATATTTCTGGTGTATTCCACAATAACATATCTTGGTTACAAGAAAGAAATCTCATATAATTTTACAGTGGATGAAGAATTGGATTTTGGTTCTGACTCAGGAAGACAAATAAAACATAGCCCAAAGTATTTATTCCAATTAGAGTGCTTACAGCACAACTGACAAAGTGTTACATCTGCTTAAGAAAACATCAGTGGGTTTATGTGATTTATCTGAAACGTTTTTTCTAATTCTCTTGTGGTTTAGAGGAAAAGCAAAACCACATAATTAGCACTTGCCCAGTGGCGAGGATGTGATAATGTGTCTCGACAGTGGGAAGTGATGCTGTCTTTCCTGATTGGAAGCACACACTCCTCTACTCCATACTGTCTAATCACTGCAGATTGGATTTTTCTTTTTATCTATGAAGGCTGAAATGTTGTTTTATAGATACTTTTATAGGCCAACATGATTACTAGATGAAGGAACATAGCTTCCATCAATATAGGGAAAAAGTAACTGTATACTGACACAGGAGTCCAGCTACAGAATGTCAGTAATTTGTCATCATAAACTCATATCATACATACGCAGTAGTTAACCCATTGTTGTGAAAATACAATGTTCAACACTGACGGCTCTCTTAAAGAGAGTCTCTTCATCTGTTTTTTCTCTTAGCGTGATGGATGTGGGTGGGAGACATAGACAGGAACCCAGGTACCCCAAAAGACCCTTTATAACAACAACATCCAACCTTCCTGGAGAAGTGCTATTTAAGACTTCTGAGAAAAGTTGAACACAGCAGCTTGGAAATTAAATACTCTAAAAAACATCATATGATGGAAGATTAGTCACGTAATATACTAGTTTCACAAGTTCAGCTGCAGCCACGTCAGTGCTTCTGTAAGCTTTATGTCTTTAAAGGAATAGTCCTTATTTTGAGAGCACACTTACTTTATGTTCTGCGAGTTAGATTATTACCAATCTCATGTCTGAATAGCAAAAACATAGCGTAGCACAATACATGTGTAAGCACAAAGACTAGAATTGTAAACAGCATGGCTGTATCCAAAGATTACCACCTCAAAGTCCAAAACCTATTTATTTAATTGCTGTAAGTTCTGCTTGGATAAATATGTATGTTTTTAGCTGATTTTTGCTTTTGTAACTAAGGTAACTAGCCTTAGTTACAAACCCTTTTTAGCGATATTGCTAAGATAAACTAAGCTAACCAGCTGCATCACTAATTGATTTTTATATCATATGTAAAATAATGTAAATATTGGCAGTGTGGACCTGGAAACGGAATATTTCGAAAAAACACAAACTTGATCGCTGTAATGTAAAGTGAGTAAATGAAGGTAAATGCATATCTGACAGCATTTTGCAAGTTTATTACGTTTTTATTATGGTAGCATTAAAACAAGACTAAAAACAAATGCATGAAATGGATGACTTTCCAAGTCATGAATAAAACCAATTCAATTTCCAAACTGCTAGAACAAGAGGAAAACTGAATCTCACATGCATATAAAACCTCTCTGTATAAAAAGCTGAATGTGGGAGTGCAGGAAATGCCTTAAAAATAAAGATCTAGCTTTGTGGTTGACAGGTATTGCCAGCTCTGCATGTTGTTAGGAAAGCAGCAGTTTGCACGTACCTGGAACCTCTTCAAGACCATAACTGGTGCTGTTGGACTTAAAGCGATCAGGTTGAACCTTCATGTTTGGACACAGGACATCTGAAAGAAAGGGCAATAGTTGAGTTAGACACAATGTACATCAGGATATGATGATATTATGGAAGCACACACAATTGTAGACGCCATCGTATCCTTGTTTTATCACATGAAACTGGCATTTTAAAACTTTATAAGAGGTTAGACAAAAAATGTGCAAAGTATTTTACTGCTTTAGGAAGTGGTGATCTAATTGAAAGTGGAGTTATATGTGATTTGAACAATACCTGCCCAGACAGACTGTGCTTTTTCTCTCTGTCTGATGTCTAGAGATTCAAGTGTGTGGGTGAGTGAGGGCTGGGGTAGCTTGAGCATGAGGTTGATGTACAGACCCAAGAAGCAGTTTTATATTTCCATACACACATATTTCAGTGAAGGTGATGACATTGAGAAAGGCAACACCATCATGTTAAGCTTCTATTGGCATGAGTGGTGTTTTCTATTTCCATCAAGGTGTCAGTTTTACTAGAGGCGATGTACAGCAACTATGAATTCCGTTTAGTTTAATAAATGTAAACATTGGCTTAGGGATGTGATTGGCATTTTTTATGCGTAAGTTCACCCAAACCACAAGAGAACAGATGACCTGCTACTGTCCACAGACCTTTCTATCTGTATATTCTTTCTATGGAAACAGCTGTTGTAGATTGGCTAGTGTTGTGGCTCTACGGATGGTATTGTCAGTTGGTTAGTAAATTCACTACTTTGGTCCCAACTGAACAATCATTGTGTGGCTTGCCTTTTGTGTACAAATGTCAATGAATTGTAAGATTTCTTCTCTAGTGATGTGGCATGGTATTTTTAATTTCTCTATTACTTTTTATGTATTTATGCAAATATTAGTAAAATGCAACTGACAAGGTGAAGATGTATAAAATCTCCTCACCCATCCCACATGGCAAGATGCAATAACAGCAAATCAGGATCCTGTCATCAGTTTGTTATCAATCTGTTCAAAGGAACTCCTCACTAAGCCTAATTTTAGCCCAACAGTTTGTCTGTGTCAGTCCATAAATATTATCAGCGGCTGAAAATATCACAGCAAGACACTCCAACTTCCGTAATAGATCAAGTATCTGCCAAACAGCTGCTATCGAACCCACCAGTTATCTTAAATCACAGCCATAGATATCACAATGTCAAACATTCTTTTAACCTTTGTAGTGTTCATTTGACATGGCTTGTTTTTCTCTTAGCAGACCATGCCTAGTAGGAAAGTCAAGCGACCTACTATTAGCATTTGTATAAATTTGTATACTTTTTTAAGGTTGTGTTATGTTCATTTGACATGGTTTATTTCTAATTTCAGCTGTATGGTTTATGATTTTCAGTTTGTTTAGTAGTATTTTTTTTCACATGATAATGAAAGATGTCAGAAAGGATGGTGGTTTGTATTATTCAGATGTTATATGTTATACTGCTTCATGTTTTAAGATAGTGAGTACCCAAAAAGTACCTGTAAATGTGCATCACTTCGTTGGTGGTGTTGAGCAGCTCTGCAAGTTAGCATGCTGTGTAGATAGCTGAGCTACTCCCTCTACTTGTGGCCCTAAAGCTATAATTTAGGGATCTGGCTGTTAGTTAAAATGGAAGCAATGTAAAACTTGCCCTTGGAAGTGAATGCCTCAGACAGGTTCATCGTATAGTATCAGCAGAAGCTTGAGCACTGCACACATTAACATCCACATTTTTAATTATTACTATTACCCATGTTACTTGTGATCTTTATGGCTATCACATTTTTTAAATACCAGAAATACCTTGTTTAATACCAGGTATTAGGCAAGGGCTTTCATATTTAATTTTTCTGACACTGTGGTCGTGTAAGGTCAAAAGTGTGATATTGTGTGTGTTAGCTGGTATTCTAAGTGACGCCACACATGGTTTAATGAATCAGTAAAACAGATAATTAATAGTGTCCTTTTTTAGATCTATAGATTAAAATGTGAAAACATTTAACATTGACATTGGAGTGGCTCCACTGGACTCACTTGAAACATTAGAGCTATAATTTTCTGGTTGAAAATAACTTGCATAGCTCAGTGAGCCAGTTTTACTGACCACTGGTATACTTAGACTCACTCATAGTGATTTTATAGATTACAGAAAGAAAACACTAGATCTTTATTCAGTGTAACTTTAGCCTTTGGTTAGTTCTACAAACTGTACAGCATGTTTCATGGTACAGTCTATAACTCACAGTATTATTGGTTGGCAGACTGAAAATCTGTGGAGTCAAGGAGCAAGGTCAAAGGTTTGCTCCTTTGCTCCTTCACTGTTCATATTAGATGTCTTTAGCTTGAAATGTCCACCCACAAACAAATTCTGCTGAAAGAACAGAATCTGTTGAATCAACAGTTTTTGCTAGTTTTGCCATGTCTAACTTGACAATCAAGAGTAAAGTGAAAGTTCAGTAGTTGTTATTACTCATCTGTGTGCCACACTATGTAGTCATGTCATTTCCATTTTTGTATTTACTGTTTGTGGTTATGAAGAGTCATCGCATCCTTTTTTTTTGCCTGTCCAGCTAATTTTAGGCAGGAATTCTAGGTGTTGGAGTGCAAAGCATTCATCTCCTACATTGAAAATACTCACATGCAAATACCTCTCTGCCTCTTCACAACAGCTGCTAGACACCATATAGATGTTACTTTTTGTTAATTCGTTTGGCCATTTAAACTGCTGCCTTTTTGCCTGTTTTGAAAGATGTTCTTTACACACTAGCAAAAAAAAACATTGAGGTTAACACACAACAGGCTTTCCAGTGCAAAACACCTCTGCGCTAAAGCAGCAGTGAAAAAGTCAGCTACACCACAGAAATGTCTTGGTTAGAAAACTGTCATTTACAAGCCAATTTTTGCAACATCCCCCTTACATACTTCATATTTCGTCAAATAGAAGCCATGATAGCACAGTATACTGTACATCTGCAGTAGTTCTTTGTGGTTGGGTGGGGTTTTATGTTTAAAGCCTTTCCGCAGTATAACAGTTAAAGGTTAAAATAAGAGTGTAATTTGATTAAGCACATTTAGGGTGAGGTAGGTACTTCAAAGTAAATCTTCACACAGAAGCCATGTGGCATGCATCATGAGTGATGTGTTGGTCCTGAGTCTGCTGGCTGACTTACTCTCACACAGCCTCCTCCTCAGCCTGCCTCTGATCTTGTCAATGGCATTAAAGTCCGTCACATGGAAGACGTGGGCATTCTTTGGATCTGCTGCAATCTCCTCCAGCTCCTCCTTTAGTGCCTCCCCGATACCCACAGCAAACATCCTGATGCCAGCTTTGGCAGCTGCCTTTGAGGGCTCCAGAACATAATCCTGACTTCGGCCATCTGTGAGAAGGATGGCCACCCTCTGAATACCTCTGGCCACGGGCCTAGCTCCGTTCCGTTCAGTGAAGATGTTGTTGGTGGTGTAGCTAATAGCTTCCCCAGTCATCGTATTTCCCCCCAGATAGCGTATGTTACGTGCAGCTTGCTTGACATCTTCCAAGGTCCTATGTCGTGCCAAGTTAAATTCAGTGGTGGGTCTGTCACTGTAGCGAACCACGGCTACTCTTGTTTTGTCTGGCGCCACATCAAAAGATTCTACAAGGTTGGCCACCCATTGTCTGATCTTCTCAAAGTTCTCTTTTCCAACACTGGATGATGTATCCAGGATAAACGCTAAGTCATAGTGGACATTTTTACACCCTGTAACAGGGAGATACAGTAGGATTTAGTCACATATACACACATGAACTCTAGCACTGGCTTTTCAAGCTAATGATCTTACCTGCCCTCTGTGCCTCCACTCTCTCACGGGAAAGTGTCAAGGCCAGGATGACCAAGACTAGAGTGATCCTAAATCCCAGTCGTAATTCCATCTCGGCCTTGGTTTTGTTCTGGCTTGTTTAGTTTGTTACCACCATCAAGCTGTCTAGTCTGTGGAGTGGTCAGTGGAAACAGTTCAGTGTAGCAGATACCAAAGTCAGTTGTCCTAGATTGTAAGGCATTTCAGAATCTAAGTCCTGTTTGCCAAACTGTCCCTTTAACCTTTTCTTTACAGTTTGCAATAATGTCTCCCAACAGGGAGACAAAAGTGGATGAAATGCTTTTTGTGGTAGACTTCTGTAAAAAGCAGGCTTCTGACAATTGCTGTTGCCATCTATATTTTGACAAGGGAATGGAAAGATAATTGAAATTTGCATTAGAAACTTTACGTATGTATGTCCAAAAACTTGGTCTCCAAAAAGAAAAAGAAAGTCTAAGTCTTATCCCCAAATTGTGTAGTATATCTCTTTTGTCTTGTTTGAATTTTTTTCTGGCATGGAAGCTGGCAGGAAATGTTTTCCCTTCTCAGACTGTGATATAATTGAAACCCAAGACTGAAATACACACCTCTACAGCAGGAAGTGAAAGCTGAATTAAGATTGTTGGAACTTGCTGCCTATTTTTTACTCTCCACCCACAGTAAAAGAACAATGTCAGAAGTATGTAGTTTGCTGCACTGTCTCCACAGTGATTTTATAAAGTTTCAGACTCACACTGGCACGTCTAGTTGTACTTTGAAATGTTTCAAATCTGTTTAAAAATTTTACTTTGAAATTTGTACAGCTTTGCTTTACTGGCAAAATATTTATCAGTCCATCTCTGCTTGTTTCATTCATGAGGTTGTTGTGCCTGGGCGGCACTGACAGAAACCTGTCATATATACACAAAACTATTCTTGCACCTATTCTACACCACTGGTTGTGATGCTGGCCATTAGGGCTGATGTGTGACTGACTGTAGCCATAACATTGGTTCATCTTGACTGCAAGAGAGCCTCATTGTGTGGGGTCACTGGGGGAGGTTAAGAAAAGTCTGAGTTATGCACAAGTTGGAAAGCAATAATCCAAGTCCCCATGTCCTGAAAAGTTGTTTACCATCCTTTAGCACCTTGCTCCATTGAATTACACTGCTAAGGTATTTGTTTTACAGAGGTGAATTGCCTTCATGTCAACAGGTCATAGTCAAGAGTGAACATGAGGTTTAATCGAGTACCTTCACATTTCAGGAAATATGTTTGTTTTCTTGTTGAGAAAAGATCAATACCAGTCTCTTAGCTCTTAAATAAAATATGTAACTGGACCCAGGAAATGGCTAGCATAGCTTAGCATACAGGCTGAAAACAGGGTTTTCTGTTTCTGGGCTGAGAGAAGTGACTTTAAGCCCAACAACACAGCAGAGTTAAAAACACTTTTGGCATTGATAATATTGCAAGTTATTTATTAGGGAGATCAACTCAGCCAGCGTGTTCCACATTCATCTAAGGCAAAACTGTCAAATGAATGAATAGGACTATATATTTGAATGTGGTGTCCAATTCTCTTTAATATAAACCACAAGTTACCAGTTGTGACTACACTAAGACACCCATACAGAAACCCTGGTCGTGGTCTTTGGGACGGTGCCAGACGAGCTGTCTCTCTCTGCTTCCAGTCTTTATGCTAAGCCAACTGTCTCCTAGTTGTAGCTTAATATTTAACATACACATATGAAAACAGCACTAATGTTCTAATTTTCCAAAATCTTGAATTAATCATTTAGCACATATTAAGTGAATTAGAAATAAAAAGTATTATTATTGTCTTTAACGTGTGTGATGTGTAGCATGTAATGATCATTCCCTGGACACTTGTTTTAGGATTTATATTTAAGGATTAATAGATGCTATCTTTGTAATATATTAGCATTTAGGCCTAAAATGAAGTCAAATTAAGGTGTAATTTTTGTGAGTATATACAGTAGCTGGTACAGCTACAGTGTATGACTTTTTTTTTTAAATAAGAAGTGGTTTAAACCAAAAGTGATTCCAGGAGGTGCTGCTGAAGGACACGGTTTTAAAAACAACAGCCAGCTGACTGTGCTGTGGCCTATATATTTATATAGCTCGTGAAATAGAGAGTGCATTATTTACTGTGTGTAAAGCAAAGTCCTTTGGCCTCCAGATACCAGTTCCCTTATCAGATTCTCCATTGAGCTATTTCTGCTACTTGGTTTCGCTGGTGCTATTAATGAGCAGAATAACCACACTAGCTCAATCACTTTAATTGCGCCAATTAGAGGGCATGTAAAATTTCAGAAATTCAACCCAGCAAGGCTTGTGTGGTAAAAAAAAAAAGTACTCAGCAGCCCTTTGAAAGTAGCTGAAGAAGATTTGAATTCATGCTTCTAATCCTCTTTACCCGACTTTGTACAAATCTAACATATTCTAATTTGTCTCTCTTTCATATCTGAATGTGTTTAAAAACACATGTTTCTCCCATTGCTGGACTGAATTAAGTGGCATACACAGTAACCAAGGTAAAACTCAAAACAAGCTGCTTTGCCTCTGTGGACATGTCAACCTGAGGCCAGATTTTTTTGCAGTCTATATCATCAGGCCTGTTTCCACTTCCTCTTTCAATGGCTGACCTGGGACTACACTGTAGATGTCTATAACAGAAGCACCACGTTTATCATTCCCAAGATGTAAAAAACAGAAGAACAAAAAAAAAGAGAGGTTGTTTTCTGGCAGAGCATCTGAAGCACAGGCAGATACAAAGCACAAGACACTGCTGAAGAATAAATAAGTATTTAAAAAACAATAATTATAAATACAAATTAAACATATCTTATGATGCTTATATTTTTCTTACCTGACTTGTGACCCGGTCAGCGTTACTGGAGGTGTCTGTCTCTGCCTCCAGCACTCACACCCAAAATCAGCACCTGGTCAACATCATTTGATCAGTTGATAATAGTCCAAAATATCTCCGCTACAGGTGAAAGAAATGAGTTGATTATATAATCCAGATTGACAATCCAGTGTACTGTGTTGTTAAAAAGTGAGGTGTGCTTCAACAACTTTGTGGATGGGTGGACATAGTGGGAGGGAACTGCAAGTGTAGGGTTTCACTTAGGGACGAGGTGGCTTCTGCTCTTCTTAACTGGGCTGTGCTCAAACATAAAAAAAGGCTGAGAGGCACAGCCAATTATAGACCCAAGTTTCTGGATATTTTTGTCATTTCTTCTTCCATTCTTCATGGCTGCACCCAACTGAAGTGTTCCCCTCAAAGAAATAGCACAGCTTCTTGGCAACCACCTCAACTGTCCGGCCTTTGCCACTGTGACAGCCACAGTGGAGCCGCCCTGGGGCTGGTGGTGGACCAGGCCCTGTTGGCTTCAACCAGCCACACTTATGGACAAGGGCTGTATTTAAGTTGGGAAAATGATTACAGAACACTTGTGCTTGCAGCTTTGTGTTAAAGGTCTGTCCTTGCACAGAGTCACAGTAAGGCTCTGTGATCTATATTACTCATGTCGAACTCTTTTGACAAGTTAATGATCATGTCAGACCACATTCATTTTTTTAATAAATAGCATAGTAGTCATACTATATAACATATAGTCTATTTTATCTGTCCTGTCCCCTGTAGTTTCTGCCACTTTTTTCTGTTTGAATTTTTGTTCTTTGCTTTCTTGTACTGTGATTTCTTCTTCTAATATCTGTTTGAAATTATTTTATCTAATATGTGTTTTGTAGAACTAAGCAACATCAACAAGCAAACACACATAATAAAGAGCATAGCATTGTTTTTAAAGCTGTAGATCTGCATGTGTCTTGATGTAATCCACTCAGGATGACTGTAATTCTCATTCAGTGTACACTGATGTCCTTATCATGTGTGGTCATGCTCCCTAGCAGAAGAGGAAGCTGCAGTGAAACACAGCAGCTCTGTCTCTGTCTGCATCAGACATCCTCCCTCACAGACATGTTTCCCTCTCAAGTTACGAGCACCACAAGTGTTGCAGATTTTACCAGACACTTTAGTTGCATTTGCAAATACATCAAAATCTGCTATTAGGCTACTGGCACAAAAATGCTGTTAAGCATTGTCTCAATATTTGAATGCCATGGACAACAAACAAGTTCAGCATTACATCCACTGACTATTTACACTGCCTTTGTAGTCAAGGAAAGTGAGAGCAGACTAGGCTATGTATAGGCTCGGTTTGAAGTGGATGAGAAGTGGGCTGATGATTTAGGGCGGATGCACGTTATGAGTGATGGTGTCAGTCTGAGGAGCGGCTGACGCTTAATGTGAGAGGGCTAAGAAGGGGACCAACATGTAGGGTGAGCGTAAGGCTGTGAGCCATGTTGTGTTGGACAAAAGCCATCTGTGAGCTGACTAACAGACTACTTTCAACCTCCCACATCACAAAGAGTCTCGTCTTCTTTTGAAATACAATATGTTCAAAATATTAATGTGTGAATAAGTGATAAAACAGAAAAGAGTTGACACATTTTTATTAGAGATATTAGATTCAACCTTTAAGCATTTTATACCACTCTTTGTTGTCTTCACCTAGGGTCATCAGTGGAGTCCATTTTAACTCCTCTACATTTTAGCTAATAGCAGTAATGGATCAGCTCAAACTAAAAACGTTCTACAGGGAGTGATATTTCATACTTCTACAATAGTATATAATAGAATGAACTGAAACCCCATGTTTCAGGTCTTACCGTATGTAAAAATGCTAAGTGCAGCAGATTCTACATCTCAGTGACTTTGGTTGTGCAACACCTCACCTGGCCTGGGATCTGGGCTGATGCCCCTGAGTGAAAGACTGGGAGGGTAGTCACTTTCAGCATATTCATCCTCTTCAAGGTATAAAGCAGAAAAAAGTACAGAAGAATTAACAACAGTTTTTTCTCAAAAATACACTAATGAAATGTGGATGTAAACATGTCCCACAAAAATGTTAAAGTTGTAGCCATGGTCTTTTTTATTTAGGGCAAATTAATTATTAATTTAACAAAGAGAAGTTCTTGAAAAAGCCAGAGGGTGGTGAGATCATGACAACCTATAGTATGAGTTATCACTAATGTTACACCATCCACATCTTTTAGAGTATAAGAGAACTATCAAAATAACAGAAACTCAGCTACTGCTGCTTTTTGAAAAGTCAAATCACTGGCATTGAGTAAGTCCTGCTGGGAGCTCTGATCCACTTTATAATTTATTTTAAATTGAAAAACAGAACCACTACAAATAGATTTCATTAGAAAGACAATGGTTTGGTTACTGCTTTTATTATTCAGGTTAAACAAAGTTATTTACATGATTAACATGCACTTTATTTAAACACATAATGTCTGTTACAGTATTTATAGCTGTGTGCAGGATTCAACTCATTTAGCTTCTTATTTGATTTACTCATTATATAATGAAATCTATTGATTGTTTATCCATCAGCATACACTACTTTCAGTAGTTCAGTTGTAAGGTAAGCATCCATTAATTTATTACTAGTAAGTATTGATATCACCTAAAGTGGTACTTAGATTGACTATGGCAGTGTTACTTTCTGTGATGTGCCAGAAGCCTTAGTTTGTACTGTGCCTCCTTCACCTAAATGAATCAGTGGATACTGTGATCTGTACACAGCTTTTGGAGGCAGGACAGTCATCATTGAGAAGAGCCCAGTATACATTTGCATCATAATTTATAAGCAGTATGCAAACAAATGGTAATCAATGGTAATCATACTCTAAACTAGTTATTAGCAGATGAACGCTTTAAAGTGTTGTTTAAACTGTTACTATGAGCATCCGAGTTTGAATAACCTTTAATGTCAAGCTTTCATTTATAATTCCTAGTCTAAGGTTTTCTGTATTCATGACTGCTGATCTCTAACTTGGCAGAAAGAATCAATTCAACAGAAGTATCACCATCTCAGCTCACAAAATGGCTACAAAACCACCATCACCTGCAGTTCAAGGTAGATAAAATACAACTGATTTATTTACTTAAAAGGTATATGATGTGCGTTTATAGCTAATTTCACTTGAACTATATGGCTAACACGCCAACTTAGCTGGTTAGTTATGTGAAATTACTTTAACATCAGCAACAATACCGTATTTATGTGTGAACGGTCCTCAGGTTGTGTTGAAGAGAGCTATTTTCACCCTTATCATTCTGTCGACATGATGTGAACGCAGCATAAAGTTGCAACCATACATTTACTAATATGATACAGTTACATTTTGGAACAGACTTTACAGCATGAGTTTCTACCTCATGATTGAAGCTATATGGTTTAGTATCTAGGACTGCACTTATTTTTAACTAGCAAAAATTATTATACAGACAGCGATCAGTTGTTTGATTGTATAGTTAAAATTTTGCAGTTTTTTAGTGTCACCATTTTTCTGCTTTCTACAGGTTTCTTTTTTTTTCCTTGCTGAGGAAATTACATTATTTGGTGGATGTCAGTGTAAATTAGACTAAACTCACTATCTTAGATCAAGCCATGTTTAAGATTAAATAAGCATGTGTCTGATGGGTGTCCTCATTATATAAGTGCATCTCTAAGTCTGACATTTTGAAATCCCAGACTTCATAAATGAAAGATCCAATTTAATTACAGTTGGATAGGTTCCAGAGGGACTGCATTGTTATGCTTTGTGATCAAGGGCTTTTTCCTTTTTAATCTCCAGTTAGAAGCACTCAGCTTAACACTGTCAAGCGTATGTTCATTGCTTCCACCTTCAGCTGACTGCTGGTCCAGAGTGCATCTTGGAGGCTGGGTACTGCAGTTCTCCTGATGGCTCTTCCTGACGCTTCCATGCTCCAAATAGTCTACAGGAGTCTCTTTGATGCTTTTTCCAGGATGTAGATGCCCTCGTGGAGTCCTCTCAGCTTGTTGCCCTTTGTCTTGGACATCTTTGGCCAGAATGCTTTCTTCTGCAGACAATTTTGATATGTTGGAATTGCAGAGATCATCTTCTAGGCATTGTGCTCTCCTCAGCCTCAGCCGTCTCTTACCTGTCTGCTGCTGTGGTATGCTGGGGTTCTGGCATGCCACAATCCTACCATGTGCAACCTGAGCTTTAACACGTGTAGAAAATAAAAGAGGAGCAGGTTTGCTGCACAGAGGAGCTGGGGTACCTCGACACACCACGTCCTTCAGACGCCTGTCAGCATTTTGCTCAGTGGGGTTGGAGCGTGACAGCTGGGGCCTTGAGAATCTTGTTTGCTGCTGGGCTTTGGGAGGCTCAGTGGAAGCAGAGGTGCACACTGCCGATTTTACTAGTCCCTGTCTCACACAGGATTTCACCTTACATATTTGTGGCTCATTCAGTGTCACATTTTGTTTACAGGAAGCAGATTTGGCTTCTGGCTGGACAAACTTAAGTTTTTGCCTCTGAGTTTCCTTCACCTCCTCTGACAGTTCCAGTGGGGCAAGCTTAAGAGGGCGTCTGACGGGTTGATTTTTAGCCTCTCTGTCTAAATCAGGCTGGGATGACTTGAGCAGCAACAAGTTCAACTGTGTTGTGCCCTCATTTGTCAGTGGGGAAGCCATAGTCCGACCCACAGCCTCCTTTCCATGTGTCGCTGACAGATGGAGGCCAGGTGTTTTTGAATTGCGGCCATTTTTAGCTGCCAGTCTGACGTTTTGACCATTCAGATGCAACACGGTATTTTTATCTTGGATGGTCAACATTTCTTCTCGATTGGGAGCACCCTGAACAACAGAGACATCAATTACTCATATTACTCTTAACAACAGTGTTCCCTGTTGTTACACATTACATTTTGCTTTAGCTTTTTAAACCATAATACAACAATTTTATTCATAATATATGTTTCTACCGTACCATTTTCAAACAATGCATGCTCTATATTCAAGATTTAGTTTTAGGGTTGCTCTTGACCTTCTTCTCAACTAATGCCTGTAATGGTGTTAATGAAAACAGCATGACATTAACATATTAATGCCAGGCAACCTCTGCACAGGGTCAAGAGATGAATCTGATAAGCTCACAACTAAGCACGTAACTAGTGAATATTTTTGATGTTTGATTATTCTGCCACTTATTACTCTCAGCTGATCATTTGACTGTTTAATGTTAAGAACTGTGACAATTTGACACCACGACTGCATGTCTTCTACTGTCTATGGTCCAGACTTTTCGGAGAGTCACTATCTACTAGGCAAGACACCAGACTGATACATTTGAAAACCAGGTGATGTTTGCATGAAGCATTTTCAAAACTATTTACTGAATATCAAAGTAGTAACTAGTGATTAGTCAACTAATCAGCTGACTAATGGTACAGTATACTCACAGAATTGGCAGACATATCTTGCTTGATTTTCTGTTGAATCATAATGTGCAATGCAGAAAACAATCTTGTTGCTGTCCCTGTGTTTGTTTGGTGTGTGCCATATGGACACAGGCAATGACACTGTAGTTTAGCAGCTTTGATATAATTAAGCAGATTAGGGTCACAGTGCAGCACGGTGATCTCTAATGATCTCCAGCTTAGTGGTAGGCAGTATGCACTCTCATGATAAGCCCTTGTTGACTTGTCTGTCGTCATTATCCCCAGTGGAATTTTATATCAACAAACAATGAGTGACAAGTTTCTGCTGAGAGGATATTGAAGTGGTCATTTTTTTCTTTTCAGCTCGTTGGCCACTTGATGGTGCCAGAGACCTCTTTTGCATATGAGCATCAGCAGTGGTGGATTTTTGTGGCTTGATTATCTTCATATGCATAACACAGCCAGCTGGAGGAGGAGCAAGTGGAAAACAGCATGAGAGAGAGTTAGATCTTTAAAAAAATTATATTATATGAACACAGTCTTTGTGAATTGTCTTCAAATGTTCAAATATCATGTAGGGAATGTGGAGTCTGAAGCAATCCTTCTCATTTTTATACTTTACACCCATTTAAGCATGCCACATATGTGGCTGTGATTCTTAATATGGGCCTTGGAACCCCTCATGGTGTCACTTCGTCCTTGAAATTAATTTTTTTAAGAAGGAAAATCACTTTTTTATCAGACCAGCAGGTCAGTTGTCTATTTTTTGCACTGAACCAGTAGAGAATTTGTGGTGCAGAAAACTGGTCTCAACAATGGACCCGTGATAAGAACAGGAAAGATCTTTCTTAGAGGTGTTAAGTGCAGATAGATTGATAGAACAAGTCTTGAAGTGAACTGATTATACTGAATCATCATTATCAGTGACCGAAGCATGTAGCACTGGCACTGTAGTGATCTTGTTACTCCTCTTTAAAAAGGATATTAAAAAACAACAGAAGCCACAGAAACAGTCACAATCTCATAACTGCTGAGCTATCAGCGAGTGCTTGTATAAGCTAGTTTCAGTGTGAAATGAGCGTTTTGGATTACTCAGATGTATTTGAGCTTAGCTTGTGAAATCTTAGCAGTCAATTAAAAGAGGATGAAATGCATAGCGTGTATGAATCATCAAACACAATTGAATGACCTAATTGAAATGAGAAAAGTAATTTGTGACTTTAATCTGTTTGCCTATAATTCACAAGCCGTCTTATTATTGTGTTATTGATAAAAATAAAGGATCAGTACATGCTCTTGGAAGCTAAAGGAAATCACCAGCTATATAATCTATGGCTTGGCTGTGGGCAGAATCAAAACATGCTCACAATTCATAGACAGTAGTGCAGTCACTAACAGTTTACTTCCATTATGAAATTCAGCATTAAATTGCCACTTGATGAAAATATGCCATGGCAAAGAAAATATAATGTGAATATGTGCAGTAACAACATGTGAGTGTTTTAAATAAAAATAGTTATATGTAACCAATCATTTACACGCAGAAGTGCATAATATTGTGGTGGGTGCTTATTTTATATGTGCACTGATGTTATGAATCTAGATAATCGAATTACTTCACAGCACAATGTTTCACTCAATAAATCAAAAGTAAAAATACAAAGAGAAGCACAAGTGTTACAAAAAGATTAGTAACCTTGGAAGTTACTCAATAGAGGATAACATGCTGCAACTCAGTATCAGAGAGATGTCCTTACAATTGCCTACATTCGCTAGAGTTAAACTTTGATCAAATTGTCTTCCAAGCCCTGGTGCTGGTAGAAGTTTTTTAGCATAAATATCTTCGGACAGGCTAGATAAGACAATGATGTGTGTTGCCTGCATGAATATCTGCAGATGTTAATCACTTTCGGTGAGCAGCTTGTTTTAAATTTGGCACTGTCACTCCCACATCAGGATCATTTATTGTATTTAGCACCAGACTGTTGGAAAGTTTCTATGTAATGGATGAGACTCGTCTTAGTGTGCAGTTGTGCCTCCAAGAGTAGATCCATTTTTCATCAGTTGTTCAAAATCTCCTCTGTTCTCTCATTCTCTCGCCTCGGGACACAAGGGAGGAGGTTGTCAGCACCTGCTTATTGCAAAGCTTCATCATATCACTGGTACGGTGGAGATGGTCCCACTGTTGAGCAACTTGGCTCTGCTTACATGATCATTTAAGATGCAAAATTACAGGCTTAACGCCAAGAGAAGGCCTTAACACCCCTCTGCCACTGTTCTTATTGTGTCGCCCTCTGCCTTGTGTGACGTTCATGGCTGACAGTATAATTACTGTCAGCCATGAACAGCGGTGTGGGAAGAGATAAAAAGGGATGTTGCCTGCTCATTCTCCCACCTACAGTACTGAACATCCAGCTGCACTGCATGGGCCACTCAGAGAGAAGAGGAAGGCAAATGGACAGCAACAATATTTTATAAGTCAAATTGTGCTAGATTGTGTTACAAAAAACTAATTTTAAGACTTATCTAACAATAATTCTACAGGTTTTTTTGATTCTATTTCTGTTTTTTAATTACTAATGATGCTTTTTAAAGAAATTTTTTGATAGCAAGCTAGTCTTGTGATTGATAAGACAATTAGAGCCAACAGGTAGTAAGCTTGCCTTAGAATAAACATTGGAAAGAGCAAAACTCTCTAAAGATTCTTAATAACATCTTATATCTCATTATTGTGGCACTTGCATTGTTTTTACATTGTATTGTAAATAAATAGTATTGTATTGTAGTGTAAAGTATTGTTTTTGTATGAATTCACCTATTAAGAGACCTATTAAGAGGTCTAAAATTTTGAATATGCAAGACTGAGGCTATCCGGTTTGTATTTATTAGCAGATACTCTTGGAGGTCATGCTTCTCTCGCTTAAAATGTTAGAAGGTCTTGCTTCTTTAAACCTTGACTTTTAGTATTAAAGATGAAATGTTTCCAAGAGACATAATTAATTATCATCGTATGAGTAAGTTCAGAGTTTAATTCATTCAGTTTGAGAAACTGGCCAATGGCACATTTAGAGATCATTGAAACTGTTGATTAAATGAATATGTATTACTATAACTCCAGGCATGAATTTTCCTTTTTTATTTTTGTGAAGTAGAATAATGTCTCAGCGGAGCAGCTGGTGATCTTAGCTAGTTACAAAAGAGCAGAGAGTTTCAGAAGGAGGCTCATCATTTTATTCAAGTGTGTTATGGCTTCACCCAGGCATCGTAACCCAGAGAGTCATCCACACCAAATCATGCACACACGTACCAAAAAAAAGAAGAAGAAAAAAAAACTAATTTAAAATGTCATGTAAAATGTTAATTTAATTCTGACAGTCTCTTCTCTTTGTGTTAAAAAGAGAGGGGACACATACTGGAGTGTACTGTACAAACATCAGTCTCAAAATTATGACAGAAGATGTTAGTGGGTCCAACATGGATGCCAATGATGAATGGTGAGATATAATCTCCAGTAAAGAATTTGGTACATTGGTATACATATGATATTATTTGTTCATCAGACCTACAGAGGAACCTATTGCAAAGGGTATTTCACAAAGTGGTGGAACACAGCCTTTCTGTTATATTGTATGACACAGATAGTAGTGCAATTTGTGTCTCATTGTCCCTGTCATAGGATAACATGGCACTGTTGCCAGAGAAATAGCCTGCACATTCTGCCACATGCAGTAAAGGATGCCTGGAAGCCAAGCACGGCTATGCACAAAACACTGAAAAACAAATGACAGCCAATAAGAATCCAATTCACCTTCATGTTGTTTGATGCCACATGGCAGGGAAACAGAAAGAAAACAACATGGTCGCGTTGTTTTGTCTTCTGAGGGCGATGGTGTGTGTGTGTGTGTGTGTGGCTGTTTCTCTGCACCATCTGTGTTATAGAGTAACATTCAGTGGACCATCAGTATGACTTGTGGCATCATGGTAGACAAATCTGAGTAATATGTGTGCATGTGGGATGGGTATGAAAAATGATGTGACTTGAAGATCACAGAGAGCAAATGAGTTCATTTGTTTGCTGTTTCTTTAGAAAATCAATTATGGCTGATACATTCCCCAAAATGTTGCTTGAAAAAATTTGACTGTGAAATGAATCAAAGGCAGATGACACTGATCAGCATCAGTGACTTGTATTATAGGTAGATATTTGCTCAACCCTATCAGTATTGAAAGTGTTTAAGGGATCTTTCTGCTTTATTTCATACTTATGGCCATTGTTCTCACAAGTACTGTATAATAATATTGTATTCATTAAAGTAATAGCTGAGGCTTGAGAACATTACTAGTCCAGTGGGGCATTTTTTTACCAATTGCTTTTCATTTCCAAGAAAAATTGAAAATCTTTGTTAGTTAAAGCAAAAGACTTTTATTATTGTCGGTGAATCAATTCCATGAAAAGACCAATGAAACAATTCACTTGTCCATCTGTCTATACTTAAAACATCTAATTATCTCCTTGTCTGTAGACAAGCTCCACTGGTCAATATTTTCATATTTTATATATTTTTATACAGACAACATTTCTCTGTGGCAGCCTGCTGCACCAAAATCTTGGCTGCTGTAGCAAAAATAGTGGGAAAAACTAAAAATATATGTTCTTGGTAACGCAAAAGAAGGGACTCAGATACAAATTTTACTCAAACAAAATGAAAAGCAAATTTTTTAGGGGAATATTTTCTGTCATGTGATGACATACACACGATTGTATATGTGGTATTGACTCAAAGTAAGTTGCAGTGCACCTCATGATGAATGAACATGTCCCCTAGTACAACATGGTGGCTCAAGGCATGTTCTTAACAGCTTTATGGCTACAGTGTTAGACATACTTAGCAGTGGGATTATTTCATTGTTGATTTTGGTCTTTTCATGAGATTTGACAGAATATTGCCAGCCTTATTATTTAAACCTGTCTACTCATTTGACTTTTTGCGCTTTTCACACCATCTGATTGCTCCCATCTCCCAAATCTCAGCAATTACCTCAGTGCAAGCTCAGTTTCACTATTACTTACTGGAGTAATGGCCAGAACTATAAAAACGTGACAAAAGTTGCTATAAACTGGAATTATATTTTAAGTTATTTATATTTTTCACAAGTAAGGAAGTGGTTCTGTCTGCTTTGGTGCTGAGTGATATTTAAATGTGCCCACTTCAACAGAAACACTTAACTGCTGTTTCTTCAAGGCACATATGCTACTGTGGAAAAATACATATGCATTTTCAGCCATGAAAAGGCCTTTTTATTCCAAAGGTTGTTATAAACATATTGTACAGGATATTTTGATAAGCTAGTATAGTTCCAATAATGAAACAATGCTTTTAGGGCTTATCTCAGCCTCCATGCCTGGTTACTTTTGTCACAACTGAATAGTATCCATGGCATTTTACCATTTGCCCAAACAAAGTGGCATTCACCATGTGAGGCACGCTCACATACCCAGGAAATTAACAGAAGCCTGTTAAACACAAGGCTGCAAAGAATACTGAAGGCAACACTTCTTTAAAGTCAAGGTCCAGAAATTAGTGGCAGAATTGTTGGTTTCCAGAAATATTGATTGATTTTGCAGGATACAACTTGACATGGAAATACATTGACTCCCAGTCCTGTGTGTAGAGCTCCACTTTGCTCCAGCGTTAGCAGACAGTACATACTTTAAAACACACAGGTACAGCTTAAAAAATATAGAACTCATGTTTACTTCTTTAATCTTGCTTCACTTTGGAGCTGGGTGATTTGAATTGTGACACGTAGCACTGGGAAAACTAACAAAAAAAGTGGCTTGGGCTATAAAATAGGACTGTAATCAGCTGAAATTGCTCACATATCTTTCAGCTCTCCGGCACTCACAAATGTCTATCATGCAAACTGACTAGTGCACACATCTGCTTCAGACGCCACACAGATCTCAGTGAGATGATGCATCTCAGTCGCATTTCTCATAAAATTTATATTATTTGCAAAATAGGGTTTGATATGTACATTGTATTGTTTGAGCAATGGACTTCTTGGATCATAGGAAAAAAAACGAAAAAAGTGGTTCATTCAAACCTGAGAAAAAATATTGTACAGTTTAAATTGAACATTAGAAAGCAAATAAAAGTGTATTCCTCTCACTACTGGCAAAAGAAATATCCATGTGGTAAATCATTATTTAGACTATTTGCCATTAAGATACTTTTAGTTATTATGATTATCTATTTTCCATTCATCATAATAAGTTCATGCACTTTTTGTCTTTCAAACATAAAACTATCCTCCCTATCCCAGTTTTTCCTCTCATATTTTACAGAAACTGAAAGGATCATACTGATGTTATTAAGTTTTTCTTATTCTGCTGTCCACTCACATTAGCTCACCCTCGCTATTTCTTCTCGTTTCCCTGTTGATGTGTTTATTAGGTTGTGTTTCCCTAATGGCTCTAAAGTGCGTCCAAACCTGAAGAGTTGTCAGTTTATATCTGCATGCTTTCCAATCATTGTAAACAGTTCTGCTCTTAGTGCTTTGTGGTTAGAACTGACTTAAGGTGGTCTGCTACAGGCGCACATCACATACTATGTAGGACTTGTGGAGCACAATTACGTATGTCCTTTGATTGAAATTTACACCGGTGATAATTTTAGCTGGAGTAATTTAATTGTACTTTGATAGCTGCAGGTTAAAGGTTCATATCCTGGGTCTATGAGGCTCACGTAATTAATTTGAGTCATTAGATATTTTTTCAAGAACCTTCTCTCAACCTGACCCTTCAGCTTAAGCAAGGTTGTCTTGGCCAACATTTCCCATAATGCTTTGGTTTACGCATTCATTTTACTGCATGAGCATTAGCATGAGGAGCACTGCTCAACCTGCAAAGGCTTACATTATAAAACAAATGGCAAACCTGTTGATGTCGCAGTGCTGTGATAAGGTGACCCACAATATTTAAAACAGAAAATGTAGAGAGCACTTTAACTGAACTCTTTCAGTGAATGCCATAGAGAGAGATCAAAATACACAACTAACCAACAAAACAAACCCAAACTGTGTAGTGAGGAGGGCAGGTTTTTTCTTTGCTGTAGTTCAGTTCGAACTCTCATTATTAAAAAGAGCTTTAGGTGAAATTAAAGCCTTTGTGGTGAGATGAGATGAGGGGGGAGATATAAATAACAACAGCATGATCCTTTGAACCCAAGACAGATATAGAATGTCACACAACCATTACACACTCCTTAAATGACATCTAATGCACATGCTAATATTGGCAACAACATTTTGGCTTGATGTGTGGTAAAACCATTGAAATATATTGTATGATTGCTTATTGAAAACAATACCTGATGCTTTAAGTTATTTAGAATTTTCTGTAGTGAGACAATGGAATAGTACACAATGGTAAACATTTCTTCAAGTTAAGGTGAAACAAGCATACTCCCTTTTTGAAAAATAGCATTTCTCCAAGTGTGCATTATTTGGTACGTAACCAAAGTTAATATATCAATTTTGTACTGTAAATTTGTAATAAGTAAGGTCTTGTAGTTCATGAAATGTTTTAAATGGAGCAATCTCTTGAAAAAATAGACATCCATGCTTCATGCTTTGCATCCCATAATGGCCACACTTGCTGTTCTGTGTAGAGTTCTTCATCTGTTCCCAAGAAAACTTTTTATATTACATACAACCAAAACGGGAAAAAAGTGCTGAAATAAGATTTGTGTGGAGCAGCATTGGAAATGTTTGACCTTGTGTATAAAACATGGAAACTCGTTTGTCCAGCATGTGTCATGGTTTAAATAGATTTCCTTCTCCTCATGAGCTGGTGATTTTCTGTGAAGCTGTGAAGGCCCGGAGACACTGAGCTGATAGGCGAAGGGAAGAAGCTGTTTTTCAAGGTGCTGGGCGAGATCTCCTCGATCCTGTAGGAAACTGAGTGAAAGTACTGATTGGGGTTCAGCTGCGAGCTGAATGAGTTCTGATGAGAGAAGGCACAGCCCAAACCTCCCATCCCTCCCCCAGAGCTGCCAAAGTCATGTGAGTGGTAGTGCATACAGGAACAAACTGACTGCAAATCAGTCACTTCTGCCCGGTACGGCTCGCGTCGCCGGCGACCACGTTGCAGCGACTCATCCTGGATGTGGATGATCATGCTGTTCCGGTTGCCAGCAAGTGAGGCCCGTTCCTCTGCATCCCGCCTCTCATCCTCGCTGTTCATAGTTAGGAAGCGGAGCACCACCAGATTGAGGAAGGCCCCGATAACTGTTAAGCCCACCAGGATATACATGAAGCTGAAGGCCACATACAGGGGCTTCTTCTGGAGGGCCCGGTTCTTTTGGAGAGCCACGAAGTCCCCAAAGCCTATAGTTGTTAATGTTATGAAGCAGTAATAGTAGGACTGGAAAAAGCTCCAGTCCTCATAATGGGAGAAGGCAGCAGCTCCAATGCACAGCGTGCCGATGCAGGAGAAGAATCCCACGGTCACCATGTTCTCCATAGACACATCAGTGATGCTCATGCCACAGCACTTCTTGATACGCTTCAGGAGGTACTTGACAAAAGTGTTCATTCTCTCACCCAGACTTTGGAACATGACAAGAGTCAAAGGGATTCCCAGGACGGCATAAAACATGCAAAAGGCCTTCCCTGCATCAGTTCCTGGCGCCGCATGCCCATAACCTGAGAAAAGGGGAGACGGATAGCAAAAATTAATCATGAGGAAAAAATTTGCCAAAGTACTGGGTGCTTGTGAGGTGTCACAACATGACCCCACTACTCAAAAAGCCCCAGATCAGCTTTTGTTTACAAACATGACCAAGCAAGAAATCTCCCTAAAAGTGTGTGAGCACTGCCAAAAGGGCTATTGAATAGGGGCATGCCACAGAAATGTGTCTGCTCATTAATCTTATTTGGGCTTAAAGATTATGGCAAGAGGGGCGTCCAATTAGTCAGAAGTTTCCGGTGAGGTAGAGAAGTTTGGAGGAGGGATTGGAATGGAGTCATGTAGGAGCCAGTAAAGCTTTTAGCTTAATTAAACTTTATCTTTAGACCACAAACTGCTGACTCAGACACAAACAGACTTTTTTAAATTCCATCTGTGGGGCTAACAATAGGATTTATACACTGTATGACTTTTAATTTTAAAATGCAATATAAGTGGATTTATGTGCTTTGCAGGATATTTACAGAATTACACAGGATGTTACAGAATTAACATGAATGAAGCCTACTGCTGTTGAACATGCAGGATTAAAAAAAAAATGAGTGTGTTATTGATTACCTCTCTTCTACGACGGTCCATAACTGAGAATATTAAACACCAACATTATAGCCAAGAAACACCCACCACTTGGCATGCGTGTCACTTAAAACCTTCCAAATGGAGGGATAATATTTTTAGTGTACTGTACAACATTTTTATTTATTTGTTTTAGATATGTCCTGAGCAAGTTCTGTGTTTTGCGCTCTCAAATATTGACTCTGTGTTTTCCCATATGGCTTTCCACCCACTCAAGCATGTGTTAAATTATGCAAAAAAAAACTTGTCTGGAAATCTGATTTGATCTAGAAACCACTTTACTTATATAGAGATATGTATATGTATGTGCATTTGAGTGTAAAATGTATGTTATTGGGCTTAGGTTTTATCACTGGTATGTATAGAAACAAACCTGTACACTTTTGAGCACTGCATTACTCTCAATTGTACTGCTTAAAAGTTACACCATTTTTTATTTTATTTTAAATGATTCAGTGCAATATACCTTCTTTTTCCCCAACAGTGAACCTTTCTCTCATCAACCTTGTTTCCTAGGAAGTTGTTTTTAGGAAGAAATTTCTGATAAAGTGATAAATGGTGTTTTGCAACATATTCAACACCAAATGACAGATTTTGTAACTTGCTAGTGAGCGTGGAGTGGAACATCTAGCAGCCAGAGACACTAAGAGTTGGTGGAGACCAAAAAGAGCAAAACAGTTATCAAGGCCCGCGGGCCAAATACAGCCCGCCCTCACATTTCATGTGGCCCGTGAGAGCTTATAAATTATTTTTTTGTTCATATAAATGGTACTCTCGGACTGTCGCTCTATTTCCAATGTATCATATAAACACAAAGCAACTATAGTGTTACATTTTAACCACAAAATCCCTCTTTATATATTTAAAATCTGTTTAAATATGTCGCAGTTATTTCTGTATTGTTGAGAGCTTCCAGTAGACCAGTCTAGAAGTAACAAATACATGGACTGTCTCACTTTGAGACAGGATGCTCCTAACTTTTGATATATTCCTCAGGTGGAAGAAGGCAGTTCTAAAGATTTCTTTCATGTAAGGGTTAAAGGAGATATCCTGGTCAGTGTTGCCCTATAAGCACAGTGCCCTGTGGGACTCCATAACTAACTTTTGTGTGCGTGGAGGACTTCACTTAACATGAACAATTTGGGATCTGTCTGATAGATAAGATTTAAACCAACTTAGTGCTGCCCCTTTAATCCCAGTGACATGTTTCAGTCTATGTAATTAAATTTTATGATCTATGGTGTCAAAAGTAGCACTAAGATCTAACAAGGCGATTATAGAGAGAAGTTCTTTGTCTGAAGCTAAAAGAAGATCTTTGGTGACTTTTAGGAGTGGCATTTCTATACTATGATTTACTCTTAATCCTAACTGGAAATCAGATCGACTTCATACAGACTTCATACAGATTGTTCCTGTGCAGGTGGTCACATAGTTGATTTGAAACTATTTTTTGAAGGATATATTGGTCTATAGTTGGCTAAATCCCTGAGTCAGGAGTAGTTTTTTTCAGTAGAGGTTTAACTACAGCTACATTAAAGGCCTGTCGTACATAGCCAGTTAATAGAGATAGATTGATCTGCTCTAATATGAACATACTGATCAAGGGTATGATATCCTAGGGTAGTCTAGTTGGGATGAGGTCTAAGAAACAAGTAGATGGTTTTGCTGAATTAATAATTGAAATTAACTACAGGATGTAAGTAGTCTAAGTACATGTGCGGTGCAACACTGCGGTCTTACAAACAAATCTAGAACTGCTGGACACGTTCCGTCCATGCTAGTTGCAGGGAAAATCTTAAATAATTTTCTCTCTAATATTTACAATTTTATTTCTAAAGAAATCCAAAAAGTTATTACTATGAGAAATGAGGGAATACTTGGTTCAACAGAGCTATGACTTTTTGTCAGCCTGGCTACAGTGCTGAAAAGATAACTTGGGTTGGTTCTGATTCACCTTAGTTAATGATGAATAATATGTGATTCTCGGTTCATGGAGGGCCTTTTTTATACGCTATTAAACTGTTTTTCCAGGCTACACAGGATTCACTTAAATCAGTGGAGCGCCACCTCCTTTCCAGCTTTTGCGATGTTTGCTTTTAGGTGCGAATTTGTAAATAATACCATGGAGCTAACCTCCTAACTCATGTAATTTTTACAATTGTTAGGGGTTGGAAGAAGTCATTCATATAGTGCTTGTTTCCAATTTTAAAAAAAGTCTTGTCCCTCCTCTGATCTGTACAAAACATGATACTCCTGTATCATTTAGCTATATCACAAGATACTGCATCCACATGTGATTTTATGCAATAATGGGATCAGTAGTCCCAAGAGTATCATTATTCCGTGAAAAGAAATAATACCTTTTCATTGTGAACGATCAATATTTTAAAGTTATTAAAGGTCAGAATGTCCCATCAACATGGTTCTGTAGTATTTTAAGTAAGTTTCAGTCTGTGTAAGGTCATGCTGAGCTGAAATAAATGGAACCTAGTGGGCTGCTTGTAGGGAAGAGGATAAAATCTAAAACACTGTGGCATGCTGTGGAAAATGGAAGGCATAAATGTTAAGTATAGGCAATTTTAAATGTTTTAAAACATGCAGGAGCACTGGTTGGCCATTGAAGTTCAAGGTGTGCAGGAAGCTGAACGATCAGCTGCAGGTCAGCAGTAGCCGACTGTGTTGTGTGTCCTGACTGCAAATGAGTTGATTGAATTCTTTGAACAATGAGTAGTAATATCCACATAATTTCTTTTATCAACAATTGTATTAAAAATATCTTAAACACACAAGTCTTCAGTGCACTTTCATACAAAGCAGATAGGAAATTATTTGTAACACGCTTTGTGAAATACAATGACCAAGCCAAATATGATAGAAATCTGTAACTACTGGCTTTATCATCATAGAAGATGTGACTAATTCACATGCCCCTTCAGAATTTATTCTAATTCATGCGGGAGTCTTTGCATACTGCTTGTGCAAAACCAAGTTGGGTTAAAAGTGAACACCATGTGCACGATGCAATAAAACATGACTGTAGCATCCCAAAAGTGTTAGTCAATTATAATTACATCTCAGGACAGATTTGTATTCTACCCAGCCATCTGTCATCTTCCCTCCTTGCTCAAAATTAGCAAATTAATTGATATTGATTCTTATTGCTTAAAATTGTTCTCGTGCTGTAATTAGCACATAATGAATCACAGTGGTGACTGTGAAGAAATGAAAACTTTAATTTGATTTGCATTACAAAGTCGACTGTGCTCTGCACAGAATCTATCAGCATTATGTGTTACACTCAAAGACATACCAACTATTTCTGACAATTGATTGGAGGTTTTTGTGCAATTGTTGCTCTCAAAAGTCTCTACTCTGCAGGCAGACTGGACTGTATTTGGTATCAGTTCAATAGCCACTAAATGCAGAGTCACTGGTATATGTACATAATTTTCTTTTAGATTTGCCATCCTCTTTTAGTCACAATTTATTCTATATATAATTCTATTTGCTGTAATCATTCCTCCTATTCAGACTGGCCTTTAAGAGAGCCCTCCAAGACAAGACATGCTTCATCACATTTATATAAGGTTTCAACCAGCCAAATTAGTAGATATATTCCAAAGTTGCAGCCATTTTAGCACAAAACCTTTTCTTTTTATTAATATTCTTCTATTGCAACTCAACAGGAAACACTGTCCAGAGAGAATTTTACAGAACATTGACTGTGGATGTTGTCCATCATTTGTACTGTAAGGGCTTCAGGAAGTGATCTATTTATGACCAGTATGAACAGAAGTAATGGTTACAGCATAAAAAACCTTTTCAGTGTTCATATGGACACACTTGAAAAATTGGGAACCTTTTTTGAGACGGTCTCCAAAAGTATTTCTTGAATGTTGCTGATGAGATATGTGGTTTTCTTTGCAACAGCGCTGTTCTGTAATCTGTTTGTCTTGTTATAATGACTCTATTATCTGCTGTTGTCTTGGGAACAGACATATTTGCTCTGCCACATTGAGTCCTGCCATGCACAGGTGTTTTTGTGTTTGATGTGTGTACAGGTAAATGCATGTGTTTGTGTACAGCCCAGTGTGTAGTGCAGCAGGAAAAGACTCACACTCTTTAGTGAATGATAAGCACAAGAAAGCCCCGGTCACTGAAATATTACATAATAAGAGACATTTTGAAAATGGGGGGCAGTTTTCTGGACATCCATGCAGACATCATAAATGAGAAGAAGAGGACTTGTGACATATTTTCAATTTATATTCTCCTACAGGCTGCAGTAAGCAAGATTTGTTTACGAACACACACCAATCTTATCAGCCAGAAGCACAAAGTGAATCTGCAACAGAGAAGAGTTCCACAATCCCCTGATTGAGATGCAGCAAATTTGCCCGTATGTAAATCTGATGCGGATGATGCTCAAAATAACACTTTGAGAAATGATCTCCCAAACAGAATCCATTTAGTCCTCCATTAATATCTTAATAGATCTTGTGTACTAGCTTAATGTTAGGTACTTGGATTATAATAAATTATGAAAGAACAAATATGTAATTAATAAAACAAAATAATTACCTTCTTTAATGAAATATGACACATTCATTATAATACAATTCTACAATACTTTGTAGCACGAAACTAAAGCTGCTGGCCATCTGCAAAAACAGAAATAAAAAAAGTCTTAAAAGAACATAATTCTGTGTCAGTTTAATGCTGCTGCATCTCTCATAGAACTTTTCAATTTGAAGTTTGTAGTATCTCTGTACACCTGTTGAGTCACTCTTCAAATGTTTGAACAACCAAGAGTGTGATAGCACCTCTACACAAAGGTAAAAGTAGTTGTGGTGTAGGAAGAGGTAAAAACTGTAGCTCAATATACTGTAATGCAATCATCTTTCCACAAACCTTGTCACCATATAAGCTAACAGGACACCTGGAAAGTCAAGTAAAAAAAGAGTTTTTGGCCACAGCAGTACTAAAATTCTAACAGAAAATAAAACACAAAAAGTTATAATGAAAACATGACTATTTGGGGTGGCAAGTACATCAGTGGGTAGAGTAGTCGTCTACAAACCCGAGGGTGAGCAGTTCAATTCCCAATCCTGTCAGGCTACATGTTGAAGTGTCACCAAAACCCTGTAAAAGCACAGACATGTACTGTCTGGCAACAACAATTTCCCCAAGGGGATAAATAAAGTATGTCATTATTATTATTAATCTGTTAACATCAATATGAATCAATAAACAATATGTAAGAAAAACATTACTGAAAACCATCGTCAGTCTCTTGAAGGGAACCAAAGGTCTGTAAAATATTTTACCAATCAGCTCAGCATCTTCCAAGATATTATGAACTAAAAAAAAACATGACCTGCAGTAATTATTTGTAACATGTAATGTCAAGCCACCCAAGAGCTGTCAAGGCTAAACTCGAAATCTCAACCTAAACGTGACCAAAGTGAAGTTAAATCTATACTCTGGGGAGAGTGAATGCCTGTACAGTATTTCATGGCAGCTTCACCAATTATTGTTTTTGATTCTCAGTCTGGAAGAAAGTGTTGGACAAGATGACAAACAGGGACGTCACTGGGATTGAAAGACAAGGGAGGCTTAGCCCCTAGGGTTGTAGGAATTAGCTCGTATAACGAGTGCTCAACATTTCCGCCATGCCTAAATAATATAAATAAAAAAATTTAATAGCTTCTCTGGAGCATCCTCTGCCTTTAGTCTACTGTGTTTTTTACATTTATATTTTTTTAATAACAGTATAAATGAGTCCATAAGTTTAGGTTTTTTAACAGCCTACATGTTGGGGTTGTTCATTAAAGCATGCTAGCAAATATAGCCATTATGCATTTGCAAATGTAAATAATAAATGTGATACATAATATCTAAAGATATATAGTTTAACTCCTCTGATCTGGAACTGATACTCTGTCAAAACAAGACAGTGTCTGTGTGCAGCTGGTGAGTTTGTGTGTGTGTGTCTGTCAAGGCCGGGATGTGGGCCGGTGTCAGGGTGCATATCCACCAGTTGAGCTATTAGAGATGATGCACAGTTTGCGATGTGACTGTGTTTATGTTGTGTGCGCTTTATTGAATGCTGGTTGCCAGGGCTGTTTTTTTTTTTTTTATCCTAGTTCGTCCCGAGCCATAATTAATACATTTTAAAAACTGAAGCTGTGGCCTGGACTAAAGGAAACATAAGTAAAGTTAAGCAATTAACAGTCATTGACACCTACTCACAGCATCAGACTATGAAGTGATTCCCTAACCGCTTCCTTGTGTTAAACAACTCTGCAAACAAGCAGCAACATGTAGCTTTCTCTTCCTATTCCCACCAACTACCTACAGCAGCTTAAACAACCAGTACGATCATTTAAATCAGAATGACTGAATGAATGAATAAATAACTAGACTTGTTATTAATTTCAATTGATAGTCTTGCTTTTATCTGTTGAGTGCGCTCAGTATATCTATGTATGTGCAGTACAGGCCAAAAGTTTGGACACACCTTCTCATTCATTGTTTTGGGGTGAGCTGGACCGCAGAGTGAAGGCAAAGGGGCCAACAAGTGCTAAAGACCTCTGGGAACTCCTTCAAGACTGCTGGAAAACCATTTCAGGTGACTACCTCTTGAAGCTCATGGAGAGAATGGCAAGAGTGTGCAAAGCAGTAATCAGAGCAAAGGTAAGGTAAAGCTATTTTGAAGAAACTAGAAGATAAAAGATGTTTTCAGTTATTTCACTTTTTTTTGTTAAGTACATAACTCCACATGTGTTCATTCATAGTTTTGATGCCTTCAGTGAGATTCTACCAATGTCAATGGTCATGAAAATAAAGAAAACAACACTGAATGAATTCAATGTTTCCAAACTTTTGGCCTGTACTGTACATATAATTATAAAATAAAAATAATCTGACAGCACCTGACAAATGTCAGATATTGAAAAACAAAGGGCAGAACATTAGACAAATATAGCACAAGATGTATATGAAACAGAAACTGGAAGACACAATCTCTCAAACAAAATGCAAATGTCTTTTACAACTATTTGAATCTATGATTGAAGACCTTTGTCTGTCCACAGTCATGTCCAAAGTGTGTCTAAGGTTTTACACATTTGTGAATCTATCAAGTGAGCTCTCATCATAAACTACATGACTCAATCTTTGTTTGGCTTCAGTCCCCTTTACTATGACTTATTTTTAATGTCTGCCCACACCTACAATGTGGGCTCCATAGGTCTGCATGAGTGTGAGTGTGACTCACTGTTGTTTAAACTCTAAATTGACATAGCTGGCAGCCTAAATCCAGTTATTTCACAATTCTGTTATTATATAATTTGATGACTTTAAATTACATTTTTATAATCCAGTTTATTTTCTTTTAATCTCTCCTTAAATCTGTATTTGAATTAAACCTAACAAGCCCTAACAAATATATATTTCTGCAAAAACAAAATTGTATTAATGAGGCCATAACATACTTGAGTATTGAATTTTTTGTACATCTGCCAAGAACTTAACTAAATCTATAAAAGTATTGGATTAATAGAAGAGTAGGGTTTGATTTTTTTTATTGCTTTTATTTTTTTACAGTAATTTACAAAGTACCATAACTACAATAAATTTTTTTCAGAAATAAAATATTTGCATTAAACCCTTTAATACTAAACTTCCCACATCATTTTAAGTAGGAGCTTACTTTAGAGTCAGATGTGGAAAACTATTATATTCACATGAACCCACAGTAAAAATACAAACAAAAATGTAATTTTGTTAGAGAGTACAGTAGAGTACTTGATATCGACTGCTGACTTTCATTTATTTTCACACGTTAAGTATCATCCATTATTCATAATACTATCAAGGTAGTCCCTCATTAGTGCCCACACACAACACCCTGGGTAGTTACTCTACAAGTGTCGAGCAGTTGCTTAAACCAACACCTTTTGCTCATTTGATCCACAGGTTAATCTGCCTCATATTATTTCAGGTGCCCTGGTGGCATTAATTGCTACAGGCCATGGCATTTTAATGAATGTCAAGACGAGCAGGGAGCACAGAGGTGAGAACACCTTGTTCAGCTTTCTGCCTGAGTCTCCACCACGTCACCGACAAGAGCTTAATGTGTCTGGGAAGTGGGAACACCATGGTTACCTACTACAGGCAGGGAACCTTTCACTATGAGTGCTTTTTGAAACACTAAGTCTACCTACAATTCCACTTTGTTATGGTACCATAATGGTTATGGTCTTTCAGCTGCCAGTCGCCTAAACTCTATTGTTAAAGAAAAAATGTCAAACATAAAATTCTACAATGACAAAGAGGCAATTCCCCCCATATCAGAGATACCTGCCAGCAGCGTAGAAAGATCACATTTACTTGCACCATTGCCAGGCTGTTCTGTGAGTCTGACTTCACACGGGGCATAAACAGTACCTCTCCACATTAAGTTAGATTTTGGAGTATTTTTGTAGCAATAATATTCCAAAAAAGTTACATAAGCTATAGTTTGAATTTTTTTGATCAAATCTGGACTGTGTGATATGAAATATGTCTTATCATTTATAGTTTATATTGTTTTGGTCCACAGCATGTATCCTGTCTCTAACTATAGCTTTTATCATTACAAAAATGCCAAAAAGTTGTTAGAAATTTGCAGCCCACCTTGCTGTCAGTGAAGGAGAACAAACACAAACCTACCCCCATTTAACCCTAATAATAATGATATTGTTATATGTCTGTCTTCCTGAGGAGAGTTCAGGGTTTTTAGCTAGGTTGTAGTCTTTAAGTTGGTAATTTGCAACCATTAGTAAAACTGTATCTTCTGTAGCATTGCACATTAGTGGTTGCTACACTGTCAAAAGCTACAGTAGGGGTGACTGAAACCCTTTTTGCTAACATTTCCTCATATTCTATTAGTTATGTTTAACAAACGTTGTACAAACACCAAATGGTGTGTGTTGTGGATGAGCAGCATAACGTGGTCAAAACATTAATTTAAGAGACTATGTTGGTTGATTACTCGAAGGTGAATCTGCTTCAGTCTGCAACTTCAATGCTGTTACTCTATGCGATCATGCATCCATTGTCGCCTGAATAGGGGCAAAACAAGATATTCACTCTAATAGATTTTAAGAAATCCTCCTTATAACCAATCAGAGAATATGTGCATGACTAGTGAATTTTGCAGCATTCTCATTTATGGTAATTTGGCAATGACTAGGATTACCCCCTGAAAATACTGTGCAGAGCGTGTCAGTGCATAGCAGGCAGCAGAAGAGGACAACAGAGCAGGGAGATGGAGGACTGGGTGAAACCGAGTGCATTCATTTTCCTTCTGATGCTAGTGCAAGCTTAAAGCTGCGATATACAACTTTTGGGAATCAAGCTAGCTGTACAATGAGATCCAAATAAAATAGAGTATAGGGAAGTGACATCTCAAGGTAAAATTCACTGTAGTGAATGTGGCAGTGTCGACTCAAAACCACGACTCATGGAAGCCTCAAAACACATCGAAATTGGGGAAGAGCCGCTGTGTTGAATGTGTCTAGATTAGAAAGAGTGCTAAAAATCTAAACAGAGGATAGGGGGAGCGTTACTTTTTTGTATTTTCCCAGCATACAGATCAGGTACATGTGAACAGGTAAACCAGATTTCTGGCCTCCTGTGCCTATTCTGATGCTTTGTCAAAACTATACATCCATGCTCAAAACCCGTGATCTGATAGACACCTGTAAGGTACCCTTGGACATCAGTATGTGACGCACAGGGTTTGACCTCTGATTAGTTATAAGGGAAAGCCTTGCTTAAAAACCTTTAGAAGGGATCTCTATTAAAGCGTTTTTGGAAAAAAGTAAAAAAAATCCTGTAGCTATAAGTTGTATATTGTAGGTTTGAAAGCAGAAAAGACAAACTCCATAACAGTAGTCAATAAAGGAATTCAAAAACGTTTCACCAGACTGTTGCTGTTCTCCAACACATTAATGCTTACATTGTCTGAATTCATATTTACACATTTCCTGTCAGCAATGACGTTAGAGAAGTTTGTAAGGTCACTGCAGTGTCGGATTGTCTGCACCAGCAATTAAGGCTAAATAAACAGGAATGAATTCTGTACGTGAAGGGTCATTTTGTTTTTGTGTGCCAAGCAGACAATGTGATAGCAGATGGATTAAGAGATGCAAGTGAACTCTTTCATGGCCAACTTACAATAAGGCCAGTCCTGCCTGGAATTTGGAGTCTCTCAGTTATCTGTTTGCTCCAGAGAGCTGAATTTTTCTTAGGCCGACAAGGTAGACAGTGTACAGAAGGGAGTCTGCTTAAACGGAGACGCTGATAATCCTCAGTATAGCTTGTGGAAGTCGGGTGCTGTGGCTCCACAGAGAATTTGAGATTTTTAAGCTTAAATCTGGAGTTAGTGCCAATGCATGCTATGTATGTAATCCATCACATGATTAGGTCCTGATATGTCTATCCTCCCTGTAATTCTCTCAATGACACTTGCATCAAAGGATGAAGACCCATTCATTCCATGAATTGTTATTCCCTTGTTTTGTGAAACAGGCTCATCTCATGCTCCCTGATGAATTCGAGCAGCAGTGCAAGATTCAGTGGGAAGCACAACAGACAACCCCCTAAGGCTGTGGAGAACAGAAGCCAACAGACACACATCACTGAGATACGGGATACAAAGAATGCAAGGAAAGAGATGCCATCTCCAAGTATGGTAATGAGAGGAAAGTAGAAAAGCAAGAATCAGCTCTACATGTAGCAAAAAAAAGTCAGAAGAGATATTGGACCTAATAAGCATCAGTGGCGTCAGGAGTGAGAGTGACCCACTGTCAGTTAAAAAATACTTTTATTATCTTAGTCTGACATAAGTGATAACAGATTAATAATCTATTTGTTAAAAAACAACTAGATCTAAACGAAATTGGCTAACCTACATAGTGTGACTCAAACAGTTAAATGCAGCTTAAGTCATAAGTCAGACATCAGACCAAACATTTGGCATCTACAGTGAATACAGGTTAGTCGCATGGCTTTGATTAATGGGAGGTAACCAAGGATTTTCCTCTTTACTTTACCTCTACCTTTACCCGTCTATATTTCCCTTAACCCCTTTAGCTATTAGCATCTGGTCAGCCAGAACTTTTCCAACTACCAGAGCAGCAGTAGTAGATCCATTAAAGGACTCAACCCATATCACAGAGTTGCAGCATGTAAAATAACACCCATTGTTGCTAAGAACATATTGAAATTCTGATTATGAAATACTGGCTGAATTATTTGTACATTCCTCCGCTGTGTTGCCATTAGATCTGGCATCAGCTGCTGCAGATGCTAGAAATATGCCAACATGTGCCTCAACTATTTATGTGGCATAATTTATTGTAGTTTTTACTATATGCTGCAGGATCACGTGTCCACCAGACAAAAGTGCTTCCTACAGTCACTCATTTCTAATCAGGTATTTATTTAATATGTAATTTCTAACATTCTTCTGTATGTGACCTCTCTGGTCAGAAGATAAATTCTAGTGGAGCTGTAGTAAATGACAGTGGTTTAAAATCATACGCACTCCCTGTTTATTTTTCTGTCACACACACATTCTCTCACAAAGGGGGCTTTTAGAGGCCTACCTGTTGTCTGAAAACTACTAATCAACAATGAGTCATCCAACACCTTGTCAGATAGTCACTGTACCACTCTTCAGTCTCCTGTTTTTCACTTCTGCTCCCAGCACAGCGCTGCCTGGGAGCAATTTCAGTGATAAAACACCACGGGGGAGATGAGTATTAACAAAGGTGACTCATGCTTTTGCAACCTTCAAGGCAAATCATAATTCCAGATTTCATTTAAAAGGATGTTTCACTAATTTTCCCCTTTTTAAATGCATGCTGTGAGCTGTCTTTGAAGTCTCCCCTCTGAAGACTGTTTGTGTTTGTCCTCTGCCAATGATCTCAGACTGCGAGTGAGCTACTAACGGAGGCTCCCAGTGATAATCACGACTAGAGACGTTTACTCAGAAATGTTGAGCGGCACGTTGCAGTTAGTTGCACAGCAGGCGAACAAACGCAAGGATCATTTTGGGAGACTTCTCGGGTCAAAAATATATGGCTTGTTTAGATGTGTGAACTAATGAGTGAAACCTGTATTAACCCTTTAGTAGCTAAACCCACATATGGCACACAGCAGGAGCTCCTTTTAGACTGACATCTGGTTTTGTCACAGCTCTTATGCACGCTGCATTAGTCCTCTTGATAATTAAAGCCACACAAAGCAACGTTCTTGCAAAAACTAGGGAGAGTAATCAGGATCACTTGCAGTGAAAATTTATCCTTCAGTATAAAATTAATTACAGACAAAAGTAGTTAAATGTGTGGAGTTGTGATGTTCATTTACAGGATTAGCACATTTTTGGTAATAAGTTAATTTGAAAATGTCTATTAGTGACTAATTTCTCTAGAGCACCATGTTAAACTAAAGATAACCAACAAGAGGCTTCTACTATTCTCTGAGTAATGTATCTGATTACATTTGCTGTTAAGTACTAAGTGTTACCATACTTTACTATACTTTGTGTTCAATGTGACCAGCCCAAAAGATTTTAGGAAAGAAATCAGTTCTCAGTAGCTCAGCTTAGCCATTTGGAGACAAAACTAACACAAATGCTAAAACTATTACCACAAGTGTTTATAGACCTGCTTCAAATTTGACCTAGTAGATAGTTGTGTTAGTGTTAAGCACACATTCTTGGGCACTGAGAAATGATTACCAGTGTTGGTTTACTGCCAAAAATGTGGTTTTAAAAATGTGGTTAACTTGTTGGCTTGTTTACAACCAGTTTGCTTCTTGACCTGCTGGACCGTGTTACATTTCTATGTTGCAATGTTTTCATATCTCAGTAATTACTTTAGGACACCACTTCATCCACCTTCCTATTGGATTATTGTGGTTTATAACAAAAAATGTTACCTTATCCAGTGACATTTAGCCGCCTGATTATTCAGAGAGAAACAATCAACAGAAATGGCTATTTTTAGATACAGTCTATCAAACTTTAAAGTTATTTCACTGATAAACATTCAAGGAAAATGTCGATTGACTGGCAATAATGGAAAGGCCAGTAATTAGTGTTGTGCAAGCTAGGCTTACTTGTTTGCAGCTGACAATTATAGGCCAGAGCCGTATGGATTTCTGCTTCATAACTGAAGAGCAATGTTCTACACTGCGCCACACTACTCAGTTTGTACCTGATTTAACAGCTTGAAACTCAGTTTGTGCTTATTGCTCTTGCTTAGCACACACTGTACATCTAATGTACATATGCAGCTGTGCTGAGACACTAGCAGGAAAATTAGCATCGCTCTAAGTCACATAGGCAATTTAAAACAAATGTTAACAGACAGAAAACATTGTGTTAACGGGGATGGGGTTAGTCAGGGGTTAGCTCTGGCTGAGTAAGTAATAAGTGCAGTGAGGTGGTTTCATCACTACGAATGACCCCCTTCACATGCAATGAATAATGTATTCCATTGTTAAATATAACATTTCTATTGTAGCTGCTTTATAACTGAAGTTCATTGTCATGCTCGCAAATTCAGTGCAGTCTTCATCTTCCTTGTTGAACAAGTCACTGGCCACCATTTATTCCTTGAGATGTCATGGTACACACTTATTTAATGCCAGTTGCAATCACTTCCAAATTTATACAAGAATTGTTTGTTATGTGGTTATTACATTCAGTGTTGCAACAGCCCCAGAATGAATTTATGTCTTTGACTCTGTTCATACAGATACAGACTCCTATAAATGGGCTTCAGGCAATATTAATAACAGTGTTATGCTCTACCAGATGAACTAGAGAGGCACGGGGAAACCTTTTACACAGTAACAGCATCAACTCTGCTCACTGTTTGATAAGTTTCATTAACTTCACGTTTCATTTCCTTGTGCTTCCCATAAAATGCCAATTAAACCTCTGTAGAGAGGATTACACTGAACGCACTTCACAGCAGCTATAGCCCAGTGTGGTCATCACAATTCTTCAGAATCAGCGCAAAATCAGTACATTTTCTTCAGATATTTAAAGACATGTCACAATCTTGCAGCCTGCCCCTGACAGGACTTTGAGCTGTCCCAGGTGTCACTCTGTATCCCCTGTTAGACTTCACCTAATGAAGCTCATTGCCCAGCATCTGGAAATGCGGCCATGGAGTGCTGCTAAGCAACAAGCACTTCCACTGTTCTAGCTAAAATCACCTCCCCAGAGAAACTGACACCACTTGGCCTGGTGTGCCCCGCTGCTTCTTCGCCAACAGACTTGTAATACAGATATGTTTGGCTCTACACAGAAGGTCATCTCAAACTGATGTCTGGTACTTTTTTTTTTTTTTTGCGAGATGGAGACATGCGATCTCAGTCCCAGCAGGGCCGCGATTATGTTGAACCACAGCAGCTGGGCAGCCTCCTCTAATGGTCAGCTGATCTCCTCTTAGCTCCAGCTTGTTTGTTACATGGCTACTCAAGGCTGTACAAGTAGAACAGACAAAAAGTAGCTTTCAGGATACTAAACATCGCTATTTTGTGGCCGTTAATTCTGCAGCAGATCAGCTTTTTTTACATGCAGAAAGTTGAAACTAATCAAGCTTGTTATTTACATAAATGTTCATAAAATAATAAATAATTTGTACAATTTGAACACCTGCAATCATTATGCTGCAGCAATCACACAACTGGGCCGTTTCAAAAAGCAGATGTTGTACATCATGCTGCATCGTAATAATTCTTCCATTTATCATGTATTAATCATCAGTCAGAACAAAATATGTTAACATGCACAGACAACAATGCCACTTTATAATGCAGACAAGGGGTGATGCTGTGAGAATTACAAGCCATGTCCCGCTGGTTTATTTGTTTTTTCCAACCTATGTAATTCTACTATGACTGTGCTATCACACTGTATTTGTTTTCCACCCTCCGGGGGTACTGCATTTAGTATCAGAGACACTACTCATGTATCAAAAATGCTAGCGGACCACACACTGTGCACAAGCCGCCGACGCTGATTTCATGCTGCTGTTCCACGGCAATAACTCATACAGGAGACCACACACTCCCACTCTTTCTACAGATGGAATAAAGTGGTTGTGATAAGACCATGTGGGAGTGCATTACAGTGCAGCGCTGCAGAGAGAAGATGATTGTTAGGGTCCGGCAGGAGAGAATTAACAGCAGGTGGTGGTGATGGAGTAGGAGTGGTCATCTGCACTCTTAATGTACCTACTGACATATAACATACAGTATCCTGGAGTTTAAGGTGCAGGTGATTTGAGGGAGTAATGTGTCTAAGGGGGAAATGAGCACAAAGTATGACTCCTGGAACACGTCGTACAAACACAACAATAAGATGAGATGCAAATCCATCTTGTGTCTGAGTTGCAGAAAGAAACACCTAGCAGCTCGGCACCTGGGTACTGTGTCATGCTGACTCACAGCCTCGGGCCGTTATAGTGGATCAAAATTCAACTAGCAGCCAAAGGGTGACGTGAGGTAGATGTCAGAACTTTAGTGCCCACTTGACTTCTGGGAAATATCTTTGATATTCAGGTGGTGACATTCAAAGGTCTTTAGCTAACAATGAAAGAGCACAGTGGATATCACAATGTAACTGTAAGGAGTGTGCTGTTCTACGATTTGTCAGCAAATCCAGTGAAAAGACTGAAAATAACAATGCATGTCTCCATCTCGAGTTACATTTTGGCTAAGATGCTTTCTTGCCAGTGATAGGTGGCAAGATCCATATCATTCTCATATCCCGTAAGTACAGGGCAAGAGCCAAGAGACAATAACATTAGCTTTGCATAAGATAATTGTCTCTTAGAGGCAGGGGAAACGGCCTCTGAGACGCAGAATTAACACACTGTATTGTTCTTTCTGTACACAATCTGAAAAGGAAAAATGATATATGGATTTAGGGAGCACTGTTTGGCGTTGTGTAACTGTAGAGAGGCAAAGTAAAACCAGAACATGAAACTAGCATTTTTTTTCTCCAAAGAAGAAATCTCACTGCAAATGATTACAAACTCAAACTTGGAACAGAGCTTTTCTGTTAAGTATGTAGTGCTGATCACTTTATATACATTGATACTGATTTTTTCTTTATCTATTGACAGTACAAAACCTACTGAACCATTTGAAGGAGAACTGTCACAAAGGTTCCAAGTGTTAAAAGCAGCTGCTGTAGTGGATGCTGATTTATCTCTGATTATTTAGAGTGAACACTGAGAACATGTTTCACCTTTTCAAAATGACCAGTGATCGAGTTTGACTGCATATAGTCACAGAAGCTAATGGGTCATGGTGCTGTTTCCCTCTGCTTCCAGCCATGATGCTAAGCTATGCTAAAAACCTCCTGGTTTCCAGCTGCATAGAAACGTTCAGTTTGTCATCCAACTCTCACACACTGTATACATATGTTGTTTCATTTTTATAACAACCTCAGTAATTTGTTAGGAACTATCTTCATTGTATCATAGTACATATTTGATTAACTTATTTAATAATATTTATAGAACAATATGTGGGATTGACTCAGAACAATGTATGTTTTTCCTCACTTCAACAGTCTCTCATGAGGCCACAAACATGAGCTCACATCGGGTTTTAAAGCCAACAGTTTAACTAGACTTTCACTTCAGAGTAAAACTGTCCAGAACATAAGGGACATTAATTGAACAATCCAAAAACGTGGAGGCCATGTTTCCTCATATATGATCTCTCTCTATGTATTTTGTATAGTTAATAAGTAGGTGCCGTTGTAGCATTTCCTTTGTCATTTTTATTTTAATGAATAATCATTAGATCTTCACCAGTTTGACAATAATAAGAAAAATCCAGTGCAAAAAGAGAAACCACAATCAAATCCAAAAATAAATAACTAAACCAGCCAAATACAGAAAAACAGCAACAGCATATCATGCCTACAACACAAAACAATAAAAATTCAAGTTAGCTAATTTTACTTTTCACTAAAAACTGACGAATACGACTTGTTGCTATGGTAACTGAAGTGGACTAGTGGAATTTCTAGTGAAAGTTTTTTTTTATTTTGGATTTGGTAGTGTTTTCTCTTTTTGTTTTGTTTTTTTACATGTTGCGCCTGTGTTGTCAAATTAGTGATGCGGTTTCTTTATTTCTTAGTATTTAGTTTTCTTCCCTAGTTTTTTTATTAAGTTGCAGTATATTGTGCTCTGAGGGCCACTACATCATGTTTGATAGGAAAACTGATAACTTCAGATCAGATTCAGTGTCGATTTTAGATATTCTGAACACAAACCCTTTGTGCAACTTAGTAATTGGGATGAGTTGCACAAGTTAATGCTGCTGAGTCCTACAACCTACCATACAGGCAGATTTAACTGCAAACAGTAACAACAAAATGCCATTTGTCTGACAGTCAAATCACATCTTTATTCTAGTTTGACTTGAACAGAAGCTTCTCCATAAATGTCCAACAAATATCTAACTTCCTCATGTCTATTTGCCCACATTGCTGCTCTCCTCCATCTTTATGTGTAAGTAGCTACAAGGTTCATGCACATATTATCAGACTCACAATATGAACACATTACACATTACCAGATATCAGACATGAACTGGATCTAAGTCCACATTGGAAAGTGACCTGTATCTGATATCAAAAAGTCTCATTTGGTTTGTTCACACTTCAGAGAACCTTCAGACGTATATCACTTGTGGGTGAGAAACTTCAGGCTACTTGATCTGTAATGTGGACACAGCCTAAATGCATTTTGGTTTCCCTTTAAATAAATCACAGCTTTTCTCTCCATTTTCTTCCTTAGTGTCAGTCAACATGGCTCCTCTCTGCAGGTTGCCGCTACCCGGACCCGGGTCCCCCGACTGCAAAGAGGCACTACGGCTCATCAAGCAACAGCTCACCGACCCCAGTCTCCACTCACACTCCGCCACTTGAGCCTGTATGAGCTCACTGTGCTCGTCACTCTACTTTGCTTTGTATGTGCTGGAGTGGAACAGCCAGTTGCTGCCACTTGAATCCTCTAAGAAACTCTGAGGGTGAGAGGAAGCTTCTTGCTGGCCTGTGGGAATTTGAACACATTTATCTCTGTTGTTGAGGCTTCTCTCTTTACACAGATGAGGAAACACTCTCAAATACTGACACAAGCCACTGATATAGTTGTGATGGATGAAATCAGTGAAAAACAGTAAAGCAACGAAGATGAAGTCAAGTGTATTTAGTGTGTGCAGCTGTGCAGTCCAGTGAAACAAAATGTGCTGCAAATAGAATCTATTTAGCCTGTTTGTTTTAAATTACCTACAGTATGTACACTGGCTGCTCCTTTATCTCTTGTTGTAGCCTGATGGATGCTGCTTTCTCCGGCCTCAGGATTGTTGATGTTTTGAAGTAGATCGCTCTTTGGGATGACTGACAAGTGTTGAGCCAGGAATTAAGGGGACAACATTAAGACTTACACACGCACATTCTGCCTAAAGGTGAGGACACAGAGACTGTGACTCTGACAGCCCTGTCTCCAGGTGAGACGTGTGGCTTATCTTGCTATGTGATAATCTTGAGAAACTTCTTAGCACAGTTGTTGTAATACCTGGCTTGAATGAGGATGAGAATTGTGTTTTTGAGCCATAGCATGAGGTTTAAAGTCAAATTCTGGTTTATTATAACTTGGTTCTTATTTTTATTGTTCTTGTCAGCATTTTAGTAACTCATGACATTAGGTGGGTTTACATCCACCAGTGTTAATCCATCGCTCCATTATCTTAACCGCTTGTCCTTGTCAAGCTCACGGGAGTGCTGGAGTCTATCCCAGCTGTCATTGGGTGAGAGGCGGGCTACATCCTGAACAGGCCGCCAGTCCATGGCTGACATATAGAGACGATCAACCGCTCACACCTGTGGGCAATTTAGAGTCACAAATTAACGTGCATGTCTTCAGATGGTGGGAGGAAGTTGGAGTACCTAGAAAAAAACCCACAGACACGGGGAGAACATGCAAACGCCACACAGAAAAACACCCGGCTAACCACTACCCCGCCGTGTAAGTATGACCAAAAAGTCTGTACAGACAGTACATGCATGTAACTTAAACATCCACTAAAGTGACAAAAATATCAGCAGATACAGCATCTTAAGACCTAAAGTAACTGTACCCATAATCCTACTACCCATCCTACTATGGTGAGTAAAGTAGGACAAAGTTAAGTTGGATAATTTGACTGTTTAGATTAGTTATTTCTTCCAAATATATTTGGTCAGATACATTTTTTGCTAGATTGTGGTAAAGTAAGTAAAAATGTGTTATTACTGATATGAATCACAACATGAGCCAGTTTACTTTAACTTTTTAGGTAAATCTACACAATGTAATGACAAACTATTAGTGCTCCACTATTACTATCTAATGACCGCAGTGTCAGCCTGTGTGATTATTTTAATTAAATATTTACGTGTGTTTTCTGTTTGTGTGCAGTTTGCTCATTATTAACCCCTTAATAAAGTGGTGATCAGTAGTGACTTTGTAGTGACACTCTGACTTTGTTGTGTGAACTGGATTGAGTCTAAAATGAGAATATTTGGACATACTAGAGTCTCTGTCTTTCTGTTTAGCCCAACAATGTAACATGTAATTTTTACAAAGCTACAGGGCCACGCTATGCTGCACCCATGGACCTTGTGTTTACCCTCTGACCAGTGAAAACAGACCAGCAGGCTCTAGAGCAGTCTCTCCCACAGAGCACATCAGCTCCACAGGTGCACATTCCCATCGATCTGTGTGGAGACCTCCATCAAGCTCTCGGTAGGACACTCTCGCAAAGTGAAAATAATCTACTAGCTACAAAGTGCAACTAGAGTGAACACCTGAAATCATTTTTCAATAAGCAGCAGCCAAAGAGTTTAACAACTTTCTTGTTTCGAGAAGAAAGGCGGGTACAAATTCATCCAACATTAGAAGGAATTACAGCAGGCTGCCAAACAGCAAGGTGCTAATTTACAACTGAGACGTACTCTCACAAATTGGGGACATGGAAAAACAAATCTCAAGTGAACAGAACCACAAAGCACAGAAACACTCCATTAATCACTGGACTTGCTGGATATTTCCAGGTAATAGAAATCCAGTGTGGAGGGTGTAACAACAGACTTAGCAAATAGTCCTACTTGTTATTTTAATCAATATTCCAACATTAAAGTGCTAAATCAAGTGGAAACCAAGTGCAAAACACTATTATTTAAAATTACAGATAGAAATATTGATATAATAAATCTTTAAATGAATGTATTCATGCTGGAGGAAATGTCAGAGGATCACCAAAATCAGTAGGTTTCTTCCTCCAGGAGCCATGAATATCTGTACACTCAATATTCTGTTCCAAAACTGTCTCATAAAGACAAAGATATTTCATCTGAAAGAATCACTTGTTTTATTTAGATGATAACTAAACGCCTCCATGGTATTCACACTTGCTCCTTTAACTGGATCAGCTTTAATAGGACAATAGAAAACATGACATAAGCTGTTAATCATTAAACCTGTGTCACGTATTATGAATAAGCAAACTGCCTGGATTAAAAATACACTCAAGCATTTTATTGATTGGCTGCTTGAAATCATGAAATCCTGTCTCCTTGATGCAATGGAGATTTACATAACCAGTAGTAAGTAACTGTAAACCTGGGGCATTACAACACACACTGTATGTCATTACTGCCCTTTGACCTTGCTGGTGGTGGTTGTGTTTTTTAATTGTCAAACAGGAGCATGAACAAAGGATGACAAAATAGATGGAGAAGCATCTGCAAGTTTGGAGTGTGGGGATGAAGGAAGATGTTGCCAAGATGCAGCATAGACTGATAGTTTATGACCTTAGTCATCCACTGTCCACATCCACCAGCAATCCTTGACAAGATCAAAGTGTGTGTGTGTTATCGACCAGAGGATGACACCTGAGCAGAGGCAAACAAATCCCACAGCACAGCTATTGTATGCAAATACACAGTATACTAACCTTTAAAGGTACTGTATTATGTTACTGTGTGAGGCCAATATAGATAGATAGATAGATAGATAGATAGATAGATAGATAGATAGATAGATAGATAGATAGATAGATAGATAGAT
>JAUYWH010000003.1:18333247-18361276 GCA_034779795.1 Ctenopoma multispine | reverse complement strand
AGATAGATAGATAGATAGATAGATAGATAGATAGATAGATAGATAGATAGATAGATAGATAGATAGATAGATAGTACCACCTTTTGTCCACTGCTGTATCATTTATAAATATAAACAGAAGATAACTTTTATATTGTATTCTTTTGAAGAGGCTGATTCATAATGCGCTCTCATTGAGTGGGCTCGTTCTACTGGCACATAAACTGGGTTTAATGTGTGACCACAAGTCCAGAAATCCTTCAGTGCGACGTGCTGTAAGTGGCAGTTGCTGTGCAGCGTAATGGAAACTGTGACTGGCACAATAGGTCCAACAAAGACACAGCATCTGAGTCATTTTCACAAAGCGGTTTCATTAAAAACAACCGGTAATGAATGACATCCACTTATAAAGCACTGTAAAAAAACAAAGAAGAAGAATGTGACTGTGCGGTAAATAATCATGCATTATTTTAAGCTTGTGAATTTTGTGTTGATAATCGTAACATGTATGTGGGATTTCCTGAAGTAAGTGGCTCCTGTGTGGGTGATAAAGTTCACCGAGCATGAAAACAGTGTTTCATGATGGTTTTACTATGGATGAAATTAAAGCTGCACAAATCAATATTTATGTTAAGAGTGGAAATGGCTATACGATATGTGAAAGGGTTGCTGGTAGTGACAAAACCAGAAATTGATCCATTGCTACACGTTTCCTCAGCTCTAGCATTGTGGCCCACAAACTCTTTTTCCTTCAACCTGTCAGCTGTTTTTCTAGGAGGAACAGCCCTGATAAAGACGTTGTACCTGGACTGTACATGTCTAAACAGCAGGCACAGTTAGGAACTAGAAAATGAAAAAACTCTAGCTTTTAACAAGGTCAGCTAACAGATATTTTACTTAAAGCTACACTACGCAGCAGCTAGCAACAGCATGAGACCCAGAGTCAATCTACTGCGTCTCCCACTCCCTGCTCTGCTGCGCTTCACCGCGCTCTGCCCAACATTTCATTCATTCCTTTCAACATTTCAACAAGTCATCATCACTACAATTAAATGGAGTGCTTCAAAGCAGAAATGATCAAAATTCTCTCACTGGCTTGAAGGACATACCTCACTCAAAAACGTTTAGGAGCCAGCATCCCTGCTCTGCCAGCAGAGAATGAATCTGGATCACAGGAAGCACCTCACCACATTAAGATACATTATTGTAGACATGTACACATTTGGAGCCAAACATATTCCCAAACGTGCGTATTGTGTCTTTCAATGGAAAAGTAAAATGAGTGTGAATATTGTCAGATAGCCGTAAACACAAATCGCTAATGTTGCCCCATAACTAACTACCAAATAAAAAGAGTAATGGAGCTTTAATGTAGGCTACGTACTTACCAAACTGTACTTTTTCTTGTCTTTCACATTGTTCCACTAGTGAACCTGTAAAATCAAATATGAATAAGTGAAGGGGCCCCGGTACTGACCTTCCCAGCCATTTTCTTCTCCAGTAAGTAGTGGTTTTCTTTTTCAGTTCAGACTATACGTGCTAAGAAAATGCTGCTAAACTAATATGTTACAGTCACCAAACCATTATTCTTTAATGGCATCAAGGATAAACTGTCCTGTATTAATTTACCATTACACTTGCTTAATATTGGCCTTTTATTAACTATGAAGTATTGATCAGTATTGACATTTATGAACAGTGATGGAGGTTCTAACTAGAAAAAAAAAAAACAGCCTGAGAAACTGCAATTAATTTTAATACTTGTTTCTCATTTAACTGTTCTTTGTAGAAAATATATTCTTCATTAAAAAGCAATTATGTTTTCTGCCATTTAACATGGCCTTAAAGTGCCACCCACTCTGATTAAACACCATTAGTCTGGGTTTCAGGAAGATTCATGCTAATGTTAGTGTTGGTCTAAAGGTCTCAGAGGAAACATTTAGTTCTTACAGTGTTTTGCTGCAGTTGGACTGATGGTACATTTTGAGTTACTCTTCAAAAATATCACATACCATGTCAGCCAAGTCTTCAGTCACCCATAACGTCTACATATTTACTGTATAAACACATGTTGATATTCCAGACTTGGAGCCGAGATGACTTTCACCTTTTAAGCTGTTTTTAGTCTCCCGGCAACATGGGTGATTCAACACTATGAGTAAGCTAGGTGGTTGCTTTTCTCGTTCTGAGGAGAGTTTCAGTGCACACCTTGCGCTCGCCTCGTGCTGTCATCACCAAGTGTCACATTCGATAATTAGTCACAGGAATAAACAGAGTCAACTCACAGGGTCGCTGTGGATGTAGAAGTGCCGGTGAGGGAATTAGGGGGGCGCTTATAGCTGCGTTTTGTTTTTGTTTTGTATTTTGCAGGCCGTTTAAGGCAGCTGGTCTGACATATACTAAGTATCACATCTTAGGCTTCAGTTTCAGACCTCTGGCTAGTTTGTCTTGTGCTCACACAGGTTTTGGAGGTAAGGCGATAATGAGGAGGAGCTTGATCACTAATTCCTACCAGAAGTTCCCTAAAACTGCAGATTTGACTGTGTTTAGCCTGTTATCAATACAGCACAGTCAGGTGAAGCCTCCAGCTCTAGATTACAGATTTTTTTTAATCCTCCATAAGTAAATGTGCAGCCTCACATCCTCATTTTATAATGCAGGCTTTTTTCATACTGCAACAACTACTCATACTAACAGAAGTACTTCTGCTGGCACTGCAATACAATTACTACTACTACTACTACTATTATTTTATCAACTATTACATTTAGTGACACTCACATTATATTGTACTATTACTAGTACTACGTTCGCCACCACACATACTGATGAATGACTGCAGAGTCCAGTACTAAGCCGTTAACAGTCCGTCCCTGAGCGATGACAACATCCCTTGAGCAGTTTAGCAGAATTTATAACAGCTTTCAAATCACTTGAGTGAAGTAGTAGCTTTGACTTGATATTTCTTTAGTGTATTTTTTGTTTTATTTCAATTATTTAACATAATTGTTTGTGTTATTTTATCACCGTACTTTCTTGCATCAACTAATTTATATTAATTTTATTAAAATAAACGTAATAGATTTTCATTTTTCTCTTGTTCAGAATAAAGAGTTAAGAAGTCAAAGTGGGTGATAGAGGAAGGGAAATATATATCTGCATGTGCTTCAAAGATGGCTGAACATGAAGATCAGAAACAAACTTGAAACGGTAGCAAGGTTGGGAAGTTCTGGAGGCACAATAAGAACAGCTTTAATGCCTCTTGGTATAGATTCTAAATGTTACTCAAACTCCACTCCTATTTCAAAATAAAGTTCCCTCCAAAAGTATTGGAATGACAAAGCCAATTCAGCTATATTTGCTCAAGGGTTATAAATTGAGCCAAGGGTTATAAATTAAGATAAATGTAAGATGAAAGTCCAGAGTTTCAGCTTCATTTGATGGTATTTACATCTAGAAATGTTAAAAAACATATAACACCTTTCAGGAGGCAGTGCACAAACTGTGGGCATGCCCAGTGCAACTAATTCAAATACCTTTAAAAAAGAAAGAAACCACTGGTGTACTGAGCAACATTGATGGATCACGATGGCCAAGTAAGACAACAGCAGCTGACGACAGAAGCGCTGTGGAGTCAGCGACTTCACCAACAACCTGCACAGAGCAGGAACACTTCATGAGTAGAAATACAGAAGCTATACCACACGATGGAAACTATTCATCGGCATTAAGAATCTGAAAGCCAGGTTGGAAAGTTTTGGAATCGTTTTCCTTTATCTTAAAGCCACATGTGTCCAGTGTACAGCAGTGTACAGAATTGAATGTGTCATTCAGTAGTTTTTGAGAGGACTGTATATTTCCGTACAGCACCGTCACCTCTTTCTCTAAAGTGAAGAAATAATAAATGCGTATGTGTGAAAGCTTTTTCTCTGCACGTGTACTGCTGGCTGCCACTGCACTAAGCAGGATTGTGATATTTCTGGTGTTCTGCTGTAAATGTACACAGAGCATATGATCTTAATAGACATCTTTGTACTTTAGTTCTACAGTCCCACATGGTGACACTTTAAATTTAATTTGTTTCCACAAACAGCTCATAGTTGACACAGTCTAAATTGTTTCCTTATCTTTGCAGCAGAGTTTCATTTTGCACAAAGCCGGTTCTGCTTCTTTCACTCTGAGCGGCCAGAATAATTATTCGACCGTCTATTGATACATCACAGAAGAGTAAACCTATTTCTAAGAGGAAAATTTCTTTCTAAGGTATTACCGGGTGATGGTATCTTTGTATCTTTCAATCCAATCATCAAATCAAAGCTGCTCTGCCTAAAGACATGGATGGCTGCATGTGAATACTTCTCAGCCTTGGATTGAAGTCACAGATGAAATGTTTCTGCCTTAAACAGTCCAGACTGTCAGACAACTAGCATTTAATGAAAAGTACTAAACTGACTTCAGGAGCATGTCTTAACTTCATGCATTTCTAAATACTGAACAACATCTCCAGCCTGTATGTTGCTTCCAGTCACAGTCGATAAGAAACCAAATGAATTCAGCCGCCGTCACGATGAGATCATTCCTCTGTCCTGTAGACACCCTGTGAACCTCTGCCACTGCTAAACGCTGTCACAGGGTATAAAGAGCGTCCTGCTTCCCACAGAGCACACAGCCAATGTTACCACTTCACACAACAGGAAGATTACAACCACTCTTGTTGCCGTAGCCTGGAAACAACAGTGGATCCACCTTCACTCTTCTCTGCTGTCCTCCCTGTTTTTTAAGTGTTGCCTGGCAAAGTGGAGGACAGGCCTGGTGCATTAGCCCCCGAACACCCACCCCCTCCAGATAAAAGTCCTTCTGTTGAATTACAGTATGTGACTCCCATAATGAAGAAAGCGTGTGCGTGACCTCTGCGGACAGAGGGAGTTCACCTGAAATGTCGAGCACAGAACATAATGTTACCTCTGACTGAAAAGTAGATTTTTAGTTCCACTTATGTTAGAATATATTCTATTTACTCCAGACAATTCATTACAGCTTGACTCAGTATTCTGAAGATAAAAATGCAGGATGTGGTTTGGTTGTGGAGAGTACACAGAGGAACTCGGTTTACCCCCGCCTGCACAGCTTGAAATAAATCTTCATGACGCAAATGACATCGCAAGCGGCGTCGTACGCGTCTTAATGAATTTCCTTTTAGGGGGAGAAACGCATGAGAAACGGATTTATGTTTGAGTTTTCATTCGTTTTTTTTATTTTTTTATTTAATGTCACCAGTCTTAACGTGACTCTGAGCTGAGGAATGAACATTAACATGATGTGTTCAGCGTAAAAAGTAGAAGACGTGACGTCAGGTGTCGGTGGTTGAACTCTCGTCCTCCCCGGATCTGTCCGTTCAGCACCACAGCCTGGTTTCCCTTCCTGCACAGCTCCAGCGCTTCTCTCTAAAGGCCTTTCACTAAATGCACCTCAAACTCTCTGCACTGTGACACTTTCAGCTGCGTCCTGGTGACGCACCGTGAAAAAGTACAAGTAGAATCGTAATATTAGCGGAGCTGCGGAACAAGGAGCCGCGCTGCGTCACTCTTCTGTTTCTCTACATGACGTTTTGAGAAAGTAGAAATCTGCGTAATGTTACGTTGTAATGTTACAGTGTCTCCTCGCACCACGCAGCGAGCGCAGCAACATGTTGCTTTTAAACTTTATCTACAGACTTGTTCACCGTAAATGTTTGTGGCTACTCTCGATGCGAACATGTGCTTCCGCGTAATTGCTGCCTACAGAGCGTTTTATTGCCTTGAAAATATAATTGTCCTCATAATAAACCGTGTCCTGTTGCGCAACAGTGAAAGCAGGCACTGAGATGCTGCTGTAATGGTTATGGAAGCTCTCTTCTACTGGTTTTAGAGACTGGGACTCACCTATGGTGGTTATAACCGTGATGGCAAAGTAAAATGACCCTGCGAATTTCCACTGCACCCCGGCTCTGTGGGGCTCTGCCTCCATGATGATGGTCTCCAGTTTGCGGTAATCATCCTCGCTGATGTTATATTTCCCCTGGAGACGCTTCTCCTCGGCTTCCAGCTGCTCTTTTTCCCGCATCTCGAAGTCGGACTCTAGGGCGTCAAACACGGCGGCCCCGACGAGCAGGTATGTAAACGTGCAAATGATGAGGGACAAGGTCCGCACGTTTTGCCGCTTCATGGCCAACAGGAACCGGCGACCGAGGGGCTCATGTCCCCTTGGGTTCCCCGGGAAGGCGCAGCAAGCGTGGGGAAAGCTGTGTGGACAGCGCCTGGAGGCGGAGGCGGAGGCGCAGAAAGGTGCGCTCCGGTGATGATGTCCGCTGTGAGCGCCGGAGTCGGTGCAGCGGTGGGAATCTCCCGCCTTGTGGTGATCCCGGTGACAGACCCCCAGATCCTGCTCCTGGTTCGCGGAGAGACACAAGAGACTGCTGGATCGCCTGGACCAGGAGCCCTGCAGCCGAGAGACCCTGCGCAAGACCTGCCCAAACCAAGTCCTCCCGGTGCGCAGTGCCATCAACAAGCTGCTTCCAAGATCGCCTGTTGGTCGCTGTCGTCCTCAAGTGAACTACACGGATCTGAATAAATGCCTCCAACCAAGCAAATGATCGTTGACAGATCCGTTTAGTCTCTTTCCTCTCTCTTAACGGGAGACGTGAATCAAAATGTCCTATAACTGAGCATCTTTTCTCATGTCTCTTTAAGTTTCAGCTAAACACCAACAGGTTCGCTGTAACCTCATTAGCATTTAGGCTATTTTTAGCAGCCATTCTCCGTAAACAGACAAGAAAGAAAAATCACTTCACTGCGCGTGAAATCCTTAAATCTCGCTCGCAAGCAGCGGGCATCCTCATCACAAATGTGCTGAGTCGTCCACAACACGGGAGGGTCACAGAGTAACGCAGAGTAACGGAGAGTAACGGAGAGGAGACCAAGTTGTGAAATGTTACTCACACACCGCGCAGATGATCACATCAGCCACCTCACAGCCTTTACGTCGTCTTTCTGCTGCGTTACTCCTGGATCCTGTCACCACTTGTTCAAAGAAGAAAAAATATTCCAAGCCCGCCTCAAAGTGTCGTCAACAACAGGTTCTCTCTCCAGGCTGTGGGCAGACTGGTGCTGATGGGAAATCAACTTCACTGAAGGCTGCAGCGCGTGTCCGCAGTGGCATTCATGCTCCGTTGCGCACATCCAGGCGCACTCCACAGCTCGTCTGCTACTGGCTGCTCATCAGTCTGAGCTCATTTGGACAAAAAAAAACACATGTGTTTTCCTTCGTTGTGCGGGGGCCTCTGACTTAACCCTGCCTGCTGAACTGCTCGTATTTTGAAGGCTCCACACATTCCAGACTCTAATCGGTGGGCGTTGCTCCTCCTGTCTCTGCGTTTCTCTCTTTTTTTTATCCAAGTGTCACGATTCATTCGAGTGTGCGTCTGGAAGCTTTTCTCTCTGCTGGGGCACAAACGACTGCTTCCCCCACCCCACCCGTCCTTCTTCACACCACGCGAGTCCTCCCACGGCGACCACTCCCACTCATTACGCGGACAGAGTGTTTTTACTTTACACTCAAACTGTCACATTAGTGTTTTGAAATTTCGCCAGCAGCGGGAAACGCTGCGCTCCAGTCCTCAGCAGCTGCGCTGTCCATGGTGCTGACACAGGGTGGAGGCGCATCACACTCCAAGTTTGAATAGGATCTTCCAGTTTTCAGTGCTGCACCTTACGATGACCCCCGCGCCATGAGCATGAGCTCGAATCTAATTTGAAGACGTTTTTTTTTTTTGAGTTACACAGAGTAATCTATGACGGGGCTTCTCTTCATTTACTGTATGGTTTACAACAAGTCTAAAGGATTTATTATTGTGGAGTTTTTAATTGTTAGTTGTTTTAATTTGTTATTACATTAGTGGTGAAAGAACAAATATTAAATTCTTAGAGTGGAGACAATCTATCAGTTATGTAAGAAGGTCTACCTGACAGTGTTCCTGTGGCTATTTCAAAACTAGGTAGAAGAACGGACTTGTTCTGTTTTCATTTTGTTAGTATATTTGGTCATTTTATGACTTTTCCCACTGTTGTCATTAGACAGATGACAGGAAAAGAGAAAAGTGTCACAACATGCAAAAAAAAGGTCCCGTATCAGACGTGGATCAGGCACATTGTAGTTCATTGTTGTAGTCTGCACCTTGTCTCCAAATATCATTTCTTGATTTCAGTTAAATTCATGAAAATATGTTTAAGTGAAAAATTGTTGTCTCATCTTTAGAAGTTGTTCTCAGTGTACAACACTTCTCCTCATAGTACTGTACTGGTATATAGTATCAGTAAGTAGGAAAAGCACAAAGAACACAGAGGCAACAGGGGCCTGTAGTCCAGATTTTAGGAGTTTAACTCAGCTCTGCAGCAGAAAAACGGACAATAAAAAGCTCATTATTATAATATACTATGTATAAAACATGAGCCTGTTCCACAAGTCATTTAAAATCTCAAAATGTTTTACAGGCCTCATGGTAGCAGGACCACTGTTATGTAACCAGCACGCGAGCTGAATTTACCTTGATTCTCACGATGAGAATGTTTCAGTAAAGACTTGAAAATTCCTGCTGCTTAAGTTAAAGGTCACAGGCTGGTTCATGTGCAAACAGCTCGATCACACGTTTTAAACTAAATCCACTGATCATGTTTAATTTATTCAGGTTTTCCATGGTGCTCTCGCTCACTTCTTAATTATTTAGTGCTTGTTTGGACTGCCATGAAGTTGTGATGCATGATGAAGAAGATCATGTGATATGACAAAAGCTCCAGAACATCTACTAAATTGAAGCCCTGCATTTAAAGCAATAGAAACAAAGTCACAACTGGAAATAAATTATTTTGGTCTCATCATGATGTTTTTACAGTCAATTTTATTACACAAGTTTTACTAGAAAATCATAAAACATAAGGCCATGAAGAGATGTACAGTGGAGTGAAAAAGTGTTTGCCCCCTTCCTGATTTTTTTATGTTGTGACACTTAAATGATTCAGATCATCAAACAAATGTAAATATTAGACAAAGATAAGCCAAGTAAACACAAAATGTCTTTTTAAACTGATGATTATATTTATTAAGGAAGAAAAATTATCAACCTGGTTTGTAATTGCTTCCTAACTCTAATAACTGGTTGTTCCACCTTCAGCAACAATAACTTTAATCAAGCATTTGCGATAACTGGCAATGAGTCTTTCACATCACTGCGGAGGAATTTTGTCGCCCTCTTCTTTGCAGTATTGCTTTAATTCAGCCACATTGGTGGGTTTCCGAGCGTGAACCGCTTTTTTAAGATCATGTCACAGCATCTCAATTGGATTGAAGTCCAAACTTTGACTTGGCCACTTCAAAACCTTCAGTTTGTATTTTTAAGCCATTCAGATGTGGATTCATGTTGTGTTTTGGATCATTGTCCTGCTGCAGATCATAAGTGTGCTTCAGCTGGAGGTCACAAACCGACAGCCAGACTTTCTCCTTCAGAAGTTTTTGGTGGAGAGCAGAATTTATGGCTCCATCAATCACAGCAAGTTGTCCAGGTTCTGAAGTTGCAAAGCAGCCCCAGACCATCACACTACCACCACCATGTTTGACTGTTAGTGGGATGTCCTTTAATGAAATGCTGTGTTAGTTTTATGCCAGATGTAACAGGATGCACACCTTTCAAAAAGTTCAACAGGCTCTCAACAAGTCTGGCAGTATTCAGGTCTGGGTGTGGCTAGTAAGATTTAACTCGTGGCTAAAAAACGTGATTAACCACAGTCACTTTATGTTTTAAATAGGGTGGCAATTACTATTTCACATAGAGCCATGCAGGTTTGGACAGTTTGTTTCCTTAATGAATTCAATTATCAGTTAAAAACTGCATTTTGTGTTAACATTATATATTTTTCTAATATTTAAATTTGTTTGATGATCTGAATCATTTAATTGTGACAAATATGCAAAAACATAAAAGAAATCAGGAAGGGGGCAAACACCTTTTCACGCACTGCAAGTGGCAGCTCCTTACAAATTAGAGACAGTGCACAAGAACAAAGGGAAATGACCAAGCCAGGCTCTAGTAAAGTTCCCCAACTAATTACATAAAGTACCAAATGAAACCCGAGAATAATATCCACCTATAGCACAATGCTGTACTCATGTATACCGACGCACAGCAACGTGCCAGCAACTATTCTCTGTGGTATCTTACCCCTTTGACCTGACGCACATTTTTTGCTTGTTTCCTCATTTTTCCTGGGAGATAATTAGACAATAAATCCATACACTCTCTCCCTGGACTGCTCTGCTCCCTGCACCCTCATCAGTGCATAAAGAGCTCAGGCCAAAATCTCACCCATGTTTGTTACCACTTTGAAATGCACTTTTAATTATGTTTACATCACTGCTGAAAGCGGAGTAAGCTAAAATGCATGGTCATTTTTTAATATCTTTTTCTAGCTGCCACTATTCATGTTAAGAAGAAAAGAAACATATGGATATGTTGTTTTAACTGGGTTTGTTAAGTGAAGTATAGTCTCTCCACTGGTAAATCATTATTATTATCATTATCATTATCCTCATTAATAGATTTATTATATTATTTAAGATGTAGGGAGTGTAGGTGGAGATAAATAAATAATTTCTCCAAAGTGAAGTGAGTCATTAAAAAGCAAATGTGGAAGCTTTTATAAACTTTCACATCACTAATGTCTTGTGTTTTTTGTGTTAGTGTTTCTTAATGCATCACTGTCATTTCCTCTTCTGTAGGGCTTTTAAAGCTCTGCCACAAAAGACTTGAGGGATTCTTTTTCCCCGGTCTGACTAATTTTAGGTTTAAAATTAAACACTGTTGATTGTCCATCATCTTCACGTGCACAAACATTAACATGCTGGGCAAGAAGCACGTCTCAGTGAGACGCTGAGAGGGAGAACGCAGTAGCCAAGACATCAAGCACAGTGTTTCACAAATGCAGCCATTTAAGAGTCTAAACAGCTCCGCTAATCAACAGCATCACTCTATATTTAGCACCTCAGTTCTCACATCTCAAGTCCCTGCTTAGCCCTCCTACAGAACTCCTAATGCATTTCTGCAGAAGCGCAGAGAGAAAAGTTTCATAATGGCAACCGCTTAGATTAGTCTCCATGGTAATGACACCGAATTTACAGAACAATCGCACTGTTCATCATGCAGACTTGCACAGACATAGAAAAATCTGCAGAATTCCTCTACGAGTGATCTAAACTGCCGGCAGAGACATCAGACACAAACAATTAGCAGTGATGAATGAGAGGATTAACTGAGTGACAGCTGACTCAGTCTCTGAATCCAGGTTTTATGTGGCAAAGTGGAGCATCACCACCACCAGTAACAACACCAACAAGAGATTTATAATGAACTCATAACATTAACTTGAAATACAAAAATACGTAATATTGTAATCTGATAGTGTTGTTTAGACGGTGCAGTTTTTTCCATTCACTTATATCTTTGTGTTGCCCAGAGAAGAAAAAACTACTTTAAAATGGTTGATTTTTGTGGTTCATGTTCTCGTTCAGTGAAACTGCAGTCAAGGCTGTTTCTCTCTGTGAGGATGAGAGGTCATGTTCTCAGTAATATTTCAGGGAGTGTAATGACGTCAGGAGGAATTTAAGTTGCATAAACTCCTGTAGTCCTGACATGAGGGAGGGAAACAGCCTTTACACCATCATCAGGTAAATGTTTGCACTGTGGAAACCGTCACACGGGAATTTAGGGGAATAAATTCATCTTTTCTCATCAACTCAGTGTAATTAATTAAATTTGTAATTTCAAGTTAATTAAAATTTTCAGGCTGACTCAAGGTTTTTCTACTTAAAATGATAAATGAACTGCAGGAAGTAAACAAAACAAAACCTGTTCTGTGTGTTGAATATATGTTAAATGAAGCCAGGGTTGTTTCTTTTCATAATAATAAAAACAATTCATGATTGAGGTTAATACTTAATAAGGCCCCACGAACGTGTACTCATAATTTATCAAAGCCACTGGGGGCACCCTGCATGTTGTACTGACTGCAACAGCCACAGCTAGAAGTTCAACAAGCATAATTTCATTTTCAAATAGTTTTGGATGATTCATAATGTACTTATATGTAGAACCTTTTCTGACCCTCTGTCTGAAACACATTTTAGTTCCTGTGGCATCATTTCTCTGAATATGAAAAAGAATTATACTGTATGTCTTCGTTACAATGAAAAAAGAAAAAGCTAAAAGAAGAACAATCTAGTAGTGAAGCTGAATGTTGCTTACAGTGAGACTGGTTTAGACTTTCTTTTTACTGGAGTCTTGCCTCAATATGTCTTTCTATGCTTTCTTTTGAAATTGAAAACACACATTTTGTCCATTTCTGGGCCTCCTGTAATGGGGTTCTCATTCTGACATGGAAGGTTAGTGAACAAGTTGAAGTCGTTTTCCATTTCATGGAGACTGTAACTGGAGGAAGTTCTTGCATGAACTGCAGTCACTTGGCAACATTTTAGAGTTCAAGTTAGGTTTATTTCATATTTACCTGCTCGTGTGCTGTGGCAGATAGCATATTAATTAAGTCAGAAAGTCACGACGGATCAGTAAATATGCAGCAGCTGAGGATTCCTGTGCATTTCTCTGCCAGGTTTTTCTCTCTGCAGTGGTACAGGAGGGAGAGTGAAAGCGCAGTGCAGGTGTCACTCCACTCGTCTTTCTTCAGCACACATCCTAATCCCACACTACAGATATCATTTACATATCAAGGTTGCAGATACGTACTGGATGAATGGACGTGCCTTACCACTCAATTCTGAAAGGGATTTAATTGAAGTCTGGCTTTGCGGAGATTAATTTGCATGAATGTTTTTCTGCAGAGTGACACTGTTCTATCTTCTGCAGAGGTTTCTTTGACACTTTTGACACAAATGAAGGGCTGTTGTTTACGCTCAAACATCTCATTTTCCTCAGTGTTGTAACTGTCTACTATCAGGCAGGGAGGAAGTGCATCAGTACAGATTGGTGGATGATTACAATCAGAATTACAGGTACAATATGCTGCGAGGTAATGAAGGTTGGTGGCTAATAATGCACTGCTGATGAGTTGATAAGAGACCTCGTTTAAACTCAAGACACAAGAACACAAGACGTCAGTTCTTGATATCCTCAGTTTAGTCTTTTTTAATTCAACTTAAAATGGACTTCTTAACATATTCTGTTACACTTTCTTTACATGCACATTGCACATTTGTGTCCTCCTTTAGCTCATGATGTCCCCGCCTCCATCTCAAGGCACATGATGATAAATCCACACCCTCTCATTTGTGCATGATGTACGACTGTCCACCGTGTTTACCTTCATTAAATCACAAGCAAATGACCCCAGGCTGCTGCAGCTTTCTGATGTTCAAATGAGTAATGTCAGATTACAGCTGCTCATCAATCCCATGCTGCTGCTTCCTTTCCAAGTGGAAAACATGAGAAAACATTAAGCTTTCATGTTTTATATGTGAATTACACTGCTTTAAAAATGCTGTTTTAAACAAGAAGTCCATGTTTTTATCATCTCACTCGTGTTCACTAACCGTCACCGTCCTCACACTCACTGCAGACAAACAGCCCCTCTGCTTCTCTGCTCTTTGGATTATTTCACTTGTACTTACAAAACAAAAACATGAACAAAGATTTGATGAGTCAAACTTCAGTCAGGTTAAATTCTAGGGTGAAAGAGGAATTAGCATGTTCATCTCATCATTACACTTAATCAAAACAGGGCCCCTAATGTTGGATGGAGTGTTTATTTGCAGCTTGCTCTGAAATTCTTTAATTCCTCTGCAGTGGGAATTGTCTGTGCTAAAGCTCAGGATTTAATTAGAGTGAATAAGGTGAATCAACACTTCAATAAGTGAGGATAGGGCACTTTTAATTGCAGCCCCTTTTGTAATTTAGCCTGATAAAATCGAAGTTACCTATAATGAAAAAGTGTGCGGTTTAGTTGGCCCCTGTACTAACAGCAGTCCAGGGTTCACACTCACACTTCCTCACTTTAAACAACTGTTTTTAATTGTTGCATGCATGAGTCTAATCAGTGAGAGGAGACATCAGATTTTACACTACGGCACTGCACACTCACAGAACACATAAATAGATTAACACATTATGTGTGGAGGGCATGACTTTGCATTGTTTGCATAACTGATAAACTGATGCATTATTCACACGTTTCCTATGAATGGAAAAGCTGTTTGTCACTGAACTTCAAATTTGACTTTCATAAGGAAACTTTACCGGATTATACTTTGATAAGAATCAAATATTCACATTTGTAGTGCTTACAGTGTTGAAAGGAGAAATGTATGTCAGTGATGTGTATTGTCAATGCTGCAGCTTTATACAAACATATCTGTGGTGCAAGGTTTAATGGTCAGAAAGTGTGAGTAAGAAGCAATCTGTCTCTGATCCCGTCATCACATTCTCATTTCACACAAAGCCCCGACATAATGGCAGGTCAGGACTGCCTCATGTTGCTCACGGATAACCTCTCTTTTGAATCCACGTGGTTCCCGTAGTCTATCTCTCTCAGTCCTCCATGATATGTCAGCTGTCCAACAGAACCGATCTCCTCTCTGCATCTCCTCCTGGGCCAGTAGTAAGCTAAGAGGCTGAAGTGTTACTGGAGGATGATTCATGTTCCCAGAATGACAATGAGTAACAGTCTGTGTTTTCCAGTCACTCCCTGGAAATATGCTAATGATAGTACATGTTAATAATTCTATCACATATGGAGCTGCAACCATGAACTGCAAGGTATCACTAGATACTTGATTGACGGATACATGATGATTAGTCAGCAACATTTTTTACCTGGTAATCACAGCTTATGAATTTTGAAGTATGTCAGTGTCAGACTTGAGCTTCCTAACATGCTGAGAGATAAAGGTCACCACAGCAGGCAGATAACAATCACAGCTACGATGGCTGAGGTCGAGTTGGAGTAAAAACTGACACAGTTTCTTCTAACATTTATTTCAACAACTATGTAGCAGATTCATCAGAAGAACAATGTGTCCTTACAGCAGTGGATAATATCTGTGTACAGTTAATGCCTGGTTACACACAGATTCTGACAGATCACAGCTCCAGTGTCCTTATGAAGCTCAGCTCCGCCACCAGTGCAGACTCTGATCTAATGTCCTCTTACTTTCTCACTGATATTTAATAAAGTGTACTGATAAGAACTCATTTACTGTATTTGAGAAACCAAACATTTAAAGAGAAGAAAGAGGGTGACAGTGATGTTAGCGCCTGGCTGCACCAGAAAGCCACACAGCCAAATATGAATGACAAGCTATCTGGCGAGCAGCCATCCAGTAAAGGACAAGTGAACAAGCTAACAGGCTAACAATACAATACCCAGTCATATTGGTACAGTGTATTCCTATCTAACAACGTACTGCCCAGTGTGCTCTGTCTGTTTTATGGGGCAGGTACTCCAGCAGCACGGGCTTACACAGAAATGGATGGAGCAATGAAGGCAGCCAATTAGGTTAAGTTCATACAGAAAAATGAAACTCAATTAGCTTCACGTGAATTGTGCATTTGACTGCTGAAGGTGTGGCCTCAAACGGCCCAATATACCAACTGTACAGATGTTAGTTGTAACTATAGCAACGTACTGTACACACGCAGCAGTGTGTCTGTGTGAGTCTCAGTGGAAACAGTTCTCTGTCATTTTTCACCAGTAGTCTTATCTCTGTATGTGTATGACGTAGATTCAGAAAGTCTGGGGCTCGCTGGGCTTTACAAGCAATCACACATCATCTAAAATTAGCTTCATGTTCTTTGTGACCAAACATTTACACCTGTAACAAACAATCTTATGTTCTGAAGAAAAGATTTTTAATCCCCTTGTTCTGTTGTTCACCTGCTGTAACCTTTAACTAGATGATATTTACAAGTGATTCAGTTCTTAAGACTCTTCTCTTTACAGACTTTGATGCTGTGGTCCTGGGGGGCCTAGGCCCCAGCCTGCAGTGGAGTGTCCAGAGCCCTTATGTGGACACTGGGTAGAGTGAACCAGGCTAAAGGAAGCTCCCGTCCAGCACTGTCATCCTGGAACTTGATATTAAGGTAGAAATCTCCAGTGTAGAGGAAGAGCAGCGCACCCACACAGACGGAGCTTTCTTTGGGTTTAACCTAGTGATGGAGAAGAGACGCAGCAGAAAGAATCATTAGCAGCCACCTTTCACAAAGTTTCACAGCCAGACTAAAGCCAGCAGGCGAGTTAGTCTGAAGCTTGGCTGTGTCTTTGATGTGAAGCTACGGACAAGTGCATCGTTTTCAGTGAGGACCAGTTTCCAGAATGATCCAGTTTTAACATTTAAGGTAAACTTCTGCTTTGTAGCCTGTGAACTTTGTTTTTCAGTATTTAGCCTCTGAGGAGTGTGAATATTTTCAGGATCCTGTCTCTGCTCAGCTTCTTTTTGATTGAAAGATTTCAGCCTTTTGTTGAGGTTTGAGCCTGTGTCAATCACTCGCTAGAAAGCAGCTGATTTGTCTTCATTTCAAGTTGCGATGTTCACTGACTTGAAACATGCATGAGTAATGTAATTCATCGAAGCAGCAGTCATGTCTGATTCTACTGCTCCCAAAGCTTCAATATGTTTTACCGTAATATTCACTGCTCTGCTACATGGTAATATCATTTGGACAACAAGTAAAAATGGACCATGATCATCATCTTTTTCCGCCTTTATTATTATAATTACATTCAAATATGTTCGTGCTTTCTGAGCGGGTTTTGTTTATTCTTTACTGCCCATGGAAAACTGTTTTCAGTCATACTGAATATACTTGGTTTGGGCTAAATGTGCACAACACTTGCATGTGGGGTCATTAGTGCTTGTGGTAATGCTGCAGTGAAGTTCTCCTGTTTAGCATCCATAAGCAACATACAAACACATAATTACAGATAACTATAAAGTTGTAGGTAGATGTAAGTGTTTATTAATGTATCTGTGAACAACCTGAACCCCTTCCTGTGGCCACGCACCACTTTAGGCTGCTGTATATCCACATAATGTATTACATTATAGTAAAAATTGCTGTATTAATTCAGAAATGTCACAGATCAAGTTATACCTATTGACAAATATTGTTAATTGATACAAATGTATAATGTTCTGGTAGCTGTGTACAATCATAAACCATTTATTAAATGTTTGATTACAGCTCATACTGTAAATAGTACTACATGAGGTACTGCTCCAGTGATTCACCTGCTTCTACTGTAGTTTTTTTATCCTTCCATTAGTATAAAGTGATAAAGGTTCACACCAGTAGTCAACGAAAATTATGACTAATGAATCTTTATCACGTGACAGAAACGAGACGAGACACGACATAGATGCTGGTCATGTGACAATAACTGTAATTAAATATATAATGTAATGTTAACGAATAAAAACTAGACTAATGTGGTTTAAAAAATAAAAACTATAAAATGACGAGACGTTATTTCCTCTCATTTAATCGCGTTATTATTATTATTATTATGTTGCAGTATTTCTGTTTCCTGTGTCTCACTGGGACTCACTCACATCAGGTCGCACTGCTCAGATGCAAACAACGACACTTCCTCAATCCCCATTATTTATATACAAGATACAGCTCATAGACCGTTTCTTGATATCTATGATACAGCTGTGGTGGTTAGCGGATAGCTGGACAGTCAGGGTTCGTCTCTGGTAGAAAAAGACTAAGTGACATTTGGCATGTTCATTTTATTTGGACTTTTTAGTGATGTTTTATTTATGTATTTAATTTAAATTTATGTGTGTTTACCTGTAAATTCTAGCATGTTTGGTTGACAAAATAAATATGTTGTAAATTCAAAGCAGAGCATCTTCAGTGTCTGGAATGGATGTACAGTATTCATAGATCTATAAGGTAACATTAATATAATAATAAGATAACCGTGTTTGAATTGTGAAATGGGTTTGACTAAAAGAAAATTCAGATTTCATCTATACTAGGTTCTTATACTATACTGACTGGGTTAAATAGAAATGCATTATTTAAAAAAGAGACTAAAATACAATTTTCATTGACTAAAACAAGACGTTAATATTAATAGATAATTCTGACTAAAATGCTCAGACTTTTGGTGGAATGAAACTTGACTAGACTAAAAACAGACAGGCCCCCAAAAACAACACCACCCTCCAGTCCCCACTGACCGTGTCGGTGCAGAAGGTGTTGGAGCCAATGAAGGTGACGGTGTCCTCTAGATCGTAGTTTTGGACTCCATTCTGATAGTCTTGATAGGGGACCACAGTCAGAGCCAGGGGTCCCACCGAGTTCTTGCTCCTATTGGTCAGTTTTACCTCCAGGGTCACAGCATCGCCCACTTTACAGTCGGCCACGACGTCACAGTCACACGGCTTCCCATTCACTAGCACATCTGAAGAAAAGACGGAGAGGATTAGCAGGACGGGAGGAGAAGGTTCTTTACTACAATAATAGAAGTGAGAAACAATAATTAAGACATTTAAATCTGGTGCACGGTCTCCACTTCATTAGTATTCAGCCAAACCTGACCTGTCCTTCAGTGGCCTATCGTGGTGTTTGTGGTGGAGGATCAACAGGCTTTGTTTGTCCTAAAATACATTTTATTGACATCAATGGAGAGTGCCGGAGCCATGGGTATTAAACTAAATTCCCTCCTGTTAATCTCATGCATGACTAATTTCTGTCAAGAAGGGACGAATGAGACTGCTGGAACAATCCCACCATGCTATACACACACACACACACACACACACACACACACACACACGCACACACCGCCCTGACAACACTTCATTCACTTGGCTATACCTCCCTCTCTCCTGTCACAACCAGCCAAGAGTGACTGAGTGAGTTCAGTTCAATTCTGCTAATGTGTGGTCAGTCACTCCTGATGTGGCCCCTATTTGGCTAAGGTGCAGATGGAGACACAATCATTTGTTTTGAACAACAAGCTCAGTGAACTGAGCTCTCGCACGCTCCTGGTGGGCTGAGGAGGAGACTGACTCCAAACTTGGGGGATTCAGGAGTGCACAGAGAGATCACCCGAGTAATGACTCCCCTGAGATTGACGGTGGCAAACACACACACACACACACACACTGGTTGTCATACGCTTTCTAGTGTGACACCCGCGGCTGTGATAAACATTGTGAGTCAGAGCGGTTGAGCCTGTGTGACAGTCTGATGAAAGAGCAGAGCTGCGTTGAGTGCTGCTGCACCGATCTGTTGCTGCCAGTGCGGGGTGGCAGAGTGTGTGTGTGTTGGGGTGGGGGGTGGTCTGGGAGCGAGGGTAGGTGCAGGACACTGAGGCTGTGCTGTCTCAGTCAGTGAGAGGGCCCTGGGGAGGCTGGAGCTACAGGAGGATGACATTCAGCTCCACGACTGTATTAAAAACACACTTCACTCAACACAGAGCTAACGGCTCAGAAGAGGCTTTTATTTTCTACATGTTTGTTATAAAAACCAAAAACTATAAACCTCTGTAGATCTAGAATTCAGTTTGAAGTTAGTTTTTTGTCCAATAAGCAGCTACAGTATGAACATTACTGTACTGTTTACACTTTATTTATGAAGTGTTTTTCTAGATATAAGACGTCCATTCTTAGATAGTGTCTCTTGATAGCGTTGGTTTTAGTAAGGTTTGCTAACCACACCTCATCCAGTATGTGAGATTGTCTTTTTCTAGCCAACAATCTTTAATCTAAGAGTAAACGAGGTGGTGATGTCCTTATGTTACTGCAAACATACAGTATGTTTCAATAACTTCTTGCAGCTGTGACATACAAATGATTAAAGTGAATTTTTGCTCACCTCTGATAATTTTACACACACGTATACATACATAACCACACACACAGACACATAAAACTATTTTTTTATAGCCAGTAGCGCTGCGCCTACTGTATAGTGACACCTTAGCAAGTAGTTATATTTAGTTGTTGCTAGGAGATGTGCAAATTATAGGTAGCTGATATTGGCTCTAACACTGGAAGTAGATTCTTTCACATTAAAAGTGAACAAAAGAGGATGGTTAGTCTGTGATGAGCCGATGAACTCCCACACACATACACATGCCGAGTTTCTCTGCTATCCTGTGTATCAGCACACAGACAATCAACTGATTTATGATGATTTACTGCAGCTGTGACCAAAAACACATTTTATCATGGAGAAAATTTCTTACAGCTGTTGAGATGGGATTTGCTAATAATCACAGTTTTACACTTCATCCATTATGTAACGCTCAGAACAAACCAACCAGATAAAGGTTTGTGATTCATTGTGGCTTTTTATCTGCATCTCCCCAGAGACAACATGAAAAGTCAGGACACTGCTTTTTAAAAGCATCTGCTGTGTGTTTCCTGCTGTGCAGAACCGAGCGCTACTGTACCAGTGCCCTTTAGTTTACCTCCGCATCCTTCTGTGCAATAGTCTGCTACAGTTTGCAGACATCCCACCTCTCGCATTAATAGTTCTCTCACATCTGTAAATTGTATGGAGATGGTATGTGTCCTCCTGTCATAAGTGAGCTATCATTTGCTTTTGTGTGCAGGCTTCATGTAACAAAGCGTCAGCAGCAACTGTGCTGGTGAGGCTTTCAGAAAAAGTAAAAAGTGTAGGTCATCCGTGTTTTGATAACCTACGTGTTCAGAGTTTGTGTTTAATAATTAGCTGATAGTCAAAGTCCCTTTCCCTAAAAAATCACAAACTAAACGATGTGCGCTTTCTTCTAATACAAGTATGACCTTTAGTCACCCTTACAGCTGCACACATTTCCTATTCACACATGCTGTTACAGCTGTCTAATCACAAGCCAACAGCACATTGATGGTTATGAAATCTAAAAGAGGCTTTAACAAAAAATGAGAGTTGATGGTATTAGAGATGTAAAATTGATGATTTTATTACTGTAGCAAGTAACAAGTCACAAAACACAGGTAAATGTCAGCAGGAAGAACAATATCAGCGCCAGAAAAATGCTGCTTGAGCAACAGGTACATCACAGGGTGAATGTAAGAGAAGACGGTTTGTGTTTACAACTGCCTTGAGAGTGTAGTCAGCTCATTTTCAACACACTGATTTTGTGTTGTGACAGGTTCATTAAAACATTCAGCGACATGAGAGAAATTTGTATGATTATTCTTTGTCAGCCTGCACTAACCAGGAGGTACAGCACTTACAGCATCCTACGTAACACTTGTAGCTGAGTTTGGCTTTCATGTTAGCAGGCGCACACACGCACACACACACACAGTTCTGCCTGGACGCTACTCCTAGAGTCTGCAGAGGCAAAGCGCTGCAGCAGGCGTCACCACAGCAACCAGGAGAGAGAGATGACATCTCCCTGCTTTATGGGTATGAAAGCCACAGATCAAACTACGGCTCGGAGATTAAACAAGCCTCTCCGCCCCTCACCACATCCTCGTCACCCGTGAAGTGCAACCGCAGGTGAGGATAGAGCCGGCGAGCGGCGCTGGCAGATTTGCCAGTGTTTACAAGATTACGCCGTACGTCACACTGGGTGTCGATTCAGCTCATTATGATTCACTCACAAATATTGTGCAATGAGAGGAAGGAAGTGGACAAATCAGATCAAACAAATATAAATGTGTTGTGTGCATCACACCTCATATAAAGTGACATTTTGTGAGTGTAGGAAATGCTCATTAAATAAGGAGAAATTTACTCTGCTGGAAAACTGATGACATCAGCAGTGTGCCAGTGTTGTATGTGAGTGGTGAAGGGAAAGAAATGGCTTAAGATTTCTGACGAGTTTTCTGCAAACTGTGTAATAAAAACATCTTGATCTCGAATAAATCGACATTTCTTCGTGGGCTTTGTGCACCATTACTGCCCAGACGACCAAACTCATGTATGTCCTAATAATAAAATTCAAATAAAAAAGAAATGAAGCGTGAAACAAAGTGTTCACACCTCAGTGCAATTTCTACAGAAGGACAAATAAAGATAAAACTGTTGAGAAAGAATAAATAAATAATAAGGTTAGACCTATTATTAAAATGTATTGTTTATTTTATAAAACCTTTGCTTTGCCATGAAAACCCAGCTGAGGTTAGAATCTTCTTTTGCAATGTAGGTTCGACCTGACAACAGTAGCACAAAATGCTGCAGTTAAACAAACCAAGTTACTAAAATAAGATGGATTAAACAAAAGATGGAGAACAGAGCCTTTTAACAATAAGTTAACAGGGGCTTTGATTACAACTAAATATGTCTGATTCGTACATTTATATTCCTTTTGCAAACTATTCCAAGTGGCTCGAGCACAAAACACAGAGGCTTTTTCCTCAGCATGTCTGTAGATTAGGGACTGCGACTAACTGTGAAACATGCAGACAGAATGGTAATACTGAAAATACAGGGTTACATACATGTGTGAAGGTTTTTATTTGGTTACAAATCGTAATTAGCGATGACGAGAAGAGTCCAACATGTGGACACCTGTACTGAGCCATTCCTAGTTTTAAAATCCAGTACATGTTATAATATACAGCTGTTTCCATTGAGAGAATGAAAACCTATGAATAAAAAAGAACTCCACCGGCAGCTTCTTTTCCTCCAGGATGAACATTAACAGCAGCCCAGATAACCAGGTCATCAGGGTTTAACAGCTCATCCCGGCCAACGGCCACTAGCCAGCCAGGATCATTGATGAATGCTCTGATGGAGCCAGAGGATGTGCTTTAAAAGGCTGAGGTGTGCTGCAGCAAGTCTAAAAATAACCAGCCAGCCTGACTGATGTCCCCCTAAGCAATCTGCCCCTTGTATAATTATCCCCATAACAACCACTCACTTGATGTCTGTTGTCTTTCCCTTCAACCAGTGTTTAAAGATTCCATCTGCTCTGCTGGAAATGGGGCCAGGAATATGTGTGGATATTCTCTGGACTTGATGTGGACATAAAAACCATTTCCACATTCATGGGTTTCTTTATCTATATTTCTTTAACTCTGCTACTGTTCTGTAGCAACATAATGCAGCGTAATGGATGGGAAACTGGTGAAGGGAATATGAATCAATCACGCATTCGCAGATCTAATTCTTCCCGTTGCAGCATCTTTCTGAAAACGTCTGAGTAATCGATGTCCATCTGTCTCTCCGTTTGAAATCTAACGCTGACTGTGTGTAATTATTTCACTGTTAGCAGGAACATATTTAAGAAGCTTCACCCAGAACAAGCAGACCAGCTCGGCTGCTATAATTTCAATCAGCATGAAAAGCCTCTGGCAGAAAGATTGGGGGTTCTGTTGCAGCAACAGTTTGCAGCTCGATAGACTAATATTGGCTCGTCTCCACACAGGACACCTAACTGAGCTGAGCTGCTTCCAGCCTGTACACACTCATCGCTGCTCTGCGAGCACCACAACCACAGAACAGCAGCATTACTCATCCAAAACATTCAGCAACACTTTCATTCCCTATTGGTGTCTCTGTGACTTCTGTTTACTCAAATAACAGTTCTCTCTTCTTTTTCCACCCTTCATCCGATCTCTGTTTTTCTCTTCTGGAACAGAAGTGTACTCTGGCGGCTCGCTGTTTGCCTGGTAGCAACCAAGGTTATCATTGTTTTGCATCCTTATCCTCCACTGACAGCTGCACTCCAGCAGGCTTTTAAAAGCAGGCAGAATACTGGGAGGATGCAAGGGTTGAGATGCTTATACACACTTACTGAGACATTCAACAATGCAGCTTATTGTTACATGTCAGACTATAAAGTGGGGGTGCAATCTGTAGGGCTTTAAAATGCAATCGCATTAGATTTGAAGAGACTATTATAAGAGACTAAAAAATCATGAATGAATACAAATATTAACTAACACAAAAATCTGATATTTGGTGAAAGCTCTCATTATTTTTTTACATTCATACTTATAGAGTAGATGCTTAGTTTACTTAGTTGTTGCCCCCAAGAAGACTGACTATTGTGTTGTTATGTAGATGACACTGTAATAATCACATTGTACATAATGTATCAGCTAAATCTTACAAAGCACAAATGAAATTATTTCAAACATATCCTGCATCACACACATGCAGCATATGTGTCTTTTTACTAACGTCTAAACAAAAAAAAAAAAAAGCTAACTGGAAAAACAGATGGGGAACGTGAATATCCATAGCCAATAGACCTACTTCCACGTTCCACTCAACAGCAAAGACGTCAAGCTCCATGCTAAAGTGAGTACATTAGATCCTCTAGGAACCATGATGTGTCTGCACCACAGCAGCTGTTGAGAGCTGGACAGACCCACAGACTGACATCACCATGGCTGCTCACATTGCTAAATAGAGACACACACACACACACACACACACACACACACACAATTCCAAGATATTGAAGTTTTCTTCAGTATCTACTGCTGGTGACAGAGAAAGAGTGGGAGGAGAGGCAAGAAACAACAAATCAGACAGGGTATGTTAAGTTGTTCTGCTAGTCTATACATTCAAATCTTCTGGATGTTACACTGGGATACAAGAGGAGAAAGATACAGTGCAGCACGTTACGGGCTGTGTAGTTTGCACTTTATCGAACGTATCCACCTGGACCTCCTGGAACATAACGTTTTTGTTTTTGTTGATAAGGTGACAATAACACTTAGATCTAGTAACTTTGCTAGAAAGCACATTCCCAAAATAGAACAAAGACAGAATAAATCGATAGTTTGTGGGAGTGACAGGGTGGCGGCTGGGTCTCATTACACATTAATAGACTCACACTGGGATGGCAGTCTTGACTTGAGGGTTCCTGCTCTATAGTTAATTCTTACATCTGACTCATTTTCTAAACTATACCTACATTTTGATTATTACAGCAGGGGAATGACTATTATATCTGCATTATATCCTCCGCAACAGTATATGAAAAATCAATCTGTGAACGGGGACAGAAATTCAGGTTTTCAATTGAGCATCATTTGCATGCGCTGATTAAATTGACTTGGACTCGACAGTATGATGAGATGACGAACTGACAATTCTCCACTCCATTTTCTTCAAGATGACCTCCCACCAGCTACATTGTGCTGTGACTGCTGGTTGCCTCTCACTTTTTAGAAATCTCACAAAGGTCTTGCTGTGTGGTCTAATAAGCTCTTATTAAGTGCAGCTTATGCAGAATGTAGAAATAACTCACAATGTACAGTGTGCCCTCGGTAGCACACGAAGAAAAAACAAAAGCAGCCAGTGAAAAGCGTCCTGGAGGAATCCACACCAATCTCATGTACCAAACAAACCTCCATCCTAACAATCGCATAGAGTATGTACATCATGTTAAAGCATCTTTAATGGAACACAGATGAGCAGATTTCAGCAGTCAACAGTATTGGTTTGATGTTAAGGAAACCACAGCCCTTCAATACTCTGCAGCTTCCTGAGTTGCTCCAAGATAAAATCAATGTCTACTTGATCAAAAGGAAATAAATTTGATTTAAAACACCATACTCATTTAGATGACAAAGAGCCTGGCCCCAAAATGTTACTTGTTATTATCACTGATAACCATCTTATGGTTGTACTGGAGCTTTATGATTCACTTGCAATGCAGATCATTTCCTCTGAACTCTAAGCCATTTACTTATGTGTGCTTTTGGAGTACTTCAAATATATATAGCCTGCTGTCAATTCAAGAGCGTTATGTCATGGACTAAAAATAGTCATTTGTAGCCATTTTGTATTAAAAAAAATATATATATATATATCTACAAGTGCACTGAAGAAACAGAACCATAGAAAATTTCACCTAATCCTTCTGATCTCTACGCATAAACAACTAAATTCAGAAATGAAGACTGACAGTCATGTCAAAGTTCAAAGTTGGAAACAAGCACTTGAACAGAAATCAGAGAAATGGTTCATTTGTATTTGGTTCATTTGTGTTCCTAATCGCCCTACATTCCTCTTAGACACCAATTTGTCACATTTTGTGTAAATTACCATTTGTTACTAAGAAGACTACGCTAGCAGGTCTGTTACCATGTTAGCAGCTCCGTGAGGCAAGACAAACGCTACTGTCGTCATGCTTTCAGTCACAATCTTAGTTTAGCCTGTTGTCATGTTGCCTAGTTACTAATTAGAAGCAGTCACACAAATATTATAACATTAGTTATTACTTAACATTAGCCAATGACATATAATTTAAAATACTTGTCCTTAAACAGGCAAAAGCTGGTTTCAGTTTGAGATGGATGTCAGAAAACTCAGAATGTATTAAGGCAAATCAGGCACATGGATAATGGACGCACTTCTCTGCTTCAGTGGCAACAGGCCACATTTGTAGTTTTGCATTTGCTCTCAGGAGATGCTTTCGTGATAAATGGATACAGTAGTGACTCCAGGCATCTCTGACCTTCACTGCAATACATTCCCAAATTTCTGCTGAATCCCATAAAATATCTTATTTTGTGTGACTATGTTCCAGAACTTAAACACTGTTAGTGTAAGAGACCTGTAATTGCTGACTGGGTTATATTCAGAAATAAAGTTTTATCTGAATGACTGGAGCATCATATTTTTTAATGGTAGCTGTGTTGCCAGTAAGGGGACAGGCTGGATGGCAGGGGTACTAGAGACTTTATGTAATGTCATACTCAGCGCCTTGAAGCACAGTCAGCCATGAGCTGGACTCTGAAGCTAGCGGTCCATGTCTGAGCCGAGCCGGACAGAAGATCAGTGTCATACTCTGCAGATAAGCAAATCTGCGTTAATGACGTGAATTTAAAATAACTGGAGCTATCTTCCTCCAGCAGATGATGAAAGCTTAGATATGACGGAGTGTAGAAGCAGGACCAAGAAAACAAAACAGCTGCTCTAATACATATGATCTGATAAGTATCAGTAGCACCAGTATGCTTACAGCTATTCTCTCAGTCAGTCACCACATTGCAAGGTGGATGGTATTCTCACTGCCCAGAGATCATTTTACTTCCAAATTACAGCTCTCTAACTGGATTTGTTAAGTGATCTGGACAAAAAAAAAAAAAAGAATTACAGTGAAGGTTATTTTCCAGAAAAAAAATGGTTTATTAACTTTGGCTATGAAATCAAACAGACTGGGTGTAGGGTTGCAAACAAAAATTTAATTACAAACTTGGGCTCATATTGACTCTGCCACAGTCCATAAAGTCAGTCATCCGTGTTTTGTCAATAGAGGGACTCCAGAAAGTGTCTGCTGATAAAGCAGTGGCTTACATATTTGATTTACTGGTTTGGAGTTTGTGGAGATAGTTTTCAGTGATTGTTTACTAATGAAAATTTAAGAAAATATTCACATTCGCCTACAGAAAATTCCTTATGTTTTATATTTATTTATTATTATAGTTTGGCATTATGGGGAATCTAACGAGTCACCCTGTTAGTGAGTTAGATGGAAAGGTTGATTATCTCATATAGGGCCATAAGTTTACAGCTGATTAGCTTAGCATAAATACTGTTAGCATAGGTAACACAGCTAGCCTAGCTCTGTCCAAAAGTAACGTAATGTACCTTTATTTTTAAGCTCAGTAAATAGAACCCTTTCTACTGGAAATTGATTCAGAATTATATTCAGAGGTCGTCTAGGTCAGTGGCAGCCGTATATGTCACACCACTGTCTTAAAATATACCTTGGGAAAGATAGAGGCTTAATTTAATGTAAATAAACAGTTTGAAGTCACCATTTGTTATTTTGTATAAAACCAGAGTGAGTTCTTTCCTTAATTTTAAATAAGTGGCTGTGACTGCTTAAACACAACCAGAAAAAGTCATTATTTATATCATATGACAAGATCTGATACTTTGGTGGAAAACAAATAGATTGCCTCAGTGAACATATCTGGGACATTGGCATTCACTCCACGTCCCTCACATACAGTGCCTTGCGAAAGTATCCGGCCCCCTTGAACTTTTCCACATTTTGTCACATTACAGCCACAAACATG
>JAUYWH010000003.1:18294646-18323436 GCA_034779795.1 Ctenopoma multispine | reverse complement strand
CAAAAAATGTTACTTGTCTTTTGTATGACAAGTTCATACATGGATGAATACACTGTACTGCCTGTTTTTATGAGCAAAAAGAAATAAACTAACGTGTTTTTAAAGTATTTCTTAATTACAAGTCATTATGTAATATAACATCAATACTTGGAATTAATATTCAATAAGATTTTTTTATATAAATTGTACACCAAAAAAATTTTGTGAACTAATGGTTTTCAGTAAAGACTACTAATGCAAACCTGATTTGTCTACTGCACCCACTAACATTTTAATGTTTATAAAGCTTAACCCGTTTAGTTTTAGATTTGTAAAAACTAATCTTGATTAGTACAACGGGTTTCCACGCAAATTTCTAGTAAAGTCAACTAATTCGAGTGTTGGCATCTGACTGCAGGAAGTGAAACGTGGAAGTATTTCACCAGGGACCTAACAAATGGAGAATGGAGATTTAGGACACCAAGAGAGTATGATGTAATCACTGGTATCAAGCCACAACTTTCAACTGAGTATTTGACAAGGTCAGGGAGTCGGAAGATATAGTATACAAATGGAGATTACAGCCAACAGATGACGATCCTGTTGAACTGAAAGACAAAATGGCATTTTTAAGCCTCCTAAAAAGCTGTCTAAATGTGAATTGTGCAGAGAGGATCACTCCTAGGGAAGCCATGAAGTACTGTTTTCTAACAATGGATCACCTGAAAAATTATACTCAGTACTCAGTTTGTGTATACCCAGTGTCTATACACAAACTGCCTTTGCATCAATGGCAAATTTAGATGAATCGCACAATTCTTTTGATGCTGAAAATGCCGCACAGGATGATGGTGGGAAAGAAGAGACTGACGTTCCTGGGTTATATATTAATGATTATTCAAACACTGTACTCATGGCTGAGCCAGAGCCATTTTCTACCAGACCCCAAGTTGAGGACAATGAGTGTAACAGTGACAAATCACACCACTCAGACATTGGGAGTTTATTTGGTGGTGATTTAAACAGTGCAAGTACCAATGGTATGAATGGAGACGTTGATACTTCAGGTGATAGAGAACCCAGAACTCATTCATCACTCATAAGTTTCAGCAATGAAGATGCCGTAAAGCCAGAATATCCTTACTCTACACACAGACCATTCTACAACTTGCCTGCAAATTACCTACCTCTTCTTAACCACAATTTGGCGTATGGTTAAGAAGAGGCTGCTTTAGTTAAACTAACATACAGCATTGACATATAGTATGTGAACTAGTAGATCATTCTTAACCATTAATGGTTAAATTCATTCTTAACCATTTGCAATTTGCAGGCAAGTTGCAAGTTGCAACTGCACTGTTCTTATTATTTTGGCATGTAATGGTATCAGCTACCGCTTAATCCGAGTTCGCGTCGCGGGGGGTGCTGGAGCCTATCCCAGCAGTCTTCGGCCGAGAGGCAGGGTACAGATCGCCAGTCCATCGCTGGGCCGACATACAGACGAACAGACAAACAACCATGCACACTCACATACACACCTACGGATAATTTCGGATCGCCCAATTAACCTGACATGCATATTTTTGGACGGTGGGAGGAAACCGGAGTACCCACGCAGACACGGGGAGAACATGCAAACTCCACACAGAAAGGCACCCGGCCGACCCCGGGAATCGAATCCTTCTAGCTGTGAGGCGACCGTGCTAACCACCACACCACCGTGCCGCCCGGTATCAGATATTAGTACACTAATTACTAGTGTATACCTTTCATCCCAAATCAACTGTATTTGAATAGAAGCTAGTCACAGCAACACGCCAGACATGGCCTGTGTTTTTTAAATGTAATCCAGGCATGTTAGACTTTCAGGACACATAAGCTGGTCTTGGCATCAAGTCTGCTTTTGACTGGATGCAAATTTCCAGATAATTTGCAGAGCAAAGCCACAGGGCCCAAAGAGACACATAAAATTTTAAGCAATCCTTAAGGCCACATTGACAAATTAGATCTGGCCTCTGCTGTCAGCTCTCAGTAGACTTGGCTGACATGCTGTCAGAGAGAGTTGTGTCTTCCTGTTGTGTCAGTCCATGCATGGCCATCCATGCAGACCCCTATATGTTTTGCCAGACTTCTCTCACACCACACTGCTGGTCAGAGTGGTGGATTGTAGGAAAAAAAAGCAAAGAACAAACAACATAAGAGATATGTAGGAAGCGGGTTGCTACCCCCTTGTTTTCTTCTACTCGTAGGTTATTGGATGGACATACAGACCAGCAGACCTGAACTGCTGAATGTGAGTAAATGGTGTATCTATTTCTTGCTTCTGCGAGCTGTCTTCTGCTTCGTTCCTCCTACATAGCTTATGGGTAATTTACATTTAAAGCCCATCTGAAGCACTGCTTGTAACATGCAAATTCACAACCTTTTTCACTGTGAACAAGTTGTGGATTGAGTGGCCGCAGGGTGCCACACATACATGCTAGTGTTTGTAAATTATCATTAGTATAGTTGGTGTATTAACATCAGTCCACGCTAACATTATACATTACACAAGATTCTTTAGCCTAAAAACATACCTGAATGCAGGTATTGGAGGAGTAAGTAGATTTGATTAAACTAATCAACCTTTTAAATGCCCTCCTTGAATGAGATCTATCTAATCTATCTAAAATATAGTTATGTTTTATTCCTTTTCATTATAAACCTGTTTTTCTCTGCACATTTTGTATATAGAGTGCTAAATATTACTTTGTTTTATTAATGTTTCTCAGTATTTGACTTGTCTTGGAAAAGACCAGTTGTGGTCTTACAAAATGATTTGTAACTTTCTGTGAGATCATCTGTTTTAATATGTTGTCAAAACCAGCATCTAGATTTTGGTGTGCATTCACTTGACCTGTGTTTTGATTTGGCAGTGACTTTTAACCTTAGAACTTATTGCTATTAAGTTATACAGTATTTCAATATGTGACATGCAATGTTGCAGTTATGTGGCATGCATGATAATTTGGCTGCCAGCTAAACATACTGTATTTGAGGCCTCATGTTGACTTCATGACTTGTGGATTTAGACAGACCACCTCACTGGAGGAACTAGTGACCCAGCAATAAGTCTGTAAAGTCCATCAGTCCGTTAGTGTAAGTCCGTTAGTGTAAGTCAAGATGCACAGTCTCTTCTGGGGCGGCTCACCAGATATGTAAACATTTCAAAATGTAATGCCACATGAGGATGCAGAAAATTACTGACAACAACATTTTAATTAAATCATATTTATTGATATTTATTTATTTTTTATAAAAAATTTGTCACATTGTGTAGCTACCAAACCTACCTCTTCTTAACAACAAGTTGACATATGGTTAAGAAGAGACCTCTTTAGTTCAACTAAGATGAACCATTTACCTTATAGTATGTGAACTAGTAGTTCATTCTTAGCTATTAATGGTTAAGAATGAACAAACTAGTAACAAAGTAATTAATGCTTAAGATGAACCTTTAGTTCATTTTAAGAATTAACTAATTGTTCATTCTTAACTATTAATGGTTAATGATGAGCCATTAATGGTTAAGAATGAATTATAAATGGTAAAAAGTTTGTTCTAATTGTCAGACTCTATCTTTCCACATATAAAGGTGGAAAGTACTCTCTTCCTAACTGCTGAAGAATTTGTCTGCTCTTCTGAAGAAAGTCTTCTGAGATCAGCCTAATCTTTATGTGTTTGGAACTGTAAACTGTTTTTGTTTCTACTGTTCTAAACACGGCTGTGCTACGTCTACACCTAGAAGGTTAACTCCAAGAGTGTTAACTTGAGTTAGTTCTTAAAACACTATCATATGTGCGCTCTACACTTACGAGTAAACCTACATTGGCATTTTAAACATGGCTTACTGACTCTCTCGCTCTGGCAAGTTGTCTCCGTCAGATCTGTGTGGTTTAACTGCTGACCTTGTGGTTACAAATACAACTTTATACTACTGCTGAGGCGAGAGACAAAAATAAATACTTGGTTCGATTCTGCTCTTGGTGCTAAAGGTAAGTGGGTCCAAAGTAAACACCCAGGCAAAACTAGGCAGTAGATTCCTTGCTCCTGGCAAAATAAACAATCTTACAGCATTTCCTAGATCTGCTCTTGCTGCAGGCGTGTCAGCCATTCAGTGAAGGGGCAGCTTCTAGGCTGAGACAAGATAAACAGACAGGCTGATGGATTTAGCTGCAAATGTATGAGTTATTCTTTTTATCATTGCTGATGACTGATATCTGGGACTGTTATTCAACCATAGAGAGACACAGAGTGACTGAGGAAGGAAACACACCCAGTATGATGAATGAGTGAGACAGAATGAGATTAGGAGTAGTCCACTGAATAAATGAACAGATTAATGAAGTAAGGAAAAAAAGAACAGGCAGTTCGACACTGCCAACGACAGCACATTCCTCTCCTAAATAAAAAAGTGCTGCTTCTAAGAATAGCTGCACTTGCCTGTGGTTACTGGCTGCGATCGCCATCATCATTAGCACCTTCGTGGTGTGATTCTCAACATAGCACAAGTTGCACTGTGACTGCGGGAGATGATGGCATGTTGCAAACTTGTCCTCTTTTGTTCACAAGACTCTGAGATCTCTGAAGTGGTATTTTAGTGCTGACTTGCTGATGCTTCATTCGGTATCTGGAACAACATGACAGCTTCAAACTAAATGTACCCACTTTGTACCTGGCATTTACAGAACAAAAACCTGGACTACAGTTCAAAAGGGTTACCAAATGATTGTGCCAAATATCTTTGGTGCACTGTTTCACATACTATAGACTAAGGATATACTACTGCCAACAAGTCTTTCAACCTTAATACCCATATACATCGTATGTCCCTACCCTCTCATATGACCCATAAGTATGTGTTTTGTATGATTTCCCCCACTATGACATTATAGTGTGCAGAAAAGATTTTTGGCACTTTACATATTTCATTTTACAACCAGTGTTTGCACATACTGAAGGCACAATCTCCATAGAGAGGAAGACCACTAAGGTGTATGACATGACCGTAGCTGAGAAGGCAAGGACCCTGAACACCAGACCAAAGTCACTCACTAGGAGTCACAGGACTGCCACATTGATCAGGAGCAGTCACCCTTATATGAAACCACTTGTCATCCCATGACCTAATTTCCATTATTAGGTCACATATTGACAACCAAAACACTTCTCTAAGTGGAAGGAGTGGAGCTGGAGTACATTCAAGTGACTAACTGAAATAAAGTCCAGAATTACCCAATGTAAGCTGATCTATATTTTACAGAAATATCTGATTCAGTTGTGTTTATATAGGTGACTATGTATCAACACAACCAAGTCTGGAGAAGAGTTGATGCTTCTCCTCCTATGTCACCAACGGAGGAGGTGATGGTGATGCAGTGATTCATCTGCTCCAAGGCCAGTGCTTGTCACGCCTACATTGCTCATAGCAATAGCAGTTGGTGAGGCCAGAGTTTCACTTGGAAATGTGGGTCAGATTTTTTTTGTGAATCATTACATCCATTTGTTTGACCATTTATTTAACTTCCGTCACCATGTTGCTATTATTACAAATTCAACTGGTTATAATAGAGTCAAGGAATGTACAGTAATGTTTTTTTTCCCATACAGAGTGATAATACACTTTCACAGAGCCTCCTAAATGTCATGGACTTTACCACTCCAGTGGCCAGTCCCTTAACAAAAGCTACTTTAAGTTGTCTTACAAGACTAATATGTTTACTGCTCAGCAAAGACCCTAAAGGCAAGGCAGCTTATGTCACTTTCTTCAAGCAACACACACTGTGCCAGTTAACATTGTCATTTCTCACTAAAATTTTCAAAGTCTTCCAGTTCTAAAACCAATCAGTATGCAATGTCCCATACATGCACATTTTATCTTTGAACACAGGCTTATAGAAGGCAGGCCCAGTGATTCCTACAGTTAAGTTTCAAGGTGGTTCCCTTGCTATAAATACAATACTGGCTAATTATATTTTAAGATGTTGAAGGCAACACTGCCAATAACTGCAACAGTGAAATGACTCCTAGGTGGCGTTGTGTAAAGGACAGCTGATAGCATGGTGATTCATGAGCTAATTAGTGCAGGTCTTTAAAGGTTTATACAGTTTACACAAAAAGATGGGGTCAATTTGTCAAGTCTGACAGTGAACAATGCAAGGGTAGAGAAATGGTATGGTAATGGTGGCATACCATGGAACTCTTATGGCCATTCAGAAGAACAGTCTTAACACTAGTTAAGAGTGAATGCTGCAATATGCCACTAAAATAAAAGTGGCATGTCACTGTTATGGACAGTGGTATCTGCCAGTGAAACCCAGATGATCTACTGTTCATGAATTCTGTAAGTCAGTAAAAAGAAGCAACGTTCCAATTAGAATTGGCACAGACTGCTCGACCAAGTGGACTGCCATCAGTCACTTTCTGATCACAGCACTGCTGTTGGCAGGAGACAGAATACAGGATGGTTGTTAAAAGACAAGACCAATGATGGAGAGGAAAGTCAGATGACTGGTCTTAAAATGGTTAAAACTAGTTTGCAAGGGTATTTTTCTTTATCTGAATTGAGTGCATGATATGCTATTTAAAAGCCCCTTAAAATATTTAATTTGCGATATTACTATTCCTGCCCACTATTTATTGTTAAATTACCTAAATCCAATACTGCATAAAACTTAACACCTAACCATCAAATTATCTCCCTATAGTCACTGCCAGTTTAAATTTATTCTCTGTGTAATGTAAAAAAATATGGTTCAGCAGGTCATGGTTGAGATAACACCTTTACCTCATTTTGAGGCATGAAGAGTTCTGGTGTGAGTTAGTGTAAAAGCCTTAGCACAGTGATTCATAGACTCTCTACATGGTTAGAATTAATCCTGCAGACATGTTTTCACTTCCATCCTCTACCTTGCCTCCCTGCAGACACTCAAGTGCCCTCACATTACAAAAGAGGTGTCTGACATTGCACTTCATCACTGCACGCCTATGTCCAGCAAGATTGTAAAAAAACAAACACATATACCGAATATGGAGGCATTCAGTACAGAAAAAATGCAGTATAGAATACATATTTTCCATGAAATTTACCTCCTATCAAACTGACCCCTGGTGCTCCTTTGTATCTTTGTAACTCACACGTGATGAATGTAGAAAAGGCTGCACACAACAAACTGGTTTGTTGTGCAGCAAACCAGAAGAGCAAAAGGAGCCTGAGCCTCATACATGGTAGGTGATCTAGACTCTTCTATTCATTCAAAATCAAAAGGTGTGAAAAGACTATATTCAGTCTTATTTCGTCCTCTTTGACACGAAAAATGCTCTATCTCATGAAATTCATGCTGGTGCATATTTAGATGAATCTGCTATATGTTTACAATGTGATCTAACAAAGCAGAAAGTGTTGCAACTTCTTATCCCTTTTATCTGACCATGTGAATCCTCTTCTGGACCAGGCCTATTCAAATAGTAGCCTGCGGGCCACATAATGTGTGGAGGCACATGCACATTATAATCTGCATAACTTTCCTTATGTTAAGAAAGTAACAATTTTAGTGGTGATTATGTTCAGATCAACTTATGCTTGTGCAGCCCTGTCAACTAAAATGTATTAATTACGTTTTCTGCTAACATAATGATCCCATGTTCACAGTTAACCTAAATGACAAGTCATAAAATACTGAACATATTAATGAAATGTACACATAAAAATGATTTTCGGTGGCCAAAATATCCTGGGTACTCTGGCTTCCTTCCACAGTCCAAAGCAGCAATGATGGCCATGAAGCTTTTGAAAGTTCAAACTATGTAGTAAAATACAACATACACATTAATTAATTAGTAATATTAATCAAAAAAGACACTATATAACAGCAAAACAATGACAGAAACTGTTTTACTGCATAATGAGTACTTCTGATACTTTAACTATTATTTAACTGATAATGTATGATACAGCAGGTGCCTACATTTTTTATGAATACTAAATCATGTTTTTTTTTGCACTGAAACGTGATCGTTTAGTTACTAGTTATTTTAGTTTAGCTACATTAGATTTAGCTAGCTAGCGAGCATGGCTAGGCTAAAATCTGAAATGACTTTAGATAGTTAGAAAACGTTAGGTAACCAAACTTACATTTGTCTGTCCCCTATGCATTTTTCCTTCTGCACCATCCATTCCGTCGTAATGGGAGAATTAAGAGGTATGGAGTCCATTTTTCACAGTAAAAGTTAGCGCTAGCTATCGCTAGCTAGTACGTACTGTCTGCACTGCGTCACATTTGGCTGGGAACCAAAATGCATCGGAGAAACACTGAAGCACATGGAGAAGAGACACATCTATGAAATCTGTGGCTGCTAATACTTAAATTACAATGTAAGTAAAGACGTTAGATGTAGTAATATATTTCATTTTAAGGCTGTCACTGCATTCTTTATGTTTCACTTCTATTTTCACCATTACTATTTAGTTAGCTAATAAAGGTTAGCTTTAAACATTGGTTCAATACTGTAATGGAGTATATTATGCTCCCTAGTCTAATCTTTTTTTTTCTTTTTTTCTTTTTTTACAAATTGTTATAGTTGAATTGCAATGATACAGAAGTTTATTTTTTTACAGTTATTGATGAGGGGGTGTTGCAGTTGCTGTTGTTCATGTGTTAGTGTCTGTATGTCTGTACTTGATTAACAGATGTATTTTTGAAGAGAGACACTGATACTTTGGTTCTGAGAAGAATCAGGAGGGGTGGTGCAGACTGAATGTGCAAAAATACATAGTATGGTAGTGGTTTTAACTGATCACATGATGCACAATAACAAGAATGTTAATGTATATATGAATTCATCAGCATCAGAGCTTTTTTCTTGAATTTCACTGAAATGAATTTTGTATTTCAGTATGGATGAAGACGTTACTCTAATACCTGGTGCAGAACGTGGGTGTTTCGGATTTTGTTGTTGGCCCAAGGTGCAACAGACCCAATTTGAAACTGGTTTATCTCTCTACCCCTGGTCTCAGTGTACCCAGAGAGAATCCAAGCAGACACAAGTTGAACATGGAAACTCCACATAGAAGAGCATGTGAATTCAAACCCAGCATGTTTCAAATTTTCAAGGGTAGCAAAGAGCACATTGTGATCTATGGTTAACTAATGCATTGTCTGCATTCCTGTATTTTGTAAGTGCTACACAATTAACACCTGTTTTCAAGGGTTAGTCAGTTAATACTTCTTACTACATTAGTTATGGTTAATATAGGGTTATTATGAATGTTAACTAATGTATAAATTAATGCCTTTGTTGACATGAACACCATCACTAAATGCGGAGTAGACATGTTAGTTAACCTTACTTAACTATTAGTTAAGGCTTATTAAGGCATAAAGTAAGGTTAATTAATGTACGCTTATTGTAAAGTGTTACCAGTTGCTGCTTATCTGTCACTGAAAACGTTGGGCCTAAATAACTTTCTAGATTTGAAAGTCTGGCCCAACTTAATATGTTATTAAATGAGTCTACACTGTAGCAAAAATCCTGTGGAATATGTTTTTTGTGAGCATTTTTGACAGTCGTTCATTTCAATGTGATTTGTTTATCGTGTAGAATGATACTAGGGTGAGTTCAGTGTGACATATTTTGGCTGTGGTACTAATGCTGTCTAATGCAAGCATCACCTTTCTCTTTTCATGGTTTTAGATAAAGCAATAAATCCAGGAACTGAGCAGCCAGAGACAGGAACTGACACATAAAGATAAAATGAGTGAATGGCTGACAGAATTAAAAAACTCTTTATGAAATATTTCTTTCAGTGGGAAAATAAATTAGTGATGACTGGATGAATGAAGGTGTTAAAAAAGAAAAGGAAAACAAGATCAAAAATGATTTTAGTAAAGAGCATCTGGGTACTAACACAGTAATGAGGAAACAGCCAAGCCCTGTTTTTCACTTTTGAAGAGTTGAGTCAATGAAAATCTGGAGCATTGATAGTATGCCACCCAACATTTGTGTGTTGATGTTTGAAATGCCCCGTAATCCCAGTGCTATTAGCTGAGAGAGATAGGGTTTTTTAATTACACCTAACATGAAGAAAAGCAAAGCCTTTGAATATCAATAGTACACCGTGCTGCACATCTGCACGTAAATGACCATAGATTGGATCATTCTGATTCCTCCTTTGTAGAGGGAAACAGGCCAGACTATAACGCTGGTTTACTTGGTACATTTACCAACATTTTAATGATAAATTAAAATTGTTTGCATTGCAGAATCTACAGTATAATGTATTGTCTAAAAACATGTTCCTCATTCATCTGTAACAATTTAATCGACAAGTACTAAAACTTCTAAGATGACCTTGTAAAAGACAACTTTCATTTGCTTCTCAATCAGTGTTAAATTTAAAGGCTTTACAACAATCTGTTTCTAGATTCTAGAAATTTAAATGTGTGGTCTTAAATATAATGATGGCAAAGTGGAGATGAGGGGATGCTTTGGCTATGGAAGAGTGCATCATGTGCAAGGCATCCTCAATCAGCACGGATACCACTCCAACCTGAAGTAACGTCATTCCCTGAGGGAATGAAGGATTGGGGATAACTTCCTTTAACAAAAAAATAACTAAATAACAATTAAAATTTAATTGTTTATTCTGATGAACAAAAGCATTTTCCAGCTTTATATTTCTTATTTTGTTCATATGTCAAAGTGGACTGATGAGTATTACATAAGCACTGCTGGGAGCAGCTTTTAGTGGAAAGAGGTGGATGGCTAACTGGCAACCCATTAGCACACTGCCATTTTAGTGTGACATGGACGTTTTGCACCTTCTGCTGCCTCTAGGTCCAAACATGTCAAAGGGACACGTCATGGCAAATGCTATGTGCTATATTGTAATTTCTGAAAAGTTGTAAATTTTTTTCAATTAGAAAGTCATCAAATTGACATATATACATGTTACAGTTATGTTTCCATGTGAGGTCTGCTGCGTATATCTCTGCACTCCATGTAATTAAATGCACGTTGCACTATAAAAAGCTATTACGCTATTATTCCCCATCTGAAAAATTTGGAATGTGTCTGCGATGCTCAATTTCACAATGTTAATTGATATCCTAACAGGGTTTTCCAATAACCTATTAGCCCTGCTTGGTAGCCCTCCTTCCTTCTCTGTAGCCCTCTAGCAATATAATGTTAGTGTCAGTTTGATGTGTAGCCCCAGTATGGGCCTGCATACATGCAACAGGACCTAATTAGCAACAGTGTGGGCCTCTACCCAGTGCTGACATGCTGTGATGTGAAGAGAAGGAGAAAGATGTATTTCAGGCAGGCAGCTGTGAGTCAATTTGTCAGTACTGCACATTCCTGTAGCACACATTACTGCTTCATTACTGTACATTGCTGCAGTGTCTGCAGGTGAAAAGGTCTCTGCCTCAAACAAATGAAACAACTAAGGGTGACAAGTTCATAATATTCAACAGTCCAGTTGTACATACAGGTGGGGTTACAGTCTGATAATATGGAGGTAATAAGAGATGTACAGGGTGAAAATACAGGTTCAAAGGTTGGACTATTTTAAAGATTATCTTGAGATTATAACAACATAAACTGTATATAAGTACTTAGTATTATGGGTATTTTGTATGACATTATCTATAGCAACTAGCTGCATTTTCAGAAATAAATACAGCGTACTGTTCATTTTCTATACAGAGGCGAGCAGTTGTTTAAGAAAACCTGGTTCTTGATTTAAAAAAAAAAGAAGGTACAAGCATGTGTACATAAAGGCATTAGTGGGGAATTCAACTACAGCTCCCAAGGGGCATTTTAGCAGAAACAATCACTGAACTTCAAATTAAAAGCTTCTGCTTTAAATGAGCACAAGCTAAAGACTTTTATGCAGTCTATACAGTTTAATGTGTAACCTGTAGGATTCTGCTGCTGGTTCCCACGTGTGGACTGAACTGTCTTAGTATACAGGTTTTGCAGTTAGTGTCTTTATAATTCTGCTTCTTCTCCATAGCGAGGGATGCTGAGGCTCTTGGGTAGCAGTATTTAAAAGTCAATCACAAACCTAGAATACTGTAATATTCTGGCAGACTCATGCAGTTCTGTCTTAGGGAACAATAACCATATCAATATAAGTAAAGTTAGAAATGAAAATAGACCCAGAAGGAGCTGCTTCTTCCACCTTATTATAGTTATTGTATTAGTGATTATCAGCTCTTATTGAGATTCCACTTTGCAAACATGCATATCAGCAGCAGTCAGATAATTTTTGTGCCTCTGTTAGCATTAGCATTAGTCACAGTCATTGGACTCCTAGCCTAGCCTTTAGTTTTTGAGAAGACACTCTGGATAAGTGAGGATTACACCAGACATCCCATGCTTCAGTCCCAGTTCTCTGCTTGTGTGACACCATAATTACATTTAGCCCCTGCCATGACTTGAATTATAAGTAAGACTAAAGAGCACATACCTGAAACCTCCCTCTCTTGCTCACCTTCACTCATTCCTTCTCCTACTCTTCTCTCATCCAAGATGACTCAGTAAGCACAATCTTCCAAAAAAATCTCATTAAGGCCCACCACAGCCACTGAGTGCTGCTGCATTATTCATGTGTTTTTCCCAAGCACTCTCAAAAAAATGGGTGAATAATTCCATCTGATGTTTAAAACAGCAAGAAAGTCACCTGGGTTACATCTGAGCATACGGTACCGTACTGTGACTGAGCCCCAGTAAAGACATAAAAACTCAACCACGACAAGTGACCAATAAGTAAGACAAACAGCATAAAGTCACATGAACATATAATTTACAACTGTAAATTATACATAACGTCTTTCACAAGATTAAGCTCAACACATGTTCTGTTGAGTTATATTTAAATCACTTCAAGACCATCGGTTTCAGTCCACACGTGACTCATCACAGGGCTGGGATATTTCAGTGGGACTCATTAGCTTGCAAACATTAGGGTTTTATTTATGCATGGCATGCTAATTCACTGTATGCATCCTTATCACTCCCTGCAGAGACAGTTGTCCCTGCTGTGTCCATCGGGACAGCTAAAGACATCTGCATAATTTTTCACCTGATGTTAGAGTAGCTGTCAAACTTCAGAGGCACAGAGAACTTGGCCTTGTGTACATGGACACAGGCGAGAGTGTACTTGTACATGTGAACGCAGACACATGATTGAACACGTTCTAATACTGCTGATGAAGGGAAGAATACAGTTTGCAGCTAAGCAGAAACTCGTTACCTGATTATATTAATAAAGTGAAATACTGTCCAAATATCAACACACCCTAGTTGTTTAAGTTAAAGTACATTTTACTTATTACTTACTAATTGTTTCTGTCTATTGTTTACTATTTATATTATTTTATAGGTAAGAAAATGCAGGATGCATGAGGTTTTGCAAATGCTAACTGAACCACTTAGTTAATAGCTAAAACATGGAAAACCTGCTAACTCATTATCTGTCAGGCGTGACACATAACACAACCCAAACTTTCAAAGACGTGTGGTAGTTCTACTCTGCCTGTAGTAAGTGATCTTTTTGATCTCAGAGATGAAAATCTTTTAGACATGAGCTGTATCAGTCCTGCTGATAAAACATTCACCCAACGTAAGTTAATACATCATTCTACACTAGTTCACAATTTTGCAGCTCTTTGTAGTCTTCACTGGGGCTATATTAACTCATGTGAAGACATTTTATGCAATAACAAACCTCTACTCCTCACTTATTTTTTATGCATGCCAGGGACTCTTGTATGAGGTCAAAATATAATTTCATGACTCCGTTTTTACCTTCACATGAGACATATGCTGTAGGCAAGCCCCAAGGAAGACAGGAGATTCCACAGCTGTTGCTGTTAAAATATGCAAATTGGTAAAACATGGTTCCAACTAAATATAACCAGTCATTAAAATTTTAGTGTTGCATTAAGCAGGAGTATACCACAATAATGACCCCGCTGAGTCACAACCTCAGGGTGATTTAACTAACTTATGAGAGTGGCGGCGGAGGATTTGGAGAAACTGAGAAATGTACATCAACATCAATCTAACACTGATGATACAGCAGGGTGTTGTATGGCTTTATCTAAGTTTTATGGCTTTCCGCAGTGTTTAGGCTCGTCTCAAATCTGACAAATAAACAATCACGCATAGCAGGGCACTCTGAGTGTACGACATCTGAGCCAGGACAGTGAAGTGCAGCTTCATTTAACTGTTTCAGTTAGCATATAGTGTGGAAGAACCCACATCATTTAATTCCCTTCCTGAGTCACCTCACATACATTATATGTTACATTCTATGGCGTGTTTCCACAGCTTTTTATTTCCAAAGTACCATAAGGACGAGTGCCTTTCATCTCCATGTGCAGTGAGACTAGAGACTAACTCAGACTGGCAGATGGGTAGAGGGCATCCAGTAAACAGCCACACAGGTCAGCATGACATTAAAATGTCTTTCACGGGCCAGCCACTAAAGAGGGGAGTCCTCATGCACACACGGGCAACAGCAACATTTACCACATGGCACAGTATCTGCTGGCTTTAAATGAAACCCACACATGGGCAAAGTTTTAAGATGTAGGCCTACTTTTTAGATGTCCATCCATGCATTATCTTAACTGCTTGAACCGATCACCAGTCTACCACAGGGCAAAATTTACACTCACATTTACAGCTATGGGCAATTTTCAAGACACCATTTAATCTAACTGCAGGCTGTGGGAGGGAGCCAGAGTACCTGGAGAGAACGCAGGCAGACACAAGGGGACCATGCTAACTCCACACTGTTTTATTTAGTTTTAAAAGTATTTTTACACTGCCAGGTTCATTGGTGTGGTTGTAGGTAGAATCCCTTATACAAACAAACAGTGCCTTTTATGCGCTCTAAAGATGCTCAGCGTGCTGTCAGCAGCACATTCACACTAACCTTTAACCACGAACACACAGAAGACCAGGACATCCTGCAGAGCACCAACCAGCCAGCGACGCAAAACCTGACAGCTGGAGGGTGCAAACCTGAGCAAAGACTTGTGAAGCAGTTATGTTTACAAGGGGTATAAGTCTCTGTTCTTTTCAAGGTCTTGACTAAAGCTTTTCATTGATCATCCAGATGTATACTCACTGTTATATAGTGGTGATGTTCAGTGTCTGTAAACCTGACCTTTTCATGAACAGTAACTATATGAATTCTTTTGCTGCTCATGTGTAACATATACAGTATAAGGCTTTGTTGGACTGATGTGTAGCACATCTGCCTTTGATTCCAGAGATGGAGATTGTGCCCAATCACAAATTAAGTGCTACACAGTTGCTAAACTTTTATACTTCCATTACCCATATTACCATGTGTAGAGATGCAGGAATTTTACAAAATGTTGGCACTGAGCTTAATAACAATCATTGCGAAGGGTTTTGTAATATATAGGGTGATGATAGCATTGGAAAGTTATTTATAATCACTGATAGCATCACTGGTTATACTGTATGAAAGGACATTAATACTGCCTCTTAAAACACTAATGACATATCTTTATGATAACACTGTTGAATACTAAGCAAACTTGGGGGATTTAAGTCATCAGTAGAGGATACACGAGTGGTGACATGTTAACCTATCCAATGTCTTGAAGAAAAAAAAAAAATCGGTCTAACTGTAAAGTAGCCACCAATGTTAATGTGCTGAAATCCCACAGATTGAGTATATGTGTGTATGTGTGTATCTTCACCTGTTATGCGACCGTGTCCTGCTCACACCAGACTGCCTGAATCACGCTCGGGCAAGAAGGCAGAACTAAGGCCCCTCTGCTTTCATTTATAATTCAGAGCAGCGCCACATACCATTTGTCTCCTGCAGAATTACAATTTTATAACTGGCGTTTCTGGGGAATTGCTTTTCGAGACAGTAGAAATGGGTCGCACACCTACTGTAGTTTAAGGGGTTCTTTTGTGAGAGCTCTTTAGAGACTAAAGAGTATCATGTTAGGAAATGAATCATCAAATAAAGCTACAGTAGAAACTTTTGGGACCTGCATGCATGTATAACTGAGAGAATCTATAAATCTGCTGTTTTTGCTGCATCTTATCTTCTTTCTCTGTTCATCCAAGGACTGATGCCTCTATAACAAACAGTAAATCTCCTTATATAAGTACATACTTTACAGAGTTTAATATAGCAAAACTATATATGATTTTGCACCACTGTGCATTGTCTGGGAAACAAATTATTCACAACAGACGTTCAGAAGATGTAAACAGTAACAGTGTCTGAAAAGTCTGTCAATGGGATTAAAACCAATTGAAAGAATTGCAGTTTTACAATGAGGGACTGATAAATGTCTCGAAATTATAACATACTTATAGCCCTAACCCCAACCCCTAAAATGTCATCCTGGACCTTATTGACCTGTAACATTACAGCACAGAAAGTCATTGCACTTTCACATAAAAGTGAAGGTTAGAAGAGAAAAATGTTCTTACAAAATAAAGCTAACCGTTTCACATATAAACTCACTTTTGGCCAAAACAAGGAGGAAGGTCTTATGAAAAGTCCTTATTTAGTGAGGCATATTGGTTAAAAGGATCTCCAAACTTTACACACACATAACACATTAAATATTGATGACTTGAAAAAAGTCAAGGAAGAAAACATTCTTAGGTGTTATTTATGAAGTGTTTAACACTCAAAATCTCAGATAATCTGCTTAATCAGAACTGCGAGTATGAATTTATCAAATGTGTCTGACTAGCTGGTTCACCCCCCCCACACACACACACACGCTTGGAACTAATCAAGAGTTAAAACACAAATACACAAATGTGAACTAACAAACAGTTCTGAAGTGCAGGATTCCTGCACTGACTCTAAAGGCTGCTAATTTGCTAATTTACAAAATAGTTATAGTTAGAAGATAGTTTGTATTGCTTTTGAAAGAAACATTTTCTGGGGAACCATCAAAAAAGCATTTTCTTTGCACTACTGAATCTTAATTCTTCTCTATGTCGAATGTAAATATGATTTTTATAAAGATGCTTTTAGTGCAAATTAAGAGCGGATATCCAAACAAGCTGAGGATCTGTGTACCTCCAGACATTAAGTACACAACTAAAAGTCCAAATGTTCAGGAGAATCTGGCTATGATGTTCTCTGTCAATCCATAACAGAGACATTTGAAACGAAATGAACACATAGCAAAATAGCAGGGTAGCCAAGTCCATCATTAACATGTGAAAGTCAATTTCTGTATGTGAAAGAAGGAATACAGAGCAAAGATTTATAGTTTCTAGAAATGGCACGCAGAAATCCAATAATGTCCAGTGAGGTGTGAGAATGACACCGTGTGTGTGTGTGTGTGTGTGTGTGTGTGTGTGTGTGTGTGTGTGTGGAGTCTCTTCTGCTGCACAGAGCTTCGTGGCAGCCTGGCTGAGACTCATTGGTCAACCTGTCATCACTGGTTCTGACTCACCGCTTAACCTTTGTGAGCATACACGTTATTTAGTACAACACTGGCCCTGTGGGGGGAGAGACAAATGGATAAATGGATGGGACTGCAACACGGTAGTCTCCCTGCAGATACATACTGTGCATACAACACACTTCTGCACTCACTGACTCAGTCTACCTGCAATTTCAGAGTAAAATAACTGAAGGTTTCTAGGTAAAATTATAATAGTGTCACTTGTACAAATAATTTTCTGCAACACAGCAGCTAATATAAATCTTCATATAGATATCTGCATTTTAAGTCCTTGGATCTTGTAATGGTGATGTCAGTCTAACACTTTGGTATAGAATGAAATATTAAACAACTGTTAGATGAATCACCATGAAATTCTGCGCATACATTAAAGATACTCAGGGGATGAAGTTTGCAGACTTTGTCAAGATTTTCACTTCTCCAGTGAAACATTTACAAAAAACACCAATCCCATAGATAATATGGAAGCACATGACATATTGTGCAGGCATGCATTGTTCCCAAACGATGCATCCTTCTGATAGCACTATTAACTTTTCCTCCAGTTTCACCATCTGCTAGAAATTTACCAGTTACTCTTGAAAGCATTTATGTCCATTGTGCATCACATGACATGTCAAATCAGCTCTTCTAAACAAAGAAATGATTGTCTGTGTCTATGTATGACAATGTCCCAGGGACCTCTAATTTGATTTCTATTCTAATAATAAATGACATTTACACTGCTATTGCCCACTGCACTGTCTTGCAAAAGACAGAGTGAGTTTGGGTCGTAAAGAATGGAAACCAATAGGAGAGTGATTTGCTACTGTAGCTCTGACGAACCCAATGTGTTAGAGCTCAGAACTATTTGAGGTGTGACTTACTCCGTTAGATATTTTTTGAACTGGGAAAGCAACCAAAAAGCCCTGAGGGATTTGGCAGAAATGCTGGCAGTGTTGCTTGACAACGTCACCGAAAATTCTAAAACAGTGTAAACGGTTCTGTGTGATTCAGCAGAACAAGCAGAAGCCCTTCCCTGCTGTCGAACCTTCATAACATTAAAAGACCAGCCACCTGTTACAAGTAGTTGCTGCTTCCTCTTGTGATCGCTGTATCTGAGAAATAGACTGCAGTATTATGTTTGCAGACAAAGCCAGCATTGAAAATAGACCAGCAAGTGGGATCCCGGGAGCTAATTACTAGCCGCACTACGATTGTCTTTAAATGCTAGGTGGGCAGAACAATGGCAGACAAAAGCGGAGAACAAAAGGCCATTCCTGTTGAATAAAGGAGGACATAAAGTGAATCCACCACTAAGAACATGTTATGGGTGTGTGTCTTTTTCTGTGTGAGTGTGTCTGAAAAGGTGACTGGAAGAATAAAAAATTCTGTTCAATTCTGTCTTGTGTTCAAACAGGGAACTACTTTACCAACAATCTGTTTGTGGGACATCATGGTTACATAATATTGTGATCCATTTCTCAGAGTGTAGAGTGCATTACTGTAGATCCACCCCAGAAAGATATGAATTATCTTTGGACACCTCAAAGCCATCAGGCAAAGTAACTTCCTTCATTTTTGTCCATAAAGATGCTTCAGGCGTGGAAATAAAATGAGAGCAGCTACACTACAGTGCAGATGTTGAAGAGTTACAGAGCTACATACTGTGTGTAACTACAGTTCTGTGAATTCAAAATGGCCATAAATCATATCGAAGCGTAAAAATGTTCAACCTGCAACAACTAGCAGCTATTTTAGTAAGGGACTTTCTTATTGACATTTTTAATCAATTATGGCAAATATTCACTGTTCTCAGCTTGTTAAATCATGACAGTAAACTTAATGACCGTCTAAATAATACAAGTACTCTGAATACATCTGTTTGAGCTGTGGTAGAATTTAGTTTTCCATTTTCAACAACTAAAAAAAAAATCAGCTAATTAACAGACAATGAAACTTAAGTACAACCCTTATCTGGGATCAAAGCTCACTTTCGATTTGTGAAGAGGGCATTTTTGCATTTCAATTTCACCATCATTTTCCCATCGACATTTCCAACATTGGTAGTGACAAAGGAGAAAACAAGGCTGTAAATATATAGTGTCATTCGGTTCAACTGTGGTGCCAATATGGGGCACAAGTGGGATAGATGCACTCATGAGTGACAACAGCAAATGCTAGATGAGTTCTGGCAATCAATTAATCCAAACCAAAAACCACTTATTCCTCCCAGCCTTCACATTTTAATAACCCTGTCTAGTCCATTCCCTTATATTCAGTCTAAGGTCATGTTAAGGATCAGTGGCTATAGATTTGAGTCAGGTGTCATAAGTATACAGTTGTCATATGTTTTGTGGAGGCCAAATCATGGGTTGGCATTTAAAATACCATCTTTTTCTGTGTATTTCTTTAATCATCAGTAGTATATTGCTCCATTATAATCTTTGAAACTATTAAGGTTGCAAAGTCTAACCAGTATGTGTGTAAAACAATTACACAAATCAGAAATACAGATATCCCCAAATCCATAATATATTGCAGTCAAATTGATTAAGCTGAAAAATGAAGGAAAAAAAAGAAACTCTTTTTTTCTATGTGCTCCTCTCTGTTATGTTAGCGCGTGCTTTTAATTGACAGCCCTCTAACTAATTACATTGCATGATTACACTAATTTATCTAAAAGAAGTGCTGTATCAGATTACATTGCGTCTAAAGTTGCCAAAACTCCTTATCCCACATCTGTGGAAAAAACCTTGCTGCTAATTTAGAAGGTGACATGGGCATTGATTTAATGTAATTAACAGGAGCAATCAACCCAAGTTGAGTAGTGGTAGTGTGAGCAATTCCAGTGCCACTGCTCTGCATGTTTTTCCCACCCTACCCACTGCTGATTACTTGGATCAGGTGTGTTCAGTCAACCTGAAAGATACCATTTGACTTTGTCTTCACCAACTCCACTAACACAGTATCTTCCAGCTTTCTGATTAACTGAACACACATAATCCGGGTAATGAGCAGTGACGGGTATAGTTGGAAAATACGCAGGACAGTGGCCCTTAAGGACTGAAATTGTTGCAGAAACTGTATCTTAAAAAAAACAGGCAGTTGCTATTTTTCCCTAACACCCAACAAGCATTCATACTTCATGCAGACAGGTGTGTGAAGGTGTGAAGAATGTGGGCAGGATTTGAACCTCTCTCAAGGCTTCAAATTCTTCATGCAACGACTGCTGTCACCTTTCATGCGTACAATAAGAACAAACTGTATAAGGAGAGACTGTTCACTTTCATGTTTATTTGTTTCTTGTTCCTTTGAATGTCACCATTTATCACAGATATTTGCCATTAGACGTTTGATGGTATTTTAGTTTTGTTTCAAACATACTGCACTCTTAAATTCTCGCAGCAGAATCCATTGTAAAAAATGCTTAATTTAGTTGCATGACACTGGTCTGCGAGCCACGGCAAGTAACATCTTTTCTGCAACATTTACGTTAAAAAAAAGCATCCTCCACTGGGACTGTCCAAATGGCACTGCATCAGTGTCTATTTACTATTGTTTATATGGCAGTAGATATAATTTTTTGAATTAGTTAATATTGAATTGCTGCTGAATCACATTGTTCTAAGCTGCTTAAATTCACAGTGTATCTTAAGACTAAGACTTCTGAAGACTTAAAGTCATCTTAATAGTTTTTGTATTGGATAATGGACCATATGCATCACAACGTGTAATGACTCATAGGTACACGTCCCTAGAAATCTACTGAGCAAGCTTATATCTGAAACATGAAGCATTTGTGTTACGCAAGTCTTGGTCTTCAAATACTAGTGGGTCCTACACCTACTGCAGAGTGAATCAACACAGCATCAACACATGAAAGTTCATTTAAACTATAAACTATTGTTCTCCTAGAGAAGAGCATTATTAAAGGCTTATGATTTCATCAGACTGTTAGATGACAATGTGGATATTCAGCTTGGTTATTTGTTTTTAATGGGGTCAGTTGATTCACTGTTTCACTGCAGTGTAGCTTCATCCTACTGGGATATCTAGACTTTATTAATATTCTACTGCAAATCCGGTGATGCACCCTTGCTGACAGCTATGAAAGCTGCTAATGAGTGACAATTAGGCCAAAAGCTAATGATAGTAGTCAGTGTTATGTGGAAAGGCAACATTAATGATAATCACTCAGACTGATTAATCATGTTGTCTACCAGCACCATTTCAATTAATCTCTTATGCTGCAAAGCTTTTATCTTATGACAATGCTAGTTCTAGCAAGCATACTTTATTTGACCCCAGTGGTTACTAGCACCACAATGAGAGGCAATGATGATGCTGGTTTTTAAACTCAGTGCCAAATTACTTTGTATTTGCGTGGGGGTGTGCATGAGAGAAAGAGCGAGCAAGAGACTGAAAAAAGAGAGAGGATAGAAGATAATGTGACAATGTATTCCTGTGCAGTGTTTCCCAAAATACATCTGCTGTTCTTTTCAGGCACACCAGGATGCTCCATGGCCCTCCATGCTATAATATGCTGTCACACAGTCACATATTATTTTTGCACCATACTATGTGCACACAGTCTTCTCTGAAAAGTACACGTCATATTCCAGGGCATAGGTGAATGACAGGGTAACTGTGTACGCTCAGTGGTTCTCAGTAGGTGTCCTGCTACAGCAATGGCCAGAATGTGTCAAGACCAAGAAACCTGTAAAGTAATGTGATAAGGATCAGTCTATTGAATACTAACAACTGACACAAAAGTGTCAGTTACCAATAGGGCTGACACACATCTGTCACTGGGCTGCTGTTTCTGTGAATCACTATCTGGCCAACATCTAATGCACCACAGTCAAACATGATGGATCACCTCGAACATGAACTTAGAAGCCAAATGAAAAAATGTTAATTATACCGACTCAGAAACAGGTACAGATGACTTGGCAGTAATACATAATTCCTATTAAGGAATACCTGTTTCTACAAAAAATATTAATGATGAGATCCCTCTTGAGTAATTACAAACAACCTTAGTTTTTCTAACCTGCAGCGTCATACCGACTGGTACAATCTCAAGATTGTTGTATCAGAGTCATGAGAAACCATATTCACCTAACTGTATCCATAATCCAAGCAGCAACATCTTATGTAGTCCACAGGATGAACAGCCAAATGAAGACAGAAAACCTTCTACCTTTCTCTTCCTCAGTTGTATTATGGGAGACAGAAACAGATTTGACAGCATCTACAAACTTTTGAACAACACAAGAGCAGTTCCACTTGTGGAAAAAGATCTGATTACGAGTCTGTGGCACCAGAGCATCATTGAGGAGGATCAATAGTGACAGATGGGCGGAGTAGAGTAACTCCTTCCTCTGAGGGGCTATGTCATATCCCACTACCGTCAGAAAGACTGGCAAGCTCTTCAGATGTTGAAGCATTAGGACTCAAACCTGCAGAAAATGCATGTGGATCCAACATTATAGAAATATCCCCAAGAAAGTTTTTCTTCACTGATGATGTAAATGTACTTTAGTTATGTAATTGTGGTTCATAAAATGTTCTTTAAGAGTTTATGGCTGGCGTGGCTTGAACGTAAATGTCTGGCAGTGCTTACCATAGCAACATGGATGCAAGGATGGACGGACGAACAATATGGCAAACAGACTTGGCTTAAACACATGCAGGCTTAACAACATGTTTTTTGCTGTACCTCAGCAGGTGAAACAGCTGTGTCACAATGGTTCCTTTTTCAGTAAAAGCTGAAATACTGTGGCAAGGTACTTGAGACATTCTGAATGAAACCAGAGGCCGGGCTTGGTTGCATTTAGAAATGTCAGGTCATCTGTCTTTCAGGGATGAAAACACAGCCACTGGGGATACTCTTGTTTCCTCTAAAGAAATCAATGAAGGAGGTGGTTTTATTTGATAGAAAGCAGGGAGGAAGAAATAGGTTTAAGCTGAAAATACATTTAGAAAATGGTGAATCTTGAATGAACAAGGTGAGTACAGGTTATAAGGAAACAGAATACATCACTGTATCCAAATGTTATGCAGACGGATGTTAAATTACCCAAACTGTACATTCTTACAAAAAAGTTGAAATGTTTCTGTTGTGTCTAATGACAAATGGCTTCACATGGTAAGGGATTACCTAAAAGGGTAGGGAACCAGATGTTAAAACTTGCTAAGAAAGAGTGAACTAAGAAAAACACCAGTATCAGTAGTGTACTAAACATAATTTGAAATACAGTGGCAGCAGTGATTAGAAAGCAAAGGAAGAGTCCTGCTACCGAATATAAAAATGACTCGAGGTCTCACAAGAATCATACAAGAATTTTTCAAGAGGAAAACAGGACAAACCATAACCTGACCACTATGTCCTTGACTTGAATCCAATGCAACACTTTTGGATGTGTTTTAAAGCTGAAAGTAGTTCAATGCAACCCCTCCAGCAAAAAGCAGCTGAAAAGAATTCGTGAAGAATGATTTTTGAATGAAAGTTGCACCACCAATGAATGGTGCACTATAGGTTGTTGCTACGGTTTCGCAAATATGGAGCTTTCAGTACAGTTTAATTTGTCAAACATTTCTGTTTTTTTTAAATCAATTGGCCGGTTGGGGTTCTAGGGCTTGGACTAGAAACTGTAGTAAATAGACTAAATACATGTAATTACTTGGCATTTTAGTGTTGCTAACCACAGCTTTACTTGGCTTTGTTGCATATTATAAATTGATGCTTAAGCCATGCAGTAAAATGAACTAACCAATAAATAAATAAATCTAGGCAATTAAGAAAATGATCTAGAGTAAATCTGGAGTAAAACTGCCAAGTAGGTAAGTTAAGCTAAAAATTTTAATTTGTGCATTTACTGCACATGTATTCAAGTTCCCTTTCTTTTCTTCTTTCTCCCATCCCACTAAATGAATTGGCAAGTGGTGTGCTGGAGGAGTTTGATTTATTTCCACAGCTCACGCAAACTGATGCACTGACAGCCTGGATTGTTCTGTAGCCATGATAAATGCCCCATAAACAGATGCTCCAAGACTGTTAAATGCGCTAACGCTAGATCCACACACGGCCACAGAGGAAAGAGAAAGGCTAGGTAGGCAATCATAGAGTGAGCTGCTCTCATTTCCACATTAAAGCTACCACAGTGACAGGATATGACTTGTGATTCCAGCCATAGAAGAACAAATCATCTTTTGATGCTTGTTCCTTCAATGCAATCAAAAATGTTTTACTAATGCTCAATTAAATAGTCATGTGCTATGATAATCCTTTATACTGTAGAAACCATTACTTGTGTTCATAATGGGTTAATTCACCATCTAAAAATCAACCGACAATTGCTGGCAAATCATCTCCCCTTTGGCTTCCTCAGAAGAGGTATTATTTCAAGACTCGGAGGATAAAGCTACCTCATCATTATGCTCCTATCACTGGTTTGAGCGTCTCTGTCCACATGCCCATCCAAGCCTATCTGAGTCAGCACAGCCTATGTAAATCACACACAATGGCCCCGGAGACAGAGTGATCCTCCCAAAAAGGTGTGTGCCATCCTCCCGTCTTGCTTTGACTTTCTGTGCCTGCAATAGGAGACCTTTAGGATGGCTGACTGACAGAGCCTGGATGACAGAGCTGAAAAACATTCAGATAAATCAGCTTTGCCCACCCAGTGCTCCTCCTAGTGCCCATCACTCAGCTAAATGGGCAGCACCCGACACAAATATAAGCCTGGAAACCAATAGGGTGGTGAGGAACAGTGGCACTTCAAAAACATTCAAGCCAAGCTTATTCAATACAAAGAACTGTGTCCACAAGATTCTATAAACCAAGTTTAAGTACTGACAAAAACTACCACTGAAATGTTGGTCAAGATTGATTGAAGATTTCCACACTGTACATACGTACATAGGTAAGGCCCACATGCTCACATCTGGGAGCATATAACATAGTCATTTTTTTTATTTTTTCTCGTTCACCACCATAATTAAGCTTAAATTAATATGTGAGCGAAGCTATGATTTTCAGCTTTGATTCAGAGGGTTTGACAAAAGTGTGCCATTAACCATTCGGGATGTTTTCATACTCATACTCCCAATTTGGGGGGCTCATAAATAATGGAAGAAACATAATTACAAACAGAAGGATTGCCTTCAATACAGAAGAAAATCCTTTGCAGTTAATGACTGCCTGAAGTCTGGACCCCATGACCATGTGTTTCTTGCATTGCAGTAGCAGGTCTATACTGCAGCTGCCTTTAGCTGCTGCTTGTTTGTGGGTCTTTCTGCCTTCAGTCGTGTCTTCTGTAAGTGAAAAACATGCTCTATTGGGTTGTGAACAGATGACTGAGTATTTTGCTGTTGCTGAGTTGTATATTAATTGCTTCATTTTAAGAATGTTGTAGTGGCCATTTCCACTGGCTTTGCTATGTCTCTGATGAGTTGATTTTGTGTTTTTAGCCTAATGATGCATGGACCCATCTTTGGACCTCATGTTGAGAGTTCCAGTGAACAGCTACAAAATGCAAATGTAACACTCAGAACCACCTTCAGGCCTTTTATCTGCTTGATAAGTCATGGAGTAATGAGGGAACAGGCCACACTTGACCATGCAGCTGCTTGTCACTCATTGGTTCCATTATTTATGAGTCCCCCAAACATAAATGTGTATGGATGAAAATGGTTGAAATTTGTGGAAGAGTAATAGCACAGTTTCGGATCCCTTGTATTAAAGCTGAACGTCTTGCCTTTGCTTTGAGTTTTTCATTTCAAATTCAGTGTGGTGGTGTACAGAGGCCACATGCCAAAAAACCTCTCAGCGTTCTCAGCCATTACTTACAAACCTGTAAATGAAATGTGTAACTACTTGTCGCTCGAAACCAGAGTTTAACAGAAACATGTAACATGAACTAGGTTTACTACTTCCAGACACTGTCCCAGACAAGCACAAACTTCCGCTTTTAAGATCAGAGCTGCTCCACTGATTAACAAATAAAATCTAAACTAATTTCTGCATTTTTTGATTTAACACTTGTTTAATACCTATAACACCTGTAAATTTAATGTTTTATATATATATATTAGCAATTCTGTCATTCTCCTCCCGAAATAATAATTTTCATTTCAAAAACTGATGTGTACAATTAATGGAGTTCCACTTTCTTTTGATATGTTAATAATATGAAAACATAATAATCATCTCTTATGTCAGAACACCAGATATTAGTGAGCTGCCCGTATACCTTTTGCTAATGCAAAAAAAAAAAGCTAACTAAATGAATGTGCTTACTGCCATCTCCCATAGGCCCTATCACTGCTATGCAGATAAGTAAATAAGAGCCTGGAGTTGATGTATGCTCACAGATGTGACATATTACCAGTTACAGGTGCAGTCACGCTTCTCTTTCATTTCAGCCATGTATTTGTTTGCATCCTCTCTCTCAGGGTCAGCGTTTCTAATCATCACCACCCCGACAGGATTTCAGCGTTAGGTGGGTCTGGGCTGTTTGGCAGCACCATTTGTCAAATCTGCAGCAATTACGGCAACTGGGCACCTGACAAAAGCTTAAAGGCGTATTATTCCATGAGGCGTCGCCTGTGTGTGTTGGAAAACCGCCGCAAGCGACTGCTCTAAATATCCATCTGTGTGTGTGTGTGTATTTGTGTGCAGGGTGGGAGGGAGGACGGTGTGATCTGGTTCAGAAGTGCTGTCTTATTAAACTATCTCTCCGCCTTTTACAGCCAGAACTGCTGGCCCCCCCCACCCCGTCTCTTTCCATCTCACTCCTAGGCTAAACATTTGTCTTTCCATTAATGGGTGAATTTGTATTGCATTGAGATGGGTTCCTGGTGGCAGAGTGATGGTGGGTGGGTGGGGGAATGGGTCCAAAGTCCACATGCAGGCTTGCTGCTTTTCATCTCACTGCTTGGTTACAGCACTCAACCAGTAGACAACACTGAAAATCAAAGCATGTCCACAGTTGCTTAAATATGGCTTCTATTTAATGCAGTTCATTATCATCAATTGTAGTCCAAGTCTTTTTTTTATTTGACCTATTATAATATTTTACTGCTGGCACATTATACAATATCTTTCATGCTGCAATATATTATGAAATAACACATCTCATTACTTTATTGTTGAACACAAACGTATCTGCAGTAAACTAATGTTTACAGTTGCAAGATCACTATTTTCACTACGGGGATTACAAGAAAAATGTCAGAGAATTTACTGTCTGACACAGCTCTTCTTCTCTCCTTTAACAGTATCATAACCTGCGATGATGGTGTCAACGCCTCAGAGAGTTCTGTCTGGATAGGCCAGGTGACTGTTTATTTAGCAACACTCCATTAAGTTGACACAGCGACTTCTTTCACGAGGTGCACCACTTTGCTTTTAATTAAACTGACAGCTGAGGAGCTATAATCAATGTGGCTATTTACATTATGCAAGGTGGCATAAAAAAATAAAATAAAAAAAAGATAGCACCTGTTCTGCCATTATAGAAAATGGAACAGATTAAGACTTATGTGGACATTTTTCACTATTTCTAGTGGCTCCACAGACATCACCTAAGGATAAATTAAATAGTTCATTCTGTATATGTATGTATATGTATATATATATGTTGGATTTTCAACCAATAGTAGCACTACGCATGAATGTTCTGACAGCGATGCTGTAGTTGAGTATATTTACTTCAGTACTGTAGTTTGGTACAGTTGTGAGGGAGATTTCTACTTTGAGTATTTTTAAGACTGGTAAAAAATTCTCCCTCTGCATAATGAGTACTTTTACTTTAAGCTAATACTTCTGTACTTTTAGTTAAGTACCATAATTAATGTAGGATTTCAACTTGTGACAGTGTTTCTAAAACTGTGGTATTACTATTTTTCCTTAAGTAAATAATCTTGAGTACTTCTTACACCACTAGTCAAGCATCACTGATGAGCCACTGACGATGGGCCAGAAAAAGCCAAAGGAGGAATGGAAAGGAGGAATGGTTTGACAGCAGCTGAGTAAATTCATTCCTGAGAAGAACGAGATTTGTAGATGAATGAGTGCTTTCATTCAATTTTTATGGACAGAATTTCTAGGCACAGCCAAGGGGTGGAGGGGGTCCTGTTTGGTGGCCTCAGAATCTCGTCTCTGCTTTTTGCAGATGATGTGGTTTTGTTGGCTTCATCTAGCAGTGACCTTCAGCTCTCACTGGAGCGGTTCGCAGCCGAGTGCGAAGCGGCAGGGATGAGAGTCAGCACCTCTAAATCCGAGTCCAT
>JAUYWH010000003.1:18260812-18294559 GCA_034779795.1 Ctenopoma multispine | reverse complement strand
GATTATATCTCCCGGCTGGCTTGGGAACGCCTTGGGGTCCCCCCAGTGGAGCTGGAGGAGGTGGCCGGGGAGAGGGATGTCTGGGCTTCCCTACTTAGGCTGCTGCCCCCGCGACCCGACCTCGGATAAGCGGTTGATAATGGATGGATGGATGAGTGCTTTCCATTCTGTAACCCACTACCAAACTTCTTATCCCCGAGTTCACCAATTTTAAGGAGGACGAGTAGCCTTTATAGTTTTTTGGGAGAGCAATAACATTTTGTCACAGATGATTAACCAGTCAGCCAGTAACCTTCTAGAAAACAATAGCTGAGAATCTCCCAAGTTGCTCTGCTGACATTTACACTATTTGTAAAAGTGTCTACCCTTTTCAACAGCGCTGTGAAATCCCCGGACAGCTCAGTGGTGGACTTCTTTCTTGGGATCCATGACAGAATGACACAGAACAGTCTCCAGACAGGCTTTTACAGCTGTGAAAAGCCCAGAAACTCAGTAGCAAACATTTTAACTCACATTCTGCCAATTGCACAAGTTTTAGGCATAATGTTCTTTACAAGGTTTAAAAAAACCTGCCCATGAGATGATAACATTAATGCTATTTTCTTCCCAAACAAACATAAAAGCAAACTTTTTGAAGACATCTGTGAACTCAAACAGAGGCAGAAAATATTGTTCAAGTTGTCCACATATTGTGTTTGACACACATAAAACAAAGCTGTGATTTATGTTTGTGTTCATGGTAAAATGTGTATGTCCAACACTCCCCACATAAACACAAAAGTAATCCGCTTTCATTTCCTGCCTACTAAGTGTATTACAGACCTTCTTCTGAACCACAAAAAAGAAAATTCAGCCGAAAAAAAATAAGTGCCACTAATTTAAAATATAAAAAAACAACTTGCATTATTTATTTCTGCAGTCGACACAGTCAATTTCACCACATATGATCTCACTTTATTGCAGAGCTACTGATGTGACTGTGGCACTCATTCTGCCCAGAGGTAGAATCATTTACTAATGGCCTCCCATTCAATAATAATAATGAGCTTGTAAACAAACACAAAGCCATAAAACAGATTCTGGCACTTTCCATGATCTCCATTTACTGGAACCTGTGTGATCAAATATTCATAGGTTTCCATGGTAGCAAATCATGAAGAGACATCAAGTATCTCGTGCCGCACAATTGGCTGAGCTCAGGCAGAGATGTCAGAGCCTTTTTCTTACATCCCCTGCCTGAGGCACAGTATCTATAAATAGTTTTTGTACACTATATTTATTGTTCTATTTAGATACTGTGCTTAGTCTGTGTTTCCCATGTCATGTTAGTCCATGTTTTAAACTTATGTAATATATTTACATGTATGGTTAACAGTAAAAATGATGATACCTTTAAAAGTTACTATTTCTCACATTTCAAGCTATTTCCTTCACACGTTTAACACTGCAAATGCTTTTCTTGCCAGCAAAATGGAGACGTTTAACTTTCACTGGATCTGATTCAATTTGTGCTCTGATGGTCAGATTTTCTTTAAATAAGTACCTGTACAAAAGCAGGAGAGTTTAAATAAAGCCACAGAATCAGAAATGTCCTCCGGAAATATACCATGTTAAGTGGAAACTGAAAGATTTCCTACATTAGATAAGTAATCATCAACACAGCCAATCACACAAGTGCATGTACTTTCTGTACAGTAAGACACTAAAATCAACTCAGCTTTACATCGGAAAGCAGTAAATGTACTCATGTAATGTTCATGGGTGAGATTTTTAAACCCAATGTGATTTTAAACTGACCACACACACACACACACACACACACACACACACACACAAAGAGGAAGCATGGATCCTGTCAATAATGTATACTGTATATGTGGAGACCTGCAGACATCGCTCAACTGTACTCGAAGTACAAGTACAAAATGTTGATTTTCACATAGTTAAAAGCCAGTGTTGGTTTTACACGTCAGCAGGAATCTACTGCACTATGAGTTCCACATTTGTCTGTCGTTTGCACAAGACAATTAAATCTGTTCACGATATTACTCTCTGCAAACACTTTGAAATCTCACGATGATCATGAAGGGGTTTACAGTGTTCCACAGGATGCAAATGAAGTAGTCAAAGCAGCCTCTCTGGTTTTATAGACAGCTCCTACAGTACCGTACATTTATGTGAAGGAAATAGCATTTCAGTTGTAGCTGCATTTTCACTTACATGCTTTGAGCAAATAAGATCAATTTATTTTTACTTACTGTCATTTTTTGACAAGGATTGTATCACCTGCTAGAGATATTTTAGAGAAATGAAGTGTATCATGGGGACATCAGATAACAGAGGTGAAAAAAATAAAAAGGAGAACTGTTGTACTCTTACCAAAAAACTATTAAAGAACACAAAGCTTTGGTCACAAAGTTCACAGCAATTAAACACAAGTATAACTGGAATTTTTGAAAAATCTGTTGAGGTCATCTACACAGTCTCTGTATGTGTGAGGGTTACAAACACAATGGCACTAAAAGCATCTAGTTGGAGTAACACTTTCAAACACAAGGAAAATGCTTGAATTTCATCCATAATTGAGCCTGTGATAGTCTTAGCGAGCCTGATAACGGCATTCTAATGGGCTGAAGCAAATTATCTAGCTCATAATCAGCCAGACCTGCATAAGCTGGACCTGAAACTGCAACACTGCTGCTACAGAAAAGAAGACACAGAGACTGCACACGTCATGTAGAGTATCAGATCAAAGGCGGCTATATCTCAGAGATCTTCACAACACCTTTACTCCTGGGAGCAGGTTCCACAGCTCCTTCCACTGAAGGAGGTGTACGTCAAATTCTGAAATATCTGGGCAACAGTGAATCCGGTGAAGTATTTGCCTTGAACACACACCACCCGTCAGAATACATTGTTACATTTCAATGCCTGATCTGCTTTGTCGATTCATTTTGCGGATCGCGTCCGCCGTGCAAATACAGGGCAGCCCCAGCTGACTGATCAAAATGCTGGCAGTGGCAAAAGAGAGGCCGGGAAATCTCAGAAAACAAACACCCACAGTAAATCAAAAGTGATTTCAGAGGATGATCACAGATGGTGCGGCCGAAGAGTGCTCCTACAATATCTGTGAGTCCCCAGTGACTCACACGTTTCCCAAGCTGCTGTCTACATTTCTCCAAAATAGCATGCAGACCATAATGAATGCAAATAAAAAACATGGATTGAGACCAGTTCTGGAGATTTATACACTAACTGACAGGTAAAGAGATGGCTTTATAACAACCTAGGTAACTATTCATAGAAAATGTCTAAGGGGTGTAATCTCAAAAAGAATGGAAGATGGAATAAAACTTCCCAAACATACAAGTCACAACAACACAATTAACCTGCTTTCATTTCATAGAACAAACATAATATTCTGATTAAATAAAGATTTAATGTTAACTAAGAATTGGAGTCAACAAACTTCCAGCAATGATTGTGCTTTGACTGTGTTATAACGCTTCACAATCACACGTGCATGTAGAAATACAGTACAGACACAGACACACACACACAGACACAGACACAGACACAGACACACACACAGACACACACACAGACACACACACACACACACACAAAGACTCACCCCACTGCAAAGGAGCAAGTTGTAGGTGCTCCAGGACCAGCTGATTGAGGACTCCCTCCACGCTGGCCTCTCCACGGCGCCGCAGGGAGGGGTGGGAGTGGTTAAGGGCGACAGCATGGAGAGTGCATTTCACATTAGTTGACAGAAGAGTAGTAGCAGTAGTTACAGTATTAAACTCTTTAGACGTAGAAAAAGCTTTACTTGCATTTTATCAGCGACAGTCTACTGGAAGTGTTCTCAAAGAGTCTTCGTCTCCAGGTTTTTGTTATATATAGTTAAATCTCTGACATTTTCTGACACAGACAGAAAAACTATATGCATTTCTCTTTCAACTCACTGCCTGAGAACTAAATAAAACAATAACTTCTGTTTCTTCTGATTATTTTTTATTTTAAATCACCACTAATCAATCACTGAACACCAGCTATGTTTTCTCACAGTCTGAAACTTATATCACACTACACAGCTGCTTCCCTCTAAAAAGTGCCAAAGTAAATTATAACACCTTGTACAGAGTGAGTGTTTTCTGTCATTTTTAAGTTATGAATTCATTTAGAAGTCAAAGGTGCGTGGACGGCATGTTACTGTAAGCTAACGGCAGCATTAAAGTGATGGTCGTGAAAGCTAGCTATGTATGAATGTTTGAATGTTGCATCAAAAACAAATATGACTGTCAAAGAGCAATTACCAAGATAGTATGTGATGATAAGGACACTGCTGATCATTTACACAGCTGACATTTGGAATAATGGGTAAGTCTAGCAGCACCCGGAGCACCAAACTTGTGTCCATTAACCTTTGAGGGCGACTACAATATGTATGCAAGAGGAGAAAGAAAGAGAAGGCATCTGCAAACATACAGTGCTCATCTGCCTCATAATGAATCACATGTCATAACATGCACCTGCATCTTATTCCAATGAACAATAGTGAGCAAGGGTTGTGCTGTGGCTTTGATAACTTAATACGTGAGCATTTAGAATTTCTACTTCAAGCAGGTCTTTGCTTTGATGATTAGAGGCCTGAGCCTCTGACTTTCTGTGTGACATGTGTCATAATGCAGGGATGTTCATTATATCTGCTAACCCGCACTTTACTAATGCATCAACAACTCACACAAGACCACCAGCATTTGTAATTTGTGCCTTCGAAGCGGGTGGCAGACAACCCGTCAGCTGGGTCACTCCGTGTCTGGACACAGCGGGCAAATAACAAAATCCAGCTGGTCCAGGTGCTTCGATCGCATACAAAGTAGCAGTAAGTGAGCTCTGAGAACGGTTGCCTTCTCAAGAAGAGTGAGGGAGCCACTGGCTCTCACTACATCACTGATACCCAGCCTGCTATGTGTTACTGAGAAATAAACATGAGAACGACAACAAAATGAAATCAACAACACTGGTTTTTCTTTAACTAGCGTAATTTATCACGTCTACTCATCATTCCATAATTGAGAACACAAATGAAAGACAACAACTAGATATGTGTTGTGTCACTTTCCACCTGGAGCTGACTGCTAAAGAGTTTAGAATGGGAAAGGTTTCCACCAGCGGAGTACAGTCGAGTGTGATACTTGAAGGTGATGTGAACTAAACCACAGTGGTAGCCATGGAACTCAGTCTGGCTGCAATATATCAGTCACGCAGTATCTGTGTGTATAACGGTTTTAAATGAGTTACAACTGTAACCAAATGTCAAGTGATATTATTCCTGGTTAAACTTATATTACTGCTGAATAAGGCAACTATTGAGACAATCTCTGCAGTGGGAAGACACACATAAAAATGACCTCCTCCGTGTCCCCTGTTTTGCACAGTGCCTGTACTGTTCACTACATAGCTCCGTTCCCTATGAGTGAATCACTATAAATGAACACCATCAACAATAACACTGTAGGGAACTCATAAATTATAAATTAAACTGTTGAATGTTACTTTGCTCAAGGCCAAGTGAGTGTTTCAGAGTGAGCCACGCAGTGTAATCAAATCTTTTATTCCTGCAGCTTTTCATGTTTGCAAAGGGAAAATCCACCCTGAAGCTGAATTCATACTGTGCTATTCCAATGACTTTAGACAGCTGAGTCACTGTCTCCACACAGACAAAACTCTCCCTGTGCTGGAAATAATGCCATCAAGACTTAACTTGACAGCATCATGTGAGAAACTTTGTGTGAGTCTATTGACAATGAAGAAGTAATTGACCCTGCACAAGTTCTTTTCTATCCAAATGAACACCGGGCATCCAGCTGAAAAATGTTTCATGAAGGTGACAAGACTGAAACATCACACTTTTTTCCACCATTTTTATACTTAAAGAGTGTTCAGCTTCAAATGCAACTTGTTTAAAATCACAAATTACTATCTTAGCATATGTTCAAAATTGGATAAAAATGATCAAGCAGGCAGTTCCAGGCTGTTCTTTCTGCACTATCAGACGTGCTGCTGGGAATACATTTGTATGTCATTTTCTTTCTTCTCTCCTGCCTACACGCTGCCAAATTACTTGTGCATAAAACAATGCACATAATGATGGGAGTGTTTAGGTCTTCATAAAAAAGAAAAAAATATGAAGGCAAATTCAGTATCTCAGAGACTGGATTCATCATTAATTGCACACCATGCCCAAAACAATCTGACAGGCACTTCTTAAATCTCTAAATATGTGCACCGGTAACTGCCAACTGATCAGTTATTGGCTGATAATTATGGATGATGACTAGTTCCAACAGGAACTTCATGAAAATCCTGAGTTTTGTGAAACTGTTTACTGTAGGAACCTGGCTTTTGGCCAGATTATAGTTTATAAAGCAAATGGATACAAAAGTACAAAGATCCAACATGCTGACATGATGAGTGCAAATATTACTACATAGCTCGTCCACAGACTAGGACAGAAGGAAAAGTGTTGTATCATATGATGGAAGTATGTGGGATAATAACAAACCCACACATACAAACACTAAGACATCAACTCACAGTTTTAGAGTGGCAAGTAATCTGCCATATGCTTTACCATCTGTCAGTGCAGGCAAACACATTTCTACTGGCCAGAGGGCCTCCAGATGCAGGATACAGATGTCCTGTATCACTGATCTGACTTACAGCAACACATACTATTTAATACATGCTACGCTGACTAGATCTGCTGACTTGACGCTTACAAGTCAATGGATATCATAACCAACTATCTCTTTCTAGCTCTGCTCGGCTCAGCCTGGTTTCTCTGATACAGTGCAACTCTACCTTACGTGTAGCCAGGAAAAGGATATGATGTTCCAACAGATGCCAAGCTTGCTGTTGATCTGGCAGCCCTGAGCATGCTGTCGCTCCTCCTCCAGCTGTTTGGGGTTAGCGAAGTGAGCCGTCTCTTGGTCCGGCTGTGGCAGACTCTCAAAGTCAAACTTGTCAACCTGGATGGCCATCCTGGAAAGAGAAATGGGAGATGTCCTTACAGATATATAATTCTGCTTATATAATTTCTCACTGGCCAAACACAGATTCCTCAGCTTTGACTCTGGGAACAACAGTTATGTAACTGTAAACGTTTAAAGTAAACTAATGGTTGAAAGGTTTAGATGACTTTGGTTTTTAAGACTCGGATTTATGAAATTGGAATTTATAAAGATGATATTTTGATTCAACTTTGCATTTTGGATGAGCTACTAGTTAAAACTAATAACCAAAATCCACAATTCAAAGTATAGCAATTCAAACTGAGATCAATGTCACATGATCATGATTTCAAATATTTTACTTCACATAGACAACAGTGTAAATAACTGCAATCAATGGCAAAAAGGTAGAAAAAGCCATAACTATTTCCATGTATGTGATAAAATAGCTACATTAGCAAAACTACAGGCATAGTTACATCAGAAAGAGGAACAGCTAAATTCATCTGTGCTAGACGACTAAATGAGCGGACAGTAGAGGCAGTTGCAGTTACGGCAGGTGGTGATGGCCACACTAGCCAACAGAGGACATGACAGCACCAGTCAGTCACAACTACTCTAATCTTCTATTTACTTTGTACATGTGTATTGTACAATCATTCGCAGATTTACATTGCACCCATGAAAAAACGGCTCGTTGGGATTCTAAATGAATTGCCTGAAACACCATTTTAAATGATGGTGTGACCAGGCTTTAACTGCAACAGTTGATGAAGAAGTAAGTTACCTGGGTCTCAAGGTAGGAACATGGACAGAATGTTTACACTACTTTCTACTATAATTAAACTGAATGGAAACCAAATTTAAAAAAACTATTATTGTAGTGCTCATGTAAAACACATCTCATTTCCTGCTCAGGAAGGTCGACTTAGTAACAACAGAATGTTCAACTAAATATTAAACAATCCTTTTCTACCTTAACCCTCATTAGATTACAGTGGTCTAAACTCATATACATCTGCTGAATATATCCATTGAAAAGCTTTTTACAATCAATGCAGACTGTTTTGTGTTGTATTATAAGTGAGAAATTATTTATCTAGTCTGAGCAAACACTCTGCCCACTCTGTGTGGAAGGTGTTTCTGAGTTATTCATTAACTAGAGCCAGAGTGTCCATTGCCTGAGGTTATATCTAGTGTCATATCCTGTGCAGGTATAACAAACTAAGTTGAGTTCTCACCTGTGCCCGTTAAAATGACCTTTAAGCAGTTTAGTCCTTCTTACAAAGACAAAATATCAATTGGACATATTCTCTATGACTGTACCAATCTCAAGCGAGAGGAAAGGGATTATGTAAAAACTACTCTGCATCAGTGAAATACTAAAACATCAGAAAGTACCATCAGGCACCAGGAATTTTTTTCTTTTTGCTTGTGAGTAGAATAAAAAACTTCGTAATCAACACATTATTTATTATTAGTGACATCCAGCATATACAGAGCTACATAACATGACTTTAAATGTGATCACGACCAAGGAGATGGTAGTTGGATTTTGGGAGGAATAGAGGCAGCTTTAACAGTATCTCCATTAGGAGGGAGGAATTCTGTTGTATTCAGTGAAATACTCTTTGCTGCTGTCTGCTGTGGCAGCAGCACCATAGTCAGCTGACACCAACAAACTAAACAAACTCATCTGGAAGGTGGTAGAGAGCAGGATGCTGCACAAGCATCATCATCTGAACATCGTGGAGAACAGCTCGCATCCTCTTCACAGCCTGGCGGTCAAAGTGAGGAACAGCTTTAGTCATAGACTTGCCCAGCTCCACTGTGATAAGGAACGGAACAGGAAGTCAATCATGCCAACAGCCATGGCCCTGTACAATGACTCTAGTTTGGCACGGTTTGACTATTGGTAATGTGACAGATTTTAGTGGCAGTAGCTCAGTCAGAGCAGCAGTTGGTAGAACAAACCCCAGGGTCAGTGGTTTGACTCCTGTCTGTCTGTCTATTGCTAGGTCAACAATACATTTATTTGTGGCATTGGGCAGGTTAATGCAAAAGAACTAATCTCCTTGAAGTTTATTCCTTCCATTGAAGAACATGTTTCTGTGACAGATGGTTTTCATGGTTTTTAGCCACACTATTAATCCTTGATTATGGAGACACAGAAAAGCAACTTCAGCACAGACTCAGAATTTGTCAAATTAAGAACTAATTAACTACAATCAGCAAAAGTTCTGTAGTATCTAGTGTTGGTGTCAAATATTGAGTAGCAGTTTCTAAACTACTGCTCAGATTGGAAAATTTAGAGAATGACCAACATAAACAAAAGAAGAAATTCAATCCAGAGTAATTAAAGACGTTAGTGAGAGTGGCTAAAAATCACTTTGATGATCTACAGCAACAAAATATTAGTATTACAGGAAGAAATGCTTTATAGAAAAACTGGGAAACCAGCAACTGTATAAATGTACACATGCTCTCTTACATCGAGTTAATTAAATATATGGCTTAGGAAATCCAGGAAAAACATCCTAATAACTTTTATAATAATAACTTTTGGTTTTCAGGTTAAGTCCTTCTCAACTACTAGCTGATCCAAACAGCACTTTGTTTTGTGGAGCACTGCACATCTATGGTCCAAACGTGTGAATGTCAGATTGAAGAATTGCTCTTTTTGCTTCGCATTTTGCTGTGGTTGCACCAAATACTAAAGCAGTGGTTCCCAAACTTGGTCCTCAGGACCCCCTGCTTGTCTTTCAGCTCTCCCTGCTCCACCTACTGCTGATTATCTAGATCAGGTGTGTTCAGTCAATCAGAAGCTGACTGTGTGCTATAACTAATAAATGTTCACCTGTGGTTAAAAATGGTACTTGAAAAGTACCTCACATTACGGATGTCTAAGGATGTTCTCCCTATAATATCATAGCCAGTAGCTCACCCAGTAACTCCACATTGAGTCATTAGACAGTTACATGTTTTGCATTTTCTCCTCCCAGTATTTTGCACACTTGGGCAAAAACACCTCACTTTGCATATTTATGAAGACACGGGTGCAAAATCCACAGCATGTGCTATTTAGCTCATTTCAAAGCTGCAGCCCTCAGTGCGTACCCTTAGTAGATCAGCTGTTATCAAGTTTGCATATGTTTTCTACACACAAACCTTTAGTAAATTTAGTAATCAGAAGAACTGGTGGAGATGAAACAGTACAAAAAGAAAGACATACAGATATGTTGCTTTTCTCCTTGTGAAATGTTGAATATATGTTTTATAGTATGAGAAAAAGTACACTGCAATCATTGGCTTTTTTACCAGTATCCGATATAGTCTAAATCTTAATTTCTGATACCAATATAAACTGATATCAATAGATGCGGGGTGATGACGCAGTTTGATGATGTAATCAAGTGTGCGCCGACAGACGACTAGTTCAAGTTTGGCTCGGAAATGCAGAAGCCACGGGATATATTGCAAGGTGTGCCAAACAAACAAAAATATCTCAAAAACGATACCTCAGATTTGTCATATTTTGACATTTTGAGAGAGAGGAGAAGTAGCTGAAGAGTGTGATGTATAATATGTGCATGGTATGTAAACGTTGTGTCATTAAAATAGTAATTTTAATGCCAATATCGGCCGATATTATCATTGGGTTGTTAATATCAGACATCCCCTGTGTTTAATGTGCACAGTAAAACCTGAGCACAATACAGCAGCACGTCCTGGTGTGACAGACTCATCAGAATCATCTTCACACAGGGCAACTAGAACAAAAAAGAACTCTAACCTGCAGTCCATTTCCCCATGTCTTAGATACTCCCATCATTCCCTACTTAGAGAAATGACACAATGTGACTTTGAGGTGGGCAGCTAACTGCAAATTACCAGGACATCCATCTCCACAGGAGTCCAGCTTGCAATAAGAGGTTCGTATAAAAGCAGGGTCTTAGTCAGAAAGTCACTCCCTGTTTTTAATCGTTGACAAATCATGGCTTTGACAGAAACCATGCAGACCAATGCAAATGACTTCACAGTGAATACACTGAAGAGCTGAGGGCATGTGTGCATAACTTCTTATTCTGTTTGATAGGTAAAACACAGTAGATCCACATATTGACTGAGAGTTGCTGGATTCCAGTTCAGAGGCTGGAGAGTCAGATGGGCAGACTGGATGCACAACAACTTGGGTTTTGCTGTAATTTCTCAATACGCATCATAATAATAATATCTGCACTGACAAATTACCTATCATGACTAAAGATAATATGAACATAGGCAAACACACATCCTCTTGTCCTATTACAATATAACAGGTGATTTAAGACAGAACGTCTGTGACAGTTTCCACTATGTTGGAGGTTTGTTCCATCCCTTTGTTACTTTGAATTTTATAATAGCTAACAACAGGTTTCATTACAGGTGATCTGCTACCTCACTTGTCGTACTGTACATAGAGTAATCTGAGTCATTAATGAAATTACACCACAAGAAAAAAAAAATCTCTTGATGAGTCCAGACATGCATCCACATCAAAGTGAGTTGGAGCAAAAAAAAAAAAGGCAATGCAATTATCATTTCACAGCCTTTAAAACAAAGCAGAACAAAAATTAAATAACAATTAAGGCTTCAAAACAAAGACAAAGGAAAGCTCCTGCTCCTGCTGTGCCACACAAATACACCCGACTTTGAAGATCAGTGGCGGTGGACTTATATGACCAAGTGAAGTCCCATCTTCAAATGGGTGTTTTTTGTTTTTTTTTTACATTTAGTTGACTTCAAAAGCGCACATTACATGCGCGTAATATGGTATTAAAAATACCATATTACAACAATGCAAATGGGTCCTAAGTGGGAAGACGCAGCCTGGCAAGTCCTGGAACTGGTTTCCTTCAGACAGGTAATTACTAAGAGCCGTATGGGCACATATAAATTGACATTTCAAATAGGTAGATATTGGGAAAGGAATTGTTTTTCTTTTCAAGGGATAGATCCAAACAAAAGCACAGCAGCAGCGGCTGTATCACAGACTTCATGTAGAAACAGTTATGTATTTGTCAGTTGGAGCAATCGACCTACACCAGCAAGACTTTTATGCTACACACACACAACATTCTTATGTACAGTATGTTCAAATAACTTGGGTCATGATTTTAGTATGATTTTCTGAACAAAAGAACTGAAAAGAAAATTTAAACCTGAATCAAACCCTAATCTAAAAACAACATAAACATTACAGTCCACATAAATAAGTGAAGTCTGGCAAAGCAATGTAAATAAGTGTAAGGTAATAGAAAGTATAAGTGAGTCCACAGTAGTGCAACAAAGACCGAATTCAAGCCTCAAAAAAAGAGCTTTTATAAAGGCAGGTAAGCATCAACAAGCCAAGCTCTCCAAGCATCTCCTTTTTCCATCGATTCAACTGTGGAGTCTTTCAAGGATTAGGCCATATCTAGAGACTAATCTAGCCTATTACAAGGCTTTTAATAACAACCTGTGTGCTGAGCTGGGGCCAGCTGGAACAACTCTAGGCCTCCTTCCCAGTCCATTTCACCTCCCTGCCTCCCTCAAGCCCCTCGCTGATAACAGCCTGCTTGGCCTTTATTTTCCTGGCTGGAAAAAGGCAGCAAGGGTAGATGCGAGATAGGATGAATGGATGGAACGATTTCTGTGTGTTCAAAAGGGTTAACTGTAAATCTGCTGGCGTTACATTTTACAGAAGCATGCACAGATGAAAGCTAGGTCTGCAGAATGTGTCCAGGCATAAAGATAAAGGCGTATATTTTCAGGGCATCTTTTCTTTGTTTGTTTTCTAGCTGCATCTATTTGGTATGTTGATGACTAACAATAAACTTGACTCTCAGTGAGAGCTGAGGTAAAGCAGAGTGGCTTTACTGTGGCATGTAGTTTGAGGTACAAACATGTTCTGTGTTATTTTATATTTAATACATGATCCTACCTAAGATTGTTGGAAATACAATTTTGGATAACTAAAGTCATGAAGCTGGGAGAAATTTGATTAAATTCATTGCACTCCTGGCGGTGTGGTGGTCATGACTAATGAATAACTGTCACAAGTGGCGGCAGTGCTGCAGTAGATAGGGCAGTCCGCAATTGTCAATTGCCTATGAACCCTGAGGTTGGTGGTTCTCTTTCCAGTCCCTCCCTTATTCCTGGCCACATGACACTGAACTCAAACCCTTAGGTTAAATGTGAACAAAGTCAAAAAGTATTGTATTTGATTATGACTATAAAGAGAATTTGGAGGTCTTAGATATCCTGGTATTTAACCACCAACAACTATGTGTCTCTACCACTCTACCCACACAGTGTTGTACAAAGAGACAACTTGTATCCTTGTGCATAATCATCACAAACACATTTTAATTGCCTTCATTTTGTAAAGCAAAAATAGAAATTTCTTTAAAACATTTGAAACCAGGAATAACATTTTTATAGCAACTCTACCTAAGAGCAGCTAAACATGAGCATTTGCCAAAAAAAAAGTATCTATGGCTGTGGATAAATCAGACAGCCTTGTTCATCTGAAAACATGTTTTGGGATTTTAAGAGTAAACCAGATTGTTGGCTGAAACCCAGACACACATGCTGGGGTATCAAACAGCACCTGAACAGCACACAGTAGAAACATTTCAACCCCCGTAAGATATTGCAATAAACTGAGTACCAACTCAAAAAGAACAGCAGCAGCAGCAGAACAAATGGGCAGGTAGGTGAGCTACTGTTATGTAGTGAAGCAGAATCATTTTATTTTCCTGCTAAAAGCATCTAAAATCCAACCATACCTGTATCACTTAATATCACGGTGTGCACTGGGTGTGACTTTTGACACTACGTCGCTAATTACCTCCATCCTGCCATAAGCTGTGGCAGTGAAGCCTTTTTTAATGGCACTAATAACACTGGCTTAGGATGAGCTGGTCACAAGGAAATGACCCCCCATCCTAATTAAATGCTGTGTGGCCTCAGACCAAAAGTACATGATAATCACATCAAAGGCATATAAGGTCGCTTTTCTGTGACCGCTGCACAGCCTTGACTCATTTCAAGTGTGATAAACTCAACTGTGGACACAAACAACAGCCGCTTCAAACACCTCTGTGTATCTGTATCTGTGCAGAAACTAATTTCATTTTGTAAAATAAACAATATCTACACAACAAAACACTAACACAATAACACTTTAATAGCAATGACAATGGTGGTGATGTTGCTGATGCCTTTTTTGCTTTATAACTATTTTTGTTACTACACACCTGTATTGTTAAGTGACTGCTACACTGCTGTAGAGAATACAGGTATTTCATGTATTTTTGGCAGATGCTTTACTGTTGTCTTGTGTTTTCTCAACTACCTGTGTCGGTTTTCTCTAGTGTGTGTCTGTAACCTTGCTGTGAGCATTGTGTATGCCCTACACAGCCTGCAACAAAACAACAAATCATTTTCAACTTCCACTTTATCAGAGCCCTTTTGCATCTTTTTTAACAGCCAGTGATTGTGTTGTGTCACCAGGGAGAAGCGGAGAGCGAAGAATGTGCTGAGAGTGTGTGTGTGTGCGTGTATGTTTTCACAAAGAGGGTTATTTTTAGCTCACGTGCAAGAGCTTAAGGGCGCAGATCCATAGAGGCCTGTGCAGAGGCAGGCGTGAGCAACAGTCTATTTTTAGACTGCGGCTGACTCTGTGTAACCCTTTATTTGCAGCGGCTGCAGAGGCAGTGGTGCTCCATCCATCTACGTCTCGCTCAATATGATGAGCTGCAGTAAAAAGGAATCCTTACAGACAATTACTGTATGTGAATAGGAATTGAAGAAAGCTTCCGTGCGGACAATCTTCTCATGTGCTGGCTGTCATTAAAATTGAGGCTTCACAGACGATTACTAGGGTTGACAGAGAGAGCTATTTTTATCTCTGCTGCTGAAATCCAGAAGCAGTTTTGGGGCATTTTGAAATTATTAGACAACACAGTAGAGAGAAGAAGTGCATGGAGAGATAAATATGCAGCTAAAGCCCTCAGCTGGATTTGAACAAGGAGCTCCGCAGTTTGTAAATTACTGGAAATGAATCAAATAATTTAATGACAGCAGGGGGCTTAGCCAAAAACACGAGATGATAATGTCACAGGTGACTGGAGAAGCAAACGGTCTTGAGTGGGATAAATATATAAGAGTCTATAAGAATAAATGGATTTGGTGGAGATGAAACACATTTCCAGCATACAAACAATAAACAAAGCTGACTGTGTCAAACAGAGGTCTAAGACAGCTGGTTAAAAAGATTTTACAGGTACAGAAGTACATGTGAGTGGAGAAAGAACTTAATGTTGTAGCACATTATCAATCATCTGTCATCTCCAGTCAGCAAACAGGAGAAATGCCCTGAAAAAAAAACAACAAAAAACCTGTACACAAAAAAAATGACAGCGGTGTGGAACTGAATCCCAAAGAGAGACTCTATCCTCTGCAGATACTACTTTTGATTCCATGTGAAAATGCTCATGTACTATATAGTTTTCACATGGAGTGAGAAAAAGCTACTTTGATTTGCAGGATGTGCAAAAAAAAAAAAAAAAAAAAAACTGGGATAGCTGACTGCAGATGCATTATTCGCTCTACTGCCATAAAAAGTAGCACTAGAAGGGGAAAGGTGGTCACCATGGAAACAAGCTTTGTTTGAAAGGCTCAGTCAATAAGGTCTGCCCTTCTGCGCACCGATCCAGCTCAGCCAAGAGGCACGGCCTAAGTCCCCGCTCTACTGCAGGGGGTGTTCTGGAGCTGGCTCTGCAGCGGCAATGGTGGACGCCACTGGCAACTAGTTAGTGCCTGGGGCTTGATGCGGTGATGTAAACCTCTAAAGGCCTGTTTAAATCCCCCGGGAGACACAGCTGTGGTGTTGATGCAGAGCGGGGGTTGGGAATAGGAGACGATGCTGCTGGCAAAGAAAAAGAGACTGTTTTCCAGAAACAATATCCCAGTTACTGTGGATAATGTCCACACCGTGGACTCCAGTGCTTTCAACTCAGGGAATACCAACTTTTCTGCAGTTGATTTTTATTCAGTCTTTATTTTTTCAATGTTAACAGAACCCAAAACACCTGAACTATTTTATTGTGATGAATAAAGTGAACAACAATCACTTTCCCCCCCAAATCTTATTTACTTGCTGAAACATTCCAAACGTAAAAGCAGTTTCATACTTTTTAAACTGGGATTAGTAAACCGAGGAAGATCATTGGACACATTTCCAGAAAAGCTGGTCTAAAAGCACTAGGCAGAAAATTTGAAGCCTTACCATGTATTTTATAAAAAAAAATGGAATATGGAAAGAGAGTTCACATCCAGAGGAGGTGACCGAGAACGTACTCCCACTGGTTATATTTATACAGCTGACAGCTCGAGACGAGAGCCTCAGGGTCTCTGCTCTTCAATTCTGATAATTAGATACTGTTCAAACACTCGCATCGAAACCCCGAATCACCCACGAAATGACTTGACTGACTTCCAGCCAAACCCATGTAATTACAATGTTTAAGAACTTATTTTATGGAAATGACTTTTCAGTGTGACATCTTGAACAACATTTTTTCTCGAAATTTCAATTCATATTAATAGTAGAATCTTTAATTTGCTCCATCTCAACATAATTGGCTCATTAGATCAAAGATTTAGTTGCAGTAAGGTCAGGGCTATCTGGAGGTACACTGGATCACTTCTTTTTCCTCAAACCAAAGACTATAAAGGGAGCGATGCTAATGATGTTCATTTACATGCTGTTTATGCAGAGCAGTGACCATTAGAGCCTGATCATTTTTCTCAGCTGAAGGTGGTTAAAAAAACAGCCACCAAAGAATAATTGTAGAGTGAATTAGTCATTTAGCAAAAAGATCTGACTTAATGTGCGTGGTGATGCATACTGATGAGTGAATGTTTCTAATAAAACCTTTCTGGTCATAATTATCCCAGATATTTCTAACCAGTGGTCTTTTGCACTTAAACTGTGATGTTATAGGGATTTTAATGATTAATCAGTTATTCATGAACTGCTCCTAATATTTGAATCAAGCACAAATACAACAAATGATAAATGGTACAGTGTCAGAAGTCGTCCAAGCAACATCCCTCCTTCTTTAGGACTAAGTTAATTTTAATAATAGAGGTGAAAAGTTAGATTCTCTGATTCCCCACAAAAGGACACTAAGTAGTAAGTATTGTCATTAGTTCTGCAGGTCTCGCTTAATAAACCAAATCTTGATTTTGGTACAAAATGAAGCTTTTGTCTGATGGGGACACCATCAAAGTCATTATAATTCATGCTGGGGAAATTAAACGCAGACAAATCCACAAATGTCAACACGGTGACACTACAGAAAGAACAAAATCCAAGAAACAACAAATTCATTGGGATAAATCTCTTAGATCTTCCATAATAATCTGATCAACAATTAGCAAGGAAAAGCTAATTATTAATTTCATTTTAGTTTTATACTCTTAATATTGTTTTACCAAGATTAATAAAGTATTGAGCAAAGTAGTCATCATCATCTTATAATGTTACACCTGGAAAATCTGCAAGACTAAAAAAGTACACATACGCTACATGTCTTCCTCCGTCTGTTCTGCTCTGTTCAAAGTAAACATGAAAAAACTAAAGTGTGAGCATCACTGTGCCGTGTCACGGTTAGTCTTTGAGAACCTTGCCGGGCTCCCAAACATCAAAGTGACCATTCACATTCTGAGGTGCTTCACTTCAGTCGCCATTAAAGAGCACCATCAAGAGCATAAAGACCTTGTGAAAGACATGTCTGTGAATGATATGTGAAGATGAAAGCAGCACTCTCACCCTGCTCCCCTCCCTCTCCACGTGTCACCTTCACATGCTCTCCCCATATGTACATGAGTTTAGAAACTACTGACTCTCTGGCTGGATTTCTCTCCATGCCTGAAGGCCTTTTCTCCCTTTTCTATTTGCGCAGCCACGACAAAGCTCAGTGGAAACAATTAAAAATCATTTGTTGTAGCAGGAAAGTGTGGATGATAGACAGAGTCATTTTTGCTGCTGTCGGATTGAAGCCTTAGTTTCATCAGTCCTGGATGAAGACTCCAGAAAAAATCTTGCTCCTGACACCTCATTCATCACAGAACAAGAAAGAAATATAAAAATGAAGGGGACATCTGATGTCGAGAGAGGACGAGCTGGAGAGACGAGCACAATATGGTACAGCAGACTGAGATGTGCGAGTCCATGGCCCTGTTCCTCTCTGTATGCAAAATCCTACCTCGCTTTCAACAATGTGTGCGTGTGTTGGGCGCGAGTCAAAAGGAAACGATCAGCACGCTGCCAACGCTGGGCTGGGGACGAGTGAGGCTGCGTCCACTGCTCTCTGCAGTATCTGCACAAATTTTGTGTGCTGTGAAAAGAATCAATATTCTTGATCTGAGCTAATCTTCTGATAGTGAATTTACTGAATGTGTCTGTCGGCCTGCAAGAGAAATCTCCACAAGGATGGACGAGCTGATTGGTGGATTTAACGCAACAGCTGTGTCTACAGGGAATGTCAGTCAAACAGAGGAAAAGACATGGAAGTCTATATATACATCAGCAGTTGTTACCAGACTTGACATATTGTGCCTCAGAGGTACATTGTGTCATATTGTATCAGTTTCTAGACAAGCAGTGTTTTTAATCAATTATAGAGCAGGCGCATTATACATTCTGACCTCTACTTAAGTTCATACTGTACAGTGTTTAACGCAGACTTTAGGACACTAGAGTTACTGAGAAACCGCTGAAGGGACCCTCGGCTGTTTGGAGAATATTATTCAAAAGGTGTCTTTAAGTGTCAAAAGTACTCATATACACATACTTCAGCCATGTAGTACATCAAAGCTGCATGTAAGTGCTGTCAAACTCACTAGTGACTCATTTCATGTTCCAGGAAACACAAAGACTGAAAGGTTTCATGTATTACATATATGTCCATCTTCATATAATTTTCTATAGCCCTTATACTGAGATATAGGGCTTGTGTTTCACACCAGTGGGTGGTAAATGGAAAAGCAGCACGGGACCTGAGATGAAAATCTCTTTAAAGATGCTCCTGAAATAGGCAAAACGGCAGCACTGTTGTGCTTTTCACGAGACAGGTATTTATTCGCGTATTCTCTAGTACGAGTTGTTATTTAAAGAGATGCTTGCATTAAAGGAAAAAAAAAAACTACACATTCATAAATTGAAGAGCACAGTAGAAAATGAGCAGGGTGAAAATAGGAGTGTGGTGTACTTAGCCAGCCGTCATTAAGCTGCAATTCCACTGTGGGTATGATAACAATCACACTAGATCAAAGCCTGACCTGGCAGTACAGTGTGTACAGCTGGGGAAAAATCTGCTCTCAATTTAAATGGTTGCAAAACAGTATGTTATAGAAACAAGACTATGCACTGGCTATTGATGATAATGAGAAACTTTGTGTAGCATGCAGCATCCTTACTCCCTAATACTAATAAGTGAAGAGTGTATGACAAAGAACTTTTATGTTTAGCTACAACTTCCTGCAGTAAAATTATAAACAATCACATGTTGCTTTGCTCTCACATTTTAGCACCTTGCACCAAGTTAATGCATAAAACACAGCATCTCCAAATACAGCTTTCTAGAAGCTTTTCTCTCAATCTTTTGTGGAACAGTAACAGTTGATCTTAACAACTCATTTCTGCACAGGAAAGATTATTTGGAGTGAGCTAAGTGACGAGCTTTTTGGCTCCGTCTGAAAAGATCACTTTCCACCCCCTAATTCTCCTCAATAATAACATTCCACCCCTGTGGAGAAAGGCATATGAGTCACCCACAGTGTACCTCTACTTGTGGCCAAGGATGCACTGGAGAGACGGCGCTGACAGGAATCATAATTTACCAATTTCCAGTGAAACGGCAAGCTGAGTGAAGAGAGAGAGGCTGAATCTACACAAACGATGAGAGTGTTATTATGTGTGTGCACGCGTGGAGGTATGTCTGTGTCTCAAGGCAAAGTAAAAGCAGGAAAGACACTTTGTGGAACACATCAGGATTAACCCTTCAGCAAAGAGGAAAACTCTATAAATCATCTTGATGTTCACAGAACAACTAAACTGAACCCTGACTAGGTGGATTATTATAGGAAGGGTTCCTTAAAGTGGACTTCTTGTGGCAGTGTTTGTGTACAGGCTACCTTCATGCCCAGTATGAAGAAAGAGATTTAATGCAGTTTAGAGGTGTGATGAACTCGAAATGTGTCATTTTCTAGTAACACATGCCCACATCTGTTTATGAACGCAATTGGTTTTTACATTGTTAATTGAAACAGCTCACTGTTGTGCCATTGTTTACTCACATTTTGCTGAATAGGTTCCACTGTTTTAATGGGACACAATATAATATACTCAACCAGGGCAAAGGCAACCTAGACAACCACCACTTGCTGGAAGGGGGGCAGCTGCAAGTCCTAAAAAAAAAGTTGCTTGCAAATATCAGCAGTCATGGGTTTTTGAGCTTGTTTTCTAAAGTGTTGTTACTTATTTGGGCTTGGCTCTTCGTGATCCACAGAAGAGAAAGAGAGCGCATTGAAAGACTGGATCCAACCTCAAAGGCATTCTGCTGATTTATTTATTTAAGTGTGAAATATGAGCTCACCGTGCAGATTTATTTTCAGCATTTATGTGACATTTGACATCATACACGGTAAACCACATACAAAAAATGTTGTATTTTTTGCTTAAAACTGTGCAGATTTAACTCACCTCTGGCACTCGCTGGCATGCAGAACCAAGTCTTGGTTGTTCTTGGCGCTGACGGTGAGCTCATGCTCTGTTGGGTTGAAGATGTCCAGCAGTAGATGACACTGGCGGGTACTGTGGAAAGACAAGCACATATGAACTGACTGTAGAACCAACCACTGTCTGTTTACACCAAACCTCTAACCTGAAGACATACAGTAACATGGTGTGTTTTGGTTTGCACATCCTCACATGAATGCACAGCCCTGAGCACTGTTTGAAATGCATATTTCTTCATGCATTATGCACAGAAGCCTGTCCTATAGGATGCCACTGTTTTCTTATGTGTCTGCCCATATAACCTCTGCATAATGGCGTGTTTACGTGTATGGGAGTTTATACTTTATGCATGAGGTTACAATTACTTTCTAAAAATACACAGTCATGCACACAGAATGCAATAGATCAAGAGGAGACACGGTGTGAAGTACTCATCAATTGTTGTCATAACATCAAAGGTGGCGGTGCTTTTATCAGGCCCACAGGCCTGGCTGGAGCAGACCGCCTCCACATCACCCCAGGCCTGCTTTTCTCATGCAGATCATAAGAGGGCCAATTTGTGATGTAGATCAAGACAGGAGAGATGACGCTGGATTTTCAAAGAGTTAATTTTCACCCCTACTAGTTGTTTTTGTCCACGGTAAGGACGGATGAAAGGAATGGATAGCTCAAAACAGAAACAGAACACACTGTCCACAGCAGCCAGCGTGCTGTTACATTAATATCTCTGGGGGTGTACAAGATGAATGTGACAAAACTCTCTCTATATATATACACACAGTGCACAGACAGTACTGGCTAAAAGATTGTGAATCTAAAGATAACATATTGAAGGCAGATCATACGGGGTTGAGCATGAATCCAAGCACACTGTTAAAATAAAAACATATTGTGACATAATACAGTGAACCTTGCATGGTCTAACTGCATTATTACCTACAGTATATGAAGATTAAACCTTTTTACTTTTCAGGTTGACAGACTTTTGCGGTCATGGTGGTGGTGGTGTTGTAGGACTGGACTGGACGGTGTTCATAATTCTTATGAGCACATATAAAATCAAACTCAAAATAAAGTAACAAAGACATAACTAGATACTTAAAGTGATGATGGAGATGAAAGGAGGTGAACTTATTTGAGGTAAAAGTAGACACAAAGCAAAAGAGTCTCCCAGTATAAAGAAATGTGCCATATTTACATATGAATAGCGTTATGTTTTGGAACATTACTCTGACTAATCCTATGATAAGTCTTTCCTGTATGGCATATAGAAATGCTATAGCAAAAGGACACATAGCATCCTCCAAAGCAATTACTGTAAGTGGAATTAAACAACGAAAGCAGGGAACAGATGTAAAAACTATGATAAATTAAATACTGCCCATCTTCCCTCCAGGTCACGTTAAGCTCCTCTTCCAGCAAACTCCTTGCCTTTTAAATCTCAGGGTTAATGGAAGTTTAAGCTAAGCTTGTCCACGTACCTAATAAACTGCTGGGGCAATTAAAAGAGCATATTTTTTAAAGCCTACCCATGTTTCTTTAATTGTCTCGTTGTCTTTGTTGGTGGATGTGATTAAGGGGCTGAGTGGGGTGAGGTACTGATTTATAGGCCTGGGCGTTTAGTTGAGGTGATCAATCAGACCAACCAGTTAAGAAACACCGGCTCACTGCTCACGCACTAAGTACCTAAGATAAACTGAACAGAACAGATACAGGGACATAGTCACAGGCAATGTGGATTTGCCAGTTTTAATTCATAGGGTTTAGAGCTCGAAAACAACAGTGTGAGCCTGAAGAGAAACTGAGCAGTGATGGACAACTTCCTTCAAGAACTGTTGCTGGGCCTGCAGCTGAATGTCTGTAGACGAAAGCTAAAAATTATGCTTTGAACTAGGAGAGACTGAATCGTAACACTGAATCATTTTTGATAAGTATTCTGCTGAGCTACTACACAGGGCACCGAGATCTAAGCTAAATAAATAATTCAAAACCGCCAATAGGGTTTCAAACTATTTGTCTCCATTTCAGTCTGTGAATTTTTAAATTTCTCTCTAAGTGCAGTTTGAGGCGAGGAGGGAACAAAGTTACCCCCAGTGTTTCAAAGTGAATGCGTATCGAAACTGCTTTTTCGCTCATAGTGTACAAAACTAATCATCCATCAATGAAATCTCAACACTTTTTCTTTCTGAATGAATTTTAACAAAGCCTAATAACAAATAACTTTGCTTCATGTGCTGCTATTGTATCCACACGTTTCATGTATGTATCCGTTAACATCGTCAGAGTTACTTTAAAACTAAACTACCGTGATACGTAGTGGTAATTAATTTTAAAGAGACAAACATGAACACAGAAGAAGAAGAAGAAGACGTTTACGTCAGCTGCTTGTATGCCAAAAGGGGAAAAGCATGTTAATGAATGCCACTGTCTATTTCTGAGAACTCTACCACACTAACAAATGAACCATGAGGTCAGCAGTTTGCTAGTATTGATCTGAAGACGATGCAGTAGAGTAATTCTCAAAACCTGGCTCCACCCATCTCTATGCCACCACAAAAAGTCATTAATACAAAACAAATACAACCGCTACAAAGGGGCCCAGTCAGATAATCTTTGTTGCTTTACAAACAATAAAAAAGATATTGACCCATCAAAGTGGGGTGTGACACTGACTGGACATTAGTTGGGACTGGGGACACTGTTATTGTGAGGTGGTGGGTGGTAAAAACGGCACACACATTGAGAAGATCAATAGCGCTAGGCCCACACCCCGATCAATTCTGCAAATCTGCAATCAATAAGTGCTGATTTTGCAGGCTTACTCTGTCACAAAAGCATGACATATTCCTCGCACAAAATGTAATGTCCTTAATTAGACTGATTGGGTTTAGAGTACTGCCAATGATGAGCTATTTTTAGATACAAAGGCCAAGAGATAGTGGCTCTACTTTCATGGCTACATTTAAAGATGTAGCTGGTGAGGTCAAAATCAGATAAAAAAGAAAGAAACAGAGAAAAGCTGGGATGTGCACTCACAGAGACCATTTCACCCTCACTACCTAGGGAAATCAGGTTTCTCTAATCCCCTACACCCCCCTATTATGGAAACCAGGTTTCCCATTTGCATGACAGCTAAGAAACCAGCTTACTCGAGAGAAAGAACTGTAACCTGGTTACTTAGCTTCATGTAAGCGCACTGACTGTTGTTAACAGTTTAGTTAGCCCTTCAGTGAACAGTGGTTCTAATGAAGAGTGATTGCAGTAACAGTCGCCTGCTCGACGCAGCAGCACGCTCCACTGCTATTTTACAGTCACTCACTAAGCTATAGATGTTCAACGAGAAACACTTTCATAAAATACACATCAGAGGATCGGTTCACGTCCCCCAGTAGAACAATACAATGTTGAGTGAATGGGATGTTAACATGTCCCTGTAAAGTATAGATCACTGGGTATTTCACACGTCCTGGTTCTGTCAGGTCTGTCACCTTGCATACGGCCAAACCCCTGAAGACGATACTCTGGGTGCCTAAAGAAGATGGCCAGTGACCTTTCTCATAAACAAAAAAAAAAGGGATAAGGGGACGCTAACAGCACTATGGACTAATATCCTTCTTTGAAAAGACATGTTAACTGTGGATATAGTTAACAACATGGGAATGTCTTTCTGTATCTGGTTTCTACACATTTAAGTCACCAGAAAACAAAACAAGGAGGCAGAATAGAAGAAAAATAAGATAAAAAAGAAAAATTGAGAGAATGTGAAAAAATGGCGTGAAATGGAAACGGTAATGTGAATTTATTTAGAAATGAGACAGAAATATGTCCTATCTGAAACTTAAAAAGTCTGTTTACCCTTTTACTTTTTTGGCTGATCCAGGGCGGTGGAACTTAAAATATGGTCATGTTTAATCACTTATTTTGTGGTTCTAAGGTCTTGTTTAATTGTGTGAGCTAGAATAAATGAGAGGCCAAAACGGGGCATGAGAAACTGAAGATGCTGTGACATTGTAGGAGAAGAAAAGTAAAAGCAGGTAGATGTAAAAAGAGAGCTGGAGAAAAAAACTGAAGCAATGAGAGACAAAGAGGAAAAAGTCCAAGGCCTGGTTAATGACTAACATTTTGACTTAAATCAATTCACTTCAACAGAAGCAACACAATCACCGTTGTTTTCCAGGGGAGGATGAAGTGAATCTGTTCCAGCGTTTTGGATTGAAAGGTAAATTTGGTGGTAAAATTAGACACAGTTTTTCATTCACTGCTGTTGGCTGATGACTGCAGACTGGTGGAAGGTATCATATTAGCAGTCTGGCACTAAACAATTTCCTTTTATCATGCTGTGACTCGACTTTCCCTGTGTTACTTTCTGATCTCGCTGGGCACTGGGAGTCTGGCTGAAACAGCTTTCAGGAGGAAATGGGACAAAGTGAAACAGAAGGGTAAACGAGTACAAAGAGCAACAGTGAGACAGGAAGAAGTACCACAGAGCAACAGAGTGGGACAGACAGCTTCATCTCTGTCAAACAGTCCTCAGGTCCAGTGACTCTTCTCGTCGCCTGAATCAATTTGATATTTTATTGACTTGCCATGCACATCAGCTGGAAGAGCAGCACAGTAGGAGACTTGTCACTGACAGAACAGCCGTTCACTGCAATGCTGGTCCAAAAACGAAGCAAATTTTAACAGGCAAAAGCCTCGAGCAGATCGACAGAGCAGTCACAACAGCACGCTCAACATTTGTGTTATTTTGGCCACTTGAATTGATGGAGTTACAAACACAAACCTTTTTATGCATGACTTTGTCACGTTTGATTTTTAACACGCATTCTTCAACCAGCAAACAAGTAATTGCGGTTTTATTTTAATTGTAGCAGTGAAGCCTGGGAGACAGAAGAGATGAATACTGGAGTCTGTGCATCTGTCTTGCACAACAGCTGGCATGTATGAAAGCCCCTCCCTCCAGCTGATTAACTCCTAATACAGCCATCTGAAGGTTGGGCAGTATGTGTTCAATCCACAATTACTAATTGGAGTGATGTGCATTGTCAGAGCCTGATTACACACATCAGAGCCACCAGTTACCTTGATTAAATCTTACATAACCAGTGCCTTGCTGTTGCTATATGAATACAAAAATCTGGGCTTCTGGGCTCTTGTGAACATGGCACTGGCTAGTTGTATTTTAATAGTCTGCACAGTATTGAAGACTGTGACATCGCTGAAGGCAGGAGACTCACTTTTTGCTCTTCACGTCACTCAAATCACCACCTGTTCCCACATTTATCAGTAGTCTTGTTCTTAAACACATACTGAAGCAACATGTTTAGTTGTAGTAGATGTCAAACTGATTAACCACATAATGTGACAGTAAAATATGCTTTGATTGTATAACTGTGCTGGTTCATTTTTATAGTGCCATAATAAAATCAGCACTGTGCATCATAAACAAGACCATGATGGGAGTTTTCCGTTTAAGTAAACTGTAAAGGTTGAATTGAAAAGACTCTATTCTACATCTCGAATCTATTATGCCTATCTGCACCACTTGAGTAGGAAATAAAAAGTATCTTTTACAATGTTGTTTCCCTGGATTCTGGCTACATTCATGCTGTTTATATATGACTGACATTCTTAAGCTTTCAATGGCGATGAAGCAGAAATGAACAGCAATAGTCCAAATATCATTTGAAGACTAGGGGTGGGAGATCTGGCTAAACGATCATATCACAACATTTTAAAGTAAAATCTGAAATATTTCTTCTCAGTTTTTAAAATGTACTCTAGTGCATAGCCAGGCTAGAAATATCAATCTGATTAAATATTTTGTCCAGTCAGAGCAGCTGTCTATCAGACTGTATCACTCTACTATAGAGGTGCAAGGCTAAGTTCACATTACCTACTGAAGTGACCCACAAGTATGATCAAATCAAATCGTTTTTACCCCTTCAAATAAGATCTTTCATATATGTTCCTACATCTGATTCATATGACAATGTGTTTTTGTCAGTTTATGATGCAACAGTGTTCACATCTGAATTGGATTCATGTGACACATCAAAACATGAGTATTACCACAGGGAGATCATCTATATGAAAATGTGTAAATAGGCCCACTCACAGATGATTTGGATGAGATGCTTCATGCACTTTCAGTTAATGAGGAAAGATCATCAGATCAGACGCACTTATAGGACACTATTTGAGTCAAGCGTTGACTGGGGTTGATTCTACGTCTGTTTCATATGTGACTAAGGACCTTCTTCTCATTACATGTTCAGCCTGTTCCTCTAAGTCAATTTCTGTCACGTTGCTTTTATTTTAGTTTATTCATCTTATTAATCTTATTAATAAACTGTTTGAGTCTATGAAATGCCAGAAACGCCAGAAACCTGCTGAAAAATGTCCTTCACAATTTAATACACAGTAGCACAGATCAAATGACATATTATTATCACGACAGACAAAGAAGGTAGAAAGTCTTTCCCCAAATGACAACAATTAACCCATGAGCTATAATTATCTATTAGTCAATTCAGCTTTATTTTGGGCTTATTTGTGTTAGAAAATGACCGTTCTAAAATGGTCATTTGCCGTTCAGTAGCAACAGCCCATATATAGTAACATCTTCATAAAGTTAACACTGAAATAGTTCTAACAATGAAAAAGGTCAGTGAAAGAAGGCTAAAGGCAAGAAACGGGAGAAATGGTTACAGTAAATGGGGAGAGGCAGAGAGAAAGAGAACTATTGTGTGATGAGGCTGCAGAAACAGGGACAGAAAAAAAGCAGCAGAAGTAGACAAAAAGACTCTGAATGAAAGAGATATAGAGGAAGTTAAAGGGAGAAGATACAGAAATGTGGAGCAAGATAATGAGACCATGAAAAGAGAAAAAATGAATAAGGAGGAGAAGGAGAGAGACAATGCAGAGAGAACGCTTTTTTTAATATTCGTCGAGCTGCTACTGTACTACTGCATGTATTACAGCTGTAAATCAGACAATATGAGCAAAGGGTAAAATTACTTTTAAAAAGTCTAAGTATGTGTTATTTTAAGAGAAACTGATGTGAGGCAGAGAGAGAGAGGGACAGAGAAACACACAAACAGGACAAGTCGCTGTTTTATTGAGAAGTGTCATTCAGCCACTTCCACATTCTCTTTCAACTCACAGCCAAGAAGAAATTCAATAGTACTTATCCCAGCACGTAAAATGTGTTAGAGTGCTTTAATATTTATTCCTCCGGAGGAAAAATAAAAAATACCAACAAAAATAGTGTGTGTGTGTGTGTGTGTGTGTGTGTGTGTGTGTGTGTGTGTAAACAAAACTATTTATTCTCATAGACATTATCTAATGTCTAAGTGAGAGCTTCATGTAAGTCATCTTATCTTCAGACACATTTTCTTTTTATAATAAAATATAGTCTGATCAAATAAGTAATAAATCTGACAAAGAATTACATACCAGTTTTCTGTACTTGATGCTAAAGACACAAGAATCCAATCAAGTCATGGTCTCAATACAATAATCAAATACCAATAATATTAATAATAATAACTTAAGTTAATTATTCTCAATGGCCACAATCAGCTAATCAATGCAGCTAAAAAAATACAGATTAAAAAATGAAGAAATGATTCACTATATGCACATCTGGGCTATAAACGAAGAAAATATGAATGTTTACAATATTTTAAACCTTTTTTGTAATCCAATTCAAATTCAAACTGTATTATTTTATATTAATCAGCATTACATCATGTATATACTAGTTTATACTATTTGCCTGCCTTTAGTTATGATTATTTCTACAGTTATTCTTTTTAAATTATTTAATTTTGCTATTATACTATTTTATATTATTGTTTTATGTCATTTAGTTTTGCCATTATCCTTTAAATGCTATCTAGTTATTTTATACTGGTCTATTTAATTATTTTCTATCCTGTGTGTGAGTCAAATACTAAATACTTTACTGGTTACTGGTGTGTAAAGAACTCTGCATTGCATGAACACATTATCCATCTGTTCATTATCTTTCCTCTTTATTCTGTTAGGAGTTGTGGTAACACCTTGGACAGGTCACCCATCTATCAGAGGTCTAACTGTGTGTGGGGATAGTGGGATGAGACCAGTGTATATATATAGTATTTGCTAAATGAACTTTATTTAACCTAAGGGGGATTTGGGAGTCACAAACAGCCAATAGATACTGTATGTCAGACTGAAGAGCAGGACATTAGGGTGCAGTAAAGGTAACAAAGAGGATGGTGCGATGACAGGGTGATGGCATAGCAGCCAGCGCAGCATATCTACTGTATCAGCACTGAGCCAAGATGAATGGTTTAAACTGCAGATATTATTACAGCTAATGATTCACCTCAAGTGGCCATTACTCAGCTACAATCTGTCTCCCTTGCTTGGAGTTTTTTTTTCCCCAGGAGCGTTGAAGGAGCTGAGAAGTGGAATAAAGTAGTATACAGTAATGTATGCCTGAGAGAGACAGTGAGAGAATATTCATTCAATATTCATTCACCACTATCTGACCTGTCAGTGAGAATACGGGTTTCTAGGTCTGGTTTTGATGCTACAATATCTCAGTGAGAGAGCTACTGAAGACGAGATGAATATCTATTCACCAAATCAAGAGAGAGAAAAAATAGCTGTATTTGAATCATATACGTGATCAAATGAAGCTTTAGCATTGAGATTTAAAACCAATTACTGAGACAAGAGGACCTGGGAGATCTCTTTAGCTTGTCTGACACTTCAGTGAAGGTCAAACAGTGTTTTAGCTGAAAGTGACTGGTATTAAATGATCAAATTAAAATGCCAGATACAACATAAAAGCTTAAACGGCCAGACTACAGACACTGAAGGAGAGAATCAAAAAGTTCTGTGTTGTTTTTATTTGACAAACACTACTTAACTCATTCTGATGAAAAGCACCAAAATGTTTTATTTTTCCAGAACAGTACTTCACCTGACACTGGTGAGCAGGAGGCATTAAATATGAATGAAGCTGCAACTCCGGGCTGAGTGACTGTATCTGTGCAGTGCCGTAAATTAAGTTTTGTGTTGTGGCAGTTCCTGGTCACCACCTCAACATGCAAATGGTCTCTTTCACTGAGGATACTCACAAACTCTCAGCAGCTCTTCTCTCTTTTACAGAATGTTTGATCACCTTTTAATCATACCTCCTCCACCAAGGAGGTGCACCAGTCTTCAACAAAAAAATCAACTCTTGTGTTGCTCAGTGTCTGCCGGACGTGTAAACAGGTATTTCACCAGAAGAAATAATGCAGTGATAATAGATTAGGTCTAAGAGTTTAATGATTTTCTATATCTACAGTTCAGTTCAGACCTCTTTTTTTGTTGCAGAGTTTCTTAAATTACCAACGATGTGGCACTCTAAACACAAATGTATGGATAGCCTACACTCTTCAGTGTTTCTGAACACCTCACTGGACATGAAGCTGACAGTCAGCTCACACTGTCTTCTTCTTTTGTATTCCTGGTTTGACCATGTGGTCAGAGGTGAAACAGGCTAGAAAAGCTGTACAGTAGGAACAGCAAAAACAACCTTTTAGCTCAGAGTTAAGTTACTCTTTAACAGTTTTGTAAGATGGTAGTGTTAATGCAGTGGTTACAGCTTGATGTACTTCCCCCATGTGGCCAGAAAACCTGTTAAATCAGATTAAAAGATGTAACATACACACATTTCTGAGGAAGCTTACAGGTGGCATAACCTGTAACCCAAGGCCATTTTCCCATATATCTACGTGTAAAAGGTGCAGCACAGTATTTTCTGTATGAAGTAGCAGCAGAATATGTTGGGCTGTACATTTGAATCTGCTTCTTATTCCTCGTTTTTTTTGGGAAGAAGACCTTTAATGAGCACACAGTGCCCAAAGCCAACACAAACAGACATTACTAATAGCTCTACAGGAAATGCATGCTAATTGTGTGTGTTACCTGGTGGCAGGGAGGGTGCTGACTCTGGTGAAGAACACAGAAGGCTCCACATCAACGTGGACTCCCAGCGACAGTTCTCTGTAGTAGCCCTCCACTTTGCCTGCTCCCCCAGAGTATTTAAAGTTCAGCACTGCTTCCAAAGTCTGCAAGAGTCAATAGAAGGGATAGACATTTAAAAAACTCCCAGTGTTCAATAGAATATCTCTATGGAAAACTAAGTGTGATTGGGGTCTGAGGTCACAGTCAGCATGTTGTGCCCGGTCATTTCATCAGTATTTGAAATTTGAGATCAATCCACAAAATGTTGTTACAGCCAAAAAATAAATTCACCGCAACACAGCTACTGTGCTGTTTAATGAAATGGAAGTATAATGGTGAAAAGGTGGCTCAAAACAGATGACTTAGAATCGACACGGTGCGTCCTAAAGCGGTATAAGAGAGGGGGAGGCCACAGAGAATTGCTCAGAGGTTTTTTTATAGTGGGGGAGGCACAGGACAAGCAGCCAAGTGGGATGCAGAAATTAGAAGTGGCAGTTTATGGTGAGGAAGCACTCGCTGACTCAGGCAAGGGGCTGAAGCAGAGTGAAGGGAGCATCCAAGGTCTCGCTTCTCCCCCTCCCCCCCTCTTGGTTAAGTCATATTTCATTCAATTTCTTAGAAGTTATAGTGCTAGTAAATTGCAATTCCACGATTCAATAATGCACCGTGGATATGGATGACATTGCTGGATGGACTGCTAGAGTTCATACTGTGATACAATACCTCAATGACTATTAGCTGGACTGTCGTGACATTTTGTAGAATGAAATGAAAAAACAAAACAAAACAGTCCCTCTTAGTGTCATCTCACTACTAAGCTAGTGAATAGAGGCAATAAATGTCCCCACAATGCCCACGTATGACATTCCTATGAGCCTGTACTTTGTGCTTAGAGCTAAACAGCTGGCTGCAGACTCTTGCTCTCAGAGTCTTAGTTATTGTCACAATACATTTCCATTCTGAGCATTAATTGTAACTGTTGTCTGAAATTTCCATTTCAGATATGTTTTAAACATGTTAAACATACACAACGTCTACTGTGTTTTAAGGTGAGAACAGAGAAACTTTCCCCGTTCAGCAGCTGACTCTGAAACAGTCTTCTGGTGTCTAACTCGCACACATACATCCTTCTGTACACTGAAGCCGTCTTCCTATAGGTTTGACAGTTGCTAGACCTCTGAAGAATTAAAGACTATGTGTGATGAACCAAATTTGCTTTTAGAGAGAAATACATGCCAGCAAATACTGGCTCTCCGGTCTGGAACATTTGAAATACCTAGTTTTTATAAAGACGGGGGGAAACAATTAAACTCAACTAAATCTACGTAGAAAAACAAACATAACTGGTCATGACCTACACAAATATACACTCTAGGTGTCCAAAGGTTGTATTGGGAAGTAGTAAGTCTTCAACTAGGCATTCTAACATACAATGATCAGCCACTGACAGGTGAAGTGAATAATAACAATGGTAATGATTTTAAATTTTCCATGAAGCTCAAAAACAGCAGATTATAATAGCACTGTGGAGCAAAACTTTGCTATTAAAGTCTAAACTTACACCAATCACAGCCTAGGTCATATGATGACAATGACCTTAATACTCTTAATACATTCATACATGCTTGAAGACTGCCCTCATGATGGAATAGTTAATAAAGTATGCTTAATGCAAATTTAAATCCTGATATCCTCTTTGAATACTGTTTCCCTCAGTATTTGTCTTCCCTGGAAGGGAAACTGTGGAGCCAGTCTGCTTTGGGTCTGGAGGAGGAACAGCAGCCCTACGTTGCCAGACTGTGCTGTGCTGGCAACAGAAGGAAAAAGAACAGCACGTTGTTAGGAATCTCATTTGAATTGATTGACTGAAATTGTTCAGATTCCTTTAAAAAGACCCTGGGTGGAGATGATTTCCATGTTTTATTCTTGTTCTTTGGCCCGTGTTTAATAAAGGATAAGACTGGTGTTGTTTTATTGCTAAATTATCATAAGCAAATCCCATAAAAAGACAAAATCTATCAAGTTTATTCGTCTAGCAATATTGTCTAAAGCCTTATATTGACATAAAACACTGTTGTCCAAAAGTACATGAGGCAGAAGATTTCAGGAAGTAACACACAGTATGACAGAATAACAATCAACACAACAGCTGTATATATTCTTAATGGTGAGAATCTCTGTGAGAATACTGAGAAAATGAGTTGTGTGATCTCAACAGAATCATCATGAGGAACAGTGATTGTCTCAGTAACATTGGCAAAGAGCAGCTCTGCCGCCAGATTTCCTTTTGAGACCAGAAGCTCCCTCTGTTCAGTCCTCTGACTGCTCTCAGCCCCCTCAGGACCCTAATTCAATCACACTGGGCTGAAAACTGGCCTTACAGTAATGAACTGTGTTTGGAGTAGGCCAGTAGCAACAAATCTTAAGCCAACAGTCTGCCCACACACATGCATTCAAATAATGTGATTAGTGACAATTCCCATAATAAAGTAAAAGTTCAATCAAGGCATCAAAGAACAAATGAGCTGTTTTAAGCTGTTTTATGTTCAAATGTGAAAAAAAAAACGTAAAAACGTGAAAAACTGGTAGGGCATGTCCTTGGAGTTTAATGAGTCATTCTCATATATATATAGAATTTTTTAAATAATATAACACAGTATGTGTGAGGGTGGTATTGTATGTATGTATATGTGTGCGCTAGTCTGTCTGTGTCAATTTGTCAGGTCAGGTCTTAGACTCCACCTCACTCAACATCTTAGACCCCCCCTGCCTCAGTATCACTGGTAAGGGAGGCCCCCGGCTGCCTGTACGTCGGTGGTTTTTCGTTGTCCGGGGCCGGATGCCCTGGTGAGTACTGGCTCACTCTCTGCGGTTGCTGGGCGGGGC
>JAUYWH010000003.1:18199850-18260712 GCA_034779795.1 Ctenopoma multispine | reverse complement strand
AATAATAAATACTGGCTGTGAATGATGATAGCACAGCTACACCATTATGTGTCATCTGTGTTACTGACAAGCCGGGACAAGAAAATAAATAAATAAATAAATAATATAACACAGGACTATAAGTCACACAATCACACGCACAGAATAATACTAGTGTTTAGCTGAACAGGAGAAAATGTCCAGTATTAAAACAAGCAATGGTGCATTTTAATGACTTAAGAATTCTACTTTTCATTTTAATTTCCAAATAGTAGTAGTAGTATTTTAACTATTATTTCTAGCTTTTCCCTTTAGCTGAAAAATTTGTGAATTTCTCATTGTGAATCACAACAACTGAATCAGCTGAGCTCCGCTGTACACAGCCATGAGCATAAGTTTCTGAAAAGTCTCACAATTTACTTTCTTTTTTTTTAATTTACTGTATGTAATTATTGCTCTGAAAAATAGCAGAGCTTTAAAGAAGTGCTTGTCAGATTATTTAACATCTAAAACCTACCTACAGGAAAACTTTACCTGGAAGTTGTGTAACTGCAAAACAAGTAATGACTTTACTTACTTAGCAATTAGCACATTATGCTAAGGTTTGAAAGCAGACATGGTTTTTTAATTGTCTTAAGCTTTCTTTTAGTACTAATGTGAATATAAACACAGTGATTTGCTGTGGCTTACAAGCCAAATCATTCTATGTATGCATCCATCCATTAGATATACTACGTATCCTGTAAAGGCAGCAGAGGATTAGAGCAGATCCCAGCTAACACTGAGCAAAAGTTTGGTATATAGGGTATACTGTGGACATCTATCACAGGTAACCTAAACTGCGTTTCTTTGTCTGCACGTCTTCATATAACCCTGAGGTAACCCATACAAGCACAAGGAGACCTTATTGCTGTGAGGCAAAATTGGAAACCACTGAACAATCACACTGCCCCTCTGTCTATTTATGAAGCACCAAATCACAAATTTGTCTTGGAGGTTTTTACAAGCACTATTAAATAAAAAAAACTCTCTATGCTAAGATTCACAAAGGACTAAATCCTCAAAGAGAAGCTCACCATGACACACTCTGGGAATAAGGAGGCCTCTCATAAGGTATTACTGTTACAAATAGCTCATCTCCTTCCTTTCTCCGGCCTTGAGATAACAGTGCAGCAATATGAGAATACTACAGCCGGTGCAGCTGCATTGGAAAATGATTACCTGCTTTACATCAAATGGAAAGATCTTCTTTATTAGCACACTGGGAGATTATAAAAAAGCCATACATAAAGGCACAGCGTGCCAGGTAATTTTGCTGATTAATGCCACCAAACCGTACTGATGAATGAGAACAACTAGTTCAGAAGTTCAAAAATGAGCAAGGATGTGTCAGTGCATAATATCGTTGTGTACTTTATGACCCGTCACTTGGTGGTGTATCATCTTCTGTACGCAGGTCACAGAACAGGGCTCTTTAACACCGCTTGACCTGCAGCCACATGGGTGAAGAGCTTGATGTAAATGGGAGTAAAAAGGTGTCCAGGCAGTGTTCTCATGTCGAAATAAGCATTCACTCTCGTTAGACACTTATTAATACCCTATACACTATAACATGATTATACTATCTCTATTACTATATTATGTAAGATAAAACACATCAGAACACGTACAGTAATATATATTTTCTTGGTTGCTTAGCTGCAAACCTGACATGGATGGTACTCAGCTTTAGCCTGGCTTCTTCTTTGAATGCCATCACACCACATTTTCAAGCCAAAGAAGACTATCCATCTCATCCATCCACACAAACACAATACTTGTTTTGCAACGGAGGTGAATAGTGAACGTCACAGACAGAACTGTCCCTCCTGCACATGACAGGTGAACAAACAGAAAGAAAAGAGAAAGAAAGAAGAGAGGAGAAAGGTTTTTTGAACGTCTTGGCAGAGAGATAAAGATTCTGACACATCTAACTGAGGAGATTATGGCATGGCCACATGTCTCCTGACAGGAAAACTAAGATAAAGCATCACAGTGACAGGCAGGCCGGAAAAGGGGGCTCTCAAAATTGCACAAGCTTTGTTGGCACAAAGGCAGTGGCCTGTCAAGGTGTTTGATAAAGGAATACTTCAACATTTTAGGAAATTCACTTGCAAACTGCAAGATTTACATGAGGAGATCAATATCGATTTCATCACAGTACAGTTAATACAGAGGCGCCTCCTTGACAGTTCAGCTTAGCTTAGCACGAAAACCCCAGAAACATGTATCTACAACTATTTATAATCTCTTTTCTCTTTAGGATTATTCTTCAACATTCATTTTATCAAGAATATCTGTACCTACAAGTCAAACTTACAATCTGTTTTTAAACTTTTTGAAAACTAAGCAGTAAGCATCACATTGAGTGTCTCTTCAGACCTTTGTGGATAACATGACTTACAGTGGTCTGGCAACATAGACATTAATATATTCTGATTATGTGTTGTGTATGAATGTGTTGTGATATCATATATGCAAACATTTTGCTCATGGCTCCTAGAGCGTGCACAGTATTTGGCAGCTCTATTTTGTGATTTACCACATTGGAAAGACATTATATTTACAGCTAAAGACACTTTTACTATTTCTTATTATTATTATCCATGCCTGGATCTTATTTCAGCAGGTTTGCCCGCATAACAGAGACAAGTGGCTGAGTGGTAGGTAGACAGAGGGCCAAGGATGATCTGGAAGTCTGTGTGCCTCAAAATGAGGCTTAACCCCTGCTTAGGTTGCATCTACCTAGTAGAATAGAAGTGAACCGTCAGCTTGGAGAGCTCTTTCAGTCTCCTGGTGGCACCAGCTTCTGCAAAAAAACACAAAAATGACTCGAGGGCATTCAAATGCAGCGTGTCCATTTTGAGCGCTGCTAGGACTGCCTCTCACATGCACACCTCGCTGTCAATCACTGAGCCAATCAGCTGCGTACCCCGGGCTTCTCAATTGAGGGGAAACGGAGAAATGGCAAAACTGCATCGGGAAGAAAGTTTCATATCTAGTTAAGCCAGTCACATACAAATCAAGTATTGAACAGAACTAAGTTGTCTGCTCTCTTCACAGATAAGTGGATGAAACGGCAGTCCAGCATTTCTCCCCAAACGTCTTGTTGTGATGGCCTCTTAAGGTTTGAACATGATGTAATAAACTCGCAACAAGATCGACAAATGAGATCACTGCTCTGTCTGTTTTACAAAGCTTATCAGTGTATATGATCAACCTTTTTTTAGCTGTGTCTGTGTGCGTTTCAGCTTCTAAGAGGCTCTTTCATGGTATTTGTGGCCCTGAGACAGCTTGACATTATCATGTTTCTGCTTGTTGGCAATTGATGATTCATGAGAGAAGAGGGCAGGCGGACTGATAAGAGCGAATATGTTCTCTATCGGTCCCACGGTGTAATGACTTAGCAATAATCGCTGGATGATGAGCAGTGAGAATGCTGTGAACAAGTCTGTGTTGATTTGACAGCTGAAGGGGGTTAGAGCATCTAAAACTGCTCAGTAACAACCAGGCTGCATGCAGACCAAAATAGCTGACACCGCTGACAGGGAAAAGGAAGTTTAAGGCAGAGAACCTAGTGAAGCACAGAAGTTAGCATGGTATGATCACTTCACCAGCTCCAAGACCATCCCAAAACCAAAAGCCTATCTGGAACCACCCGGAGCTGGTGCATCTAATGATGGTCCTGACATTTCTGCCCACAGCGTTTAGAATGTCACGCTCTGCACCCCCTCACAGTTAGGGTTTGCCTCTGATGTGGCAATTAGGATGAGAGACATTTTTAAAGAGTGGATAAGCAACCTGCCCAACTATGAGGGCGCTGTGACAAACGAGGTTACGGGGTGTCAAGCTCAAGCTATTGTAGGAGGCGAAGGAAACTAAAAATATTGTCATAAAATGTGAACAGAGATGTGTGACAAATTCTCTCCAGTAACTGTACTTAGCTGCATCGGACAGGTAATGTGATTGTCTGCTGAGGCAAGAGATGGAGTACTGACTAGTTACTAGTCTCTGCAACCAAAGAAAAAAAACCAAAAACCTTTTACCAGATGCTTAGCTTTAGCTGTTCTAAGTGTAATGTTGCTGACTTATGTTAAGTCATCAGTACCGTGAGTAATACTGTGTCTCATGTTACTGCCAACCTAAAGCCTATGAGTTTAAAATTAAAATAACAAATGAAGATGACAGAGTGGCAGAAAATATCTGCTATCATCAAACTAAATATTACAAAGATGTGGAAACTAGTTACTACCTATTGGCACAATTAAATTAAAATTAAGTTAAATTAATAATCAATTTTAATTTAATTTGAGTGCAACAAGAAAAGTCTCTAGGGATTAATTCCAGATGGCAGATCTACAACTGAAACCCTCAAATTATCTGCACTCTTGGTCATATCTCCCACTGCTACGATTAAAGACAAACTCAAGCTAACTCAACTTTTAGATACACAGTACTTTCTAGTTTTTGCTGGTATCATTGTGTCATCAATAAAACCTCACAATATCCTTTGAAAATTAATGAATACAAGCATCTAAGTAAATGAATTAATTTACAAATAGGTAGATCAATGTGGCAATGGTTGTAAAATTAAAAGCTGAAGATCAACAAGTCCATATGTGAACCGCAACTGCGCACAGCAATTTAAAAGCCTGCCGTCGGTCAATGTGTTTGGACTAAGTCAATACAGAATACAGCACTGCACACTGCAGAAATTATACTTTTATATTTCCTCCACTTTAGAAAGTAGAAGACTCCACATTAAACTCTCTAGAATCACAAAGTGAAATGTGTTTGTGTTGTATCTGTTTAACTTTGGTTGCACGTTCCCCAGCCGGTAAACAGAGAACGTCTGTGAGGAAACACAAATATTAACACCTCTATCTGTTCTTTTAACCGTATGAAAGCCTTTTTTCAGCTGATTAACTCCCTTTACAGTCTTTTGAAAACTTGAAAAAGATTTGTTTCATCTACATAATCCACATTGTCACCACATTTGCTCACACCAGCTCCAGAGCCGAACAACCACTTCTGCACTGTTGTGCACATCACACAGGCTGCTTGAGATTCATTATTCCACACTGTTTCTTAGTGCTGGACATGGTGAAACAACCGCATGCAGCTTGTGCAAATATTTAAAACCATGGCTCCCTGGTTAGTTACAGCAATGTCATCAAAGCCCTCCCATATTAAAGTCAGCCCAAAACACTTGCTTCGACAGTGCCTATAATGGAATTCAACAGAAAGCTTTTGTCAGACCCGCCGTGTCTGGTAATTTCACATATCTTTTGAATAAAACGACCCTAGTTGGTCATAGCGGTTTCTGCTAAAAACTGTAATGTCCAAATTATGTTTTATGACTTTAGACAAAGCAAAAGGAGGATGTACACAACTATTCTTGAGAGTATGCTTCTGTGTCAATTTAAACACTGTTTGATGTGAAGTGCCCTTTTACTGCAGTGCATTACTGCAGAGCGCCGAATTGAAAAATACATTTTAATTAAAAACCTACAGCGAGTGTCAACAGTTAAATTTCGTAGACTACATCACATCTGCTCTTAATAAAAAGGGGACAATGTGGTTTATGAAGACAAATGCTGTCCAAAGCTTCCAGAGGAGGAGGAAAACGGTAGCTCTGCCCGTTTGTCTTTTTCTTCTGCACCGAGGGTAATCATCAGTTAAGAAGAAAATAACACTGAAACATAATTAAAACCTTCTAGAGCATAAAAAAGATTCAGTAAATCATGACATTACACTTTATGCATTTATTGTTTCAACTTCACCAACTTAATTCTGAAAAAAACACTTCTTATCTTATTGTGATGTCACTGTCTGAATGTTTTCATTACAACACTTTGTGTCTAACATGATTTATTTTACTCAGGAATATACATGAAAATACTGCTTTCACCTAATAAAAAGCTAATTCACAGACAGAAGATTAGAAACATTAGTTTGCGTGGGTGTGTTCAGAATGTCTGACTACAGGATAAACACACATCAGTTCTTACTCAAATGTATCTATTGCATCAGTGTCCTGAAATATCATATAACAACATTCACAGGACACGGCTCCCTATAAGATAACATCGTAAAAGCTAACGCACTGCAACTGAACCGCAACCATTATTATGTTTCTGTAGCAAATGGAATCAGATCATCATTATGTCCCGATGTAAATGTATTGAAATAAAAGAAGCACTAAGTTTATTAACATAAAACAATTTGCAACGAGGTGACTGGGGTGGATGGAGAGCAAACAAAGTGGAAGGTTTAGGCAACAAAAGCACTTTTCTTAAGCATTAAGCATATCTTAAGCAATTTTAAGTAATGTTCATAAATACACTGTGTGTGAAGTCATCATCAAGCGTTTCTCTATTAAGCCAGAGCCAATGGTTCTGTACCTTGTGTCTAAACCCATAAAAACATGAGTTAAAAAACTGAATGTTGCACTTATTCCTTAGTTAAAGGGCCTTGTTCTTAAGAGGTTCCTGGTCAAACATGCAGCTGCAGTCAGCTGTAGTTTTCTTATCCTATTAGCATTTGCTAATGCTAATAAGCTGCACCCCACATCTGCATTATTGTATTAATATTAACTTTAAATCCTAAACTCATACAACACTGAGACTCACAATTTCCAAAGAGATGACGTCTAGAACTTTACTATAGAAACGTCACTAACATTTAAATAATGTTAGTGTTCGTTTCCTGACAGCTGAGCAGTGACACAATGGAAACCCAGGTGTGTCTGCTTCGTGCATATTAGTGTTTCCTGTGAATTCTTACAATAAAAGCACCACATGATCCACGCTGATTTGATTTCTGTTCTGAGTGTTGGTTTATTCACTTACATGTGGGTCAATCTGATTATAGGTTGTGAGAGGGTGAACAGCAGCACTAAATTTTGCCAACGGAGACAAGACATCTGTCCGCCACATGCTTGTCTCTGTTTATGTGTGATCCAAGCTACACAGAAGACCCACAGGTGCCTCAGACACAAAGCGGCTGCTCCTGGTCCTCAGTGCTTTTCCTGGAGTATGTCAGCAACAAGATGAGAAAGAATCTATAAATTGCATGATGATGCACCAGCAGATGTTAATGCAAACACACACACAGACACACCTTGTGTGTATATATATATATACACATATATATATACGTACATATATACATATATATATATATATATATATATATATACACATATATATATACATATATACATACATACACATACATACATACATACATACACATACATATATACATACGTACATATATGTATACATGTATACATCTGCTGGTGCATGTATACACATATGTATACATGTATACACATATGTATACATGTATACACATATGTATACATGTATACACATATGTATACATGTATGTTTTTATTTACACACACTGTGAAATAAAAAAGCAGGTGTGTGTGATTGTGGGTGACTGTGTTGCAGCTTAAGGTGATCTGTTCAACACCAGTTTAGTCATCGAGCGCGGTAGCATACGGAGCCATGCTTGGCCTGGCTCACTGGATTTCACACATGAATTCAAGTCCAGTAAGCATGATGAAATGCCTGATTCTTAATTTCACCCACCAGGCCTGCATACACCAGCAATGCCAGACACACACTCACACACACGCACAGACACGCGCGCACAGAGAAGCCAGCAAACAGAAGTTCATCGTGACCTTCTGGGGGGAGCAACTGAATTTTAATGTGAGGCTCATTTACTCGAGCGCTGCAGGTCTTGCTGTGACTTGATGTTTTTGGACTTTTATTGAAAACATTCATAGTCACAGAGACACTACCTCTAGTCACTGCAGGGATTCATTTTTTTAATTTCTAACCTGCTCACCATTAAATCATTTACACAAGCACGCCAAATACAGAGACATGTTCAATCTACAACTTATTACTACGTTAGAATATACTGGATAACAAAGCATGAACCTAATCAGGAGTTCAGTGTGGAGTTGTTTGTTCTGTTTGTTAGTGGAGGCTTTGGAGGCTTATATGTGTGAGGTGTGTCTGATTTGTTGTCACGTTAAAGCTGTTTGTAGTAGTAATGTGCTCGAAGCATAACTTCATGTGGACAGGTGCTCATTCAACAGTCCTACAGCAAGAACATAATTGACCTCTACAAACAAAACTCTTCTTCTAACCAATCAGAGAAGACCAATTGTTTATGCTTGACTGGTAAGTTTTATATTATTTGTATTTATTATAATTTCATAAACCTAATACCTGAATGTGTTATATATTGTAGCTTTAAGGTAAAGACATTGTTGGGAAGCTTGCCAGCAGGCCTATTTTGAAAGTTGTCTTGTCTTGATTTAAATACAAAACACTTACGCATTACAAGAAAACTGGCCAATTAATCCTTTAAAACATCTGTAAATAAAGGAAGTATCCGCCATAATTTCAGAAGCAGCTTAAAACTGCCTGTTGTGTCCAACAATCTAAATAAGGCGACCTAAATTAATACAACAGAGAAAAAGGAGCAGATTCTCACATTTGAGAAACTCTTACCATATCATATTTAGCCTTTTGTTTAGTATTTGACTATATCAATAAACAAAATAGTTTATTCTATTATACAAGCTAAATTCATTTTCAGAATCCTACGCGAGTAATTTTTGGGGTAAAAAAAGCTAATTTTGTTTTCCAGGCTAGTACACCTCTGCGTGGAACTTTGGACAGCAGTGGATGAGTTGGTAGATTGGTCACCCATCAACTCTAGGGCCAGCGGTTCACAACATGTCTCCTCCTGGCCATTTGTCAAAATGTCTCCGGACAAGACACTGAACTTCCGTGCTGTCCAAAGACCTCAGCCACTGAGGCTGCACAAGGCTGTGGTGCAGGTGCCTGTCCAAAGCCCCTGTGATAATATGGGTATCAGGCAGGGCATCCGGCATAAAACCTGTGACAAACAAATGTGTGGACTATGATTCACTGTGACAGCCCAAACACTTAGAAATTATTTAGTGTACTGTATGCAGTTGGTTGAAACATCACAGATTTCTGCCTTTTTTACAAATATTACAACAGATATTTACCTTTTTGTTAAAATATCTAATTTGCTACAAGATTCAGCTGCTTTTTCAGTTTTAGAAAGAAAAAATAACATCAGACATTGATTAAACTATATAACTGATGAGTTTACCTATCAGTACGCTAGGTCAGCTCTTTGAAGAGGCGTCACTGAACTCTCAACAGCCACTAGTTGGCCAACTGTTGCTGTCCCTGTAGGCCTGTTTCACTGCAGCTCAAAACACTGCCTGGGAGCTCTGACAGAGTTGTTCATTTTACATGAGCCGTAATTAGGAAGACTAATACAAAACTCAGTTATCCCTCGGGTTAGGGTCTTAATAGACCAGATCATTTGCTCATCAGCTAGAGACAAGGAGCCTGTGGAGCCACATCAGTGTATGCATCGATGAAGCATCGACAGGTCATCAGAAGTAAGATGCACAGTGCTTACTTTTCTTCTCTCTATCTTACATACGAGTATACAGAGATTGCAGGAGCTGAAAAGCTAAATAAAGAGAGTCTTGCTGTTGCTGCTAGGATAAGATGCCCCCTGCCTATTGCGAGCACTTTCTAAAAATTTTCCATAAAGCTCTGCACTGGCTGTCAGTACTATAACTGAGCCTGCAAGTCTGCTGACTCTCACAGGAAATCAAGTCCATCATTTCACAATTTACTCAAATCTTATCAATTCTCATATGGCTGAATCTTAAAGGTTTAACGTGATAAGTTACAGATGCCAGCAGCCAACTCCTACATGAAATCCTAATCACAAGGCAACTAATCAAAAGCTAAATAAAAGCATCGCATGCAAATCATATCACTCAATATTTGCAAGATTTCTGCAGAAACTGAGTAAATTATAGACTATTATCATGAGTGTTGAGAAAGGATGAAGCACATAATTACATCTGAGCTTATCAAACTACAACCTGGGGCATGAAAGAGACAGCAAACCATATCTCTGATGTGATAGGCATGGAGCCAGATGCATGTGTCCACAAAGGCAACAAGTACTGTATCTTCTCATATGTGACTCACACACAAGTGGCAGAAAAATAAATATGGAAACCCAGTGGGTTTCCTTACCAGAACCGGCTTCTCAGTGACACCTCAAACCTCATCCATCTTCCTATTTCTCCGGACTCATGTTTCCACAAGTCATCTATCACCAAGGCACAACAGATTTGTGCTTCATGTTGTTTTTGGCCTGAAGACAACAGGTAGCCACATACAGATAAACTGAAAAAAAGTGAAGGCAGGAGGGGCACAGCTGCTTTGAAGCTGTGGCTTCAAAACCCAATCACTGTGTTACTGACAGGTAAATTAAGTACTCAGAGATTAATACGAATAAAAATGTTGGAAAACTGCCAGAGACTGTTGCCGTGCAGGGTGCCGTGGTTTGTGTGTGTGGGGGTAATCATAATGATGATTATGGCTTTTGATTAGTCTTACTTATCTCATGTTCCCCATCTCTCCTCTCTACAGCCTCCTCCAAGCAAAGACACTCAGAGCTAGAAAACTTTCCAAGACCTGACGCAAAAGTCTAAAAATAGACATCCAGATTGACAGATAGTTGCAAGCTACACAGAGCTCTCCGCCCTGAGAAGATGGATGGGAAATTTAGTCCATTCGTTGTTCCCCCTGTGGCGTCAGTGGAGACAATTATGTTAAATAAGGCCAAATCTTTCACTGAGGGAGCTGGCTGTCAAAATCCCCACAAGGAGGTGGTTACAAAGGCATGGTAGAGAAGCAGCTCTGTGATAGAGAACTGGACTGAGGTGACCCTGGTGAGGCTTTGAAGCTTTTGGAAGGGTTTTATTCCTTCACATAGGGACTGGGTACATGCCTGGCAGGTGGTAGGAAGTCATACTAGACTGTTGGATTCTTCAGCAAGGTGTCATACATGAAAGGGAATTGTGGAACAAAAGCCTGTTCACAAAGTCCTGTTGAGTGTTTTCGGTTCAATGCGATCTCTGTTGCAGTGAAGCGTAGTTCAGCCTCCGGGGGCTGATACTATCAATCATGATACAGTACACCAGTCAAAAAGCTAGATGTTTGGGTGCACTTCAAGCCTAGTCATAGTGTGACTGGATTACTGCTTTTATTTCCACCAGTCTCTCTCTTTATGTCTCTCTGGAGTCAAATGCTGAATAAACACCAATAAAATACTATCGACTTGTTTACAGCCAAAGTGAGTGTTTGCATCAATAGCAGACTTAATAAGAAACGCCCACAACACGGTAAGCAGAAACAAAAAGGATCCATATTTTTACCCAATATCTGATCTGTGGTGGATAAAAGAGATTAATCGGTTTGTAATGATGACTTGTAGTGTGTTAGCTGAAGATCATTGCATCAGGTGGACAAAATGGTTTCTTCATTTAAAAACATACCGGCGATGACTCGTAAAAAGCTCGACATGTCAAACCTTAAAAAATGTTACGCAAGGTCTTTGGCAGGGTGCGTAATAATTCTCCAAATCCACAGGATTTTTGTTTTGTTTTTGCGTTTTAGTGGCGATGTGAATATTTCAAAACACAGATGAGTGGCCTACTGGATTGAAAGGTTAAAGAAGTGTGGCTGGAGGGTTGTCGGTTCAATTATCTCTGGATAGAAAAAGTTGAAAAAGCCCCACCAAGATCACTGTGGTGGCCTTGAGCAAGGCCCTTAATACACAAGTGCTCCAGTGGAGCTGCTCAGAAGCTGCGGGTCACACTGTGGTTGTACTGGGCAGCTTCCAGGTGTGAGTGTGTGTTGCTGTGTGAATATAATCGGAGCGTTCCTGTTAAACAGAGGAGACCTCTCAGCAAATCTTCTGTGCATACAAGCATTTCTCAGCTTTATTAGTATCAGCGACCTCGCTAATTTAAGTTACATGAAAGTGGTTCTAATCCCACTTTTTGCAGTCGCTATAATCAAATGACAAATATGAAAGTTGTCGCTTGTACTGAAGAAACTTTGACAAATCCTTGCCTGTATCAGCAGCTTCTTTCAGCTTTAGAGTGCATTTCAGATCAATGTTTAGCTGTCCGGTTTTGGTTCACTGCCCTCATGGTGTCATCTTAAGACGCAGCAAGCAGCCAGTTCGAGTGAAAAACTTGTAAATAACCACTTTACACTTCCTGCTACACTAACCAAATATTTCCTTCAGGGAAAAGCTGGAAAAAACTAAGTGAATTCTGATCCAGTGTCAATAATAATGTTGGTCTGTGTTAGCAACTCTATGCTAACAAGCTAGCTACTATATTAAGCTAAAAGGTGATATGTCATCTGTCATATGTCTTCTGTTCACAACCAATTTCTGCTGACCCCAAATGGTAAAGGATTGTTAATGTGGACTTGGGTAAGACACTGAACTCCAAGTTGCTCTCAGCATCGTGTGTGATTGTGTATGTGAATGTGTCAACGAGAAAATTCTAAAGCAATTTCTCAATTCATGTAGAAAAGTACTGTATGAGTGTTTACCATGCACAAGACAGGAGCATGAATACTGAAATTCCATGCAGCAGAAAATAACCCCAGCATCTTCCTCTAAAGACGCATCTGCAAAATGAGCATGTTGATATCAGCAGCTCAATCAATTAAGATCAGCCCCAAAAACTGATACACCTTCCAATTAAATGAACTTAAAATGGGTGGTGAACGAGTCATAACAGAGAAGAGAGGGAACAGTTTTAGTCCTGAGCCAAGAAAAAAATTGTTTGGTTGTTCAGATGGAGTTTCACACTTGAGCAGACAGCTGTGGCAGTTATAAATTTTCTGTATCACGAGCTGGGATCTGTATCTGTGAAGGGAGCTGAACTGCCATCAGCAGGGCTGGGCTTCTAAAAATAGCAGGCACGCTGGCTGGCAGGCAGGCAGCCGACTCTGCCTCTGTCTCCACTGGATTTGATTAGCCTTGAAGAAGGTCTGCCCACTCCAACAACACCCCTGACACTGTGTGTGTGTGTGGCAACGTGTCTTGTCTGGAGGCCTGGTTCCTTCTCACTGCACACGACCACAGGCACACTCCTCCTCATTAGAAAAATGCTTACATTGGATTTGCTGTAGTACAGTCCAGTTCTCCTTTCTCACAATCATGTTTAATGTATAATTATATGAATATATTAATATTTAAGTCTTCCAACAATGTAAAAATATAAAAGCTTGTTGAAATTGTAACAGCAAGTTTGAGTTGTGTTATTCAACATAAAATATCCCACAGAGACATATTTGGTTTTACTCTTTAAATTAAAGTGAAATCTTTCCTATAAGGGAGCTGCTCAAATAATCATTATGAGAGATGGAATTTCATAGTGACAAACTCAAACAATCATTGTCAAACTTAGCTTTGCACATTTTCTCAACTGTTTAATAAATTTTTACAGCCTGCTCTCATCTATGGTACATTAACTGCTGAGCATCAAATACCAGATCAAAACTAACAACAAGCTAATAAACGTCATTGAGCCTGATATATGCTTCAGCTGGTGGAGACCAAAACACTGTCAAAAGGAAGGTGAATACTGGATTTACATTTGTCACATGAACAGAAACTAAATACTTTAAATGCTAACATCTGTGTCTGTTTAATGTGTAAGATGTGTTAAGATTTCAGTCACGCAGGCATTGATCAATCAAATTTACAAGAACTCATGTGAACACATTTCTCTGTGGCAACCCGCAAAGTCAAAATATTCAAATCACAAGTTTATATATTGCTCCAAACAGCAAATCATCTAATCAAAAGCCTCGGAGATTCCCTCGGGAAATTCTCTTATAGTTTATTACACTACCATTCAGCAGACACCCTTATAAAGCTCTAATAGTCTTACGCCTGTCTTAATTTTAGTTTTAGTCTAGTCTTAGTTTTTAATAGTCTTAGTCAAGTCCATACTCTTTTCAGTCTAGTAGGTTTTAGTCGACTAAAGGTCTGAGCATTTTAGTCTTATTTTAGTCAGAATTATCCATGACTATTTACGTCTAGTTTTAGTCAATGAAAATTGTATTTTAGTCTCTTTTTTAAATAATGCATTTCTATTTAACCCAGTCAGTATAGTATAAGAACCTAGTATAGATGAAATCAGAATTTTCACAATTCAAACAAGGTTATCTTATTATTATAATATTGTTACCTTATAGACCTAAGAATACTGTACATCCATTCCAGACACTGAAGATGCTCTGCTTTGAATTTACAACATATTCATTTTGTCACACACATAAACGGTTTATGAGCTGTATCTTGTATCTAAATAACGCTGTGAGTGGGGATTTGATGGATTGTTTGCGTCTGAGCAGTTCGATCTGATGTGAGTGAGTCCCAGTGAGACACAGGAAACAGAAATACTGCTAAATAATAATAATAATAACGCAATTAAATGAGAGGAAATAACGTCTCATCACTCGTCAGTAAAAAGAGACGTTTTATAGTTTTTATTTTTTAAGCCACATTTAGTCTAGTTTTTATTCATCAACAATATTACATTTTATATTTAATTACAGTTATTGTCACATGACCAGCATCTAAGTTGCGTCTCGTCTCGTTTCTGTCATCGATGATGATATTTAGTCATAATTTTCATTGACAAAAACAACAGCTACCTAACAGCTTCTTTTTAAACCACTGCTGATGCTGCATTTAGTGATTACAATGACAGCAGAGTCCGCCAGGTGCTGGTGGTTAATGTAGCTCGACTAGAGTGAAACATCTTCACTGTATCTCGTCAGGATCACATCACGCCAGCTTCAGAACTCACTGTCTCCCATTTAAATGTTTTCATACATAAGAAAACGTTAAGCTCAGTAATATAAATATCAGCTCAGGGTCTATATACATCAGTGGAAGCACATAACACATACTGTAGTATTTACAGTATTTAGCTCTGAATGAAAAAAGTGCTTTTTTATGGCAACTGGATTTGGCTTGAAGTTCTTCTCTCATACAAAAGGTCCCCTTGGTTCTAAAGAAATTTAGCTGAGAAGTAAAATGTCTTCAAGAATTTCAAGCCCAGTTGCTACTACATGGTACTTTTGGGATGACCATTAGCTGAGTAATGTTTCTCCAAGTCAAATACTAAGTCTTAGAATGAATAATATGCGCCATGGAATTTTGTTAAACATTAAAATGACATTTTTATATACATGCATTGTTTTAGTTACTAATAAGTATTAATTCATTTCTAGCAAAAATACCCATTACTCTGTCAGGGATACCACTTACCAGTCCCCTAAGTCTGAAAAACCACTTAAAGAGCTGCTGTCAGAGATACTCCAGTGTCCAATAGCAGTAATATTTTCCAAATGACCAGCTGAAATAGGACTATTTCATTTCATATTTGGCTGGGTTAAGAGGTGCACGTCATACAGAAAGCTATGCACTCTAAGACCCCTGAACAGCCTCCCCTCTCTACATTCTAACCACAATCTCTGGATTGCAATAACTTGGCATTATGAACAGGAAAGTGAAATTGCACTAGATGCAGCTTCGCAGCACCTAGACGTTTGGCCTTTTGAAGATGATCGCTGGATGTGTCTGAGGGTCTGCCTATTTCTGTATCGTAGTTTCACTTGAAATGCCCTCGATGACATCTGTCCAATGAACACAGGTTTACAGGTGGGCTAAGTGACAGGCCAGTATTACAGTGACTGATGGGCTATCACAAAAATGGGATTACTGTATTCCCTTCCTTTTTCTTACTCCCAGTCTGTCACTCAAGTCAACCCTCACTTAAATCCTTAGCAGATAGTGCTGGGGGTCCAAATCCCAAAACTCTTCAGCTTCAGTGACATGCACAGATATTCCAGAGGGGACTATCGCAGAAAGAGCTGTAGATATAACAAAGGTAAAGCACTTTGCAGACACAATCAAACCAGAACGGAGCTTCGAGAGTCAAAGTGCTCCCACTGAGGACAGGCAGGTGAAATGAGACATAAAGATGCAGTGATGAGGTGACGGGAATAATTGACAGTGTCAAAGAAACCAAGTTGTGGAAGTGCCTCTCTCCCTTAGGGGGATGAGTCATTCAAAATGTGTAAATAATTGGCAAAACCAACACGTCTAAAGAGCCAGTTCTCCTTCACCTGCAGTGGATCTCTCCCACCCTGACAGCATATACATTTTTTAAAGCCCACAGGCATTCACAATTTGGTGGGAGGATTGAAAAACAGGTGCTAAGATTGAGTGACGAAAGGTCAGTGAGATAAACATGTTGACTCTTCCTGGGCGGATTACAGATCAGTCGTTATTTATTGCACTTACTCATAGTCTGCAAGCTCAAGTACACATGCCAAGAAATATCAGTGTCAAAACACAGCAAAGAAATATCATATAGAAAGGAGAACATTAAAAACAAAGCATGAGCAGTACATTTGTGGAATTCGGTTTAGGTGGTCAAAAACACACTTAATTGGCCCACTAAGATTTCAATATGCAGGGAGCACACTGCTTTACTGCCAGCCAGTTTGGCTAGAGGGCTTTCAATTTCCTGTGCGTCTGTCCATGCTCCAGGCCAAACCAGTTATTAGCAGCTAATACATATTCTCTCTCATTCTATCATGCACACACTGACAAATCAAGATCCATACAACACCAGCAGTAATCCCATTTAAAAAGCACTCTAACATATGCAGAGACATATCTAGAAAAGGCAACAATCAGAGCGCAAGAAAAGTTCTCAGAAAAGTCCTTATGCAACACATTACCTGATCAAACTAAGACTTAATCAGCACTGTCAGCGTGTTAGAAACAGAGTGAAGTCAGATTCTAATGGTTCCATATTGCAGACAGCTTTTTCTTCACTGCCTTTGCACAGACACATAGCACCTGGTTTATGTTGGTCACAAAGAGGTCCCACTGATCGGACACCAATTCAGGTCATCCTGCATCATCAGCATTACAGGGACACACGGGGTAAATCTATTCTGCTGACAGGCAGAAAGTCATACAACACTGGGACTCATAGTTTATGTTATCTAGTGCCAGAGCTCACTGAGAAGTGACTACGAAAATGAGCTGAGATGTACAGACAGGTAGAAGACAAAGGAATAAAGGATTCCTGCATTGGCTGTTATAACCACATGGATTTCTTTACATTTATGCAAAAAAGAATGACAAATCTCACAAGTCTTGTGACTGGTCCAGTTTGCTTGGAATCCGCCTGACTTGCTGCCAATGATTTTACCCTCATCACCTACAAGAAACAGTGAGTTAAAGGGGTGATGTTAACTTTTTGTGGTCAGATGCTATATCTATATATGTACATTTTGTGAAGCTGGGGTCCATGTTACATATAATCACAGTTTTTTTGACTAGGTCATTGATGAAGAACTTTGTTTTGTATCAATTCTTTTATTAAATGGTTTGTAAACAGTAACGCGTCAGTCGGTCCATGCATCACTCTTTGATGCAGCACTCCTAATTTACAATGCTACAGCTATAAAAACGATACAGTAAACCTACAGTCGTGCTCCAATCAATCAGAGAATCCACTCTATTCCTATACTCCTCTGTGTGTGTAAGTAAGTAACACAAAGTCACCGCCGTTGCATGTCGTAATAAATTAGTTGAGTAAGTATTGTGTTGATTTATTGTGCGTTGCACAGTAATACTTGACTCCATGTTATTTTTGGGCAGCAAGCCTGACAAAAACACATTGTTTAACCTGTGTTTTCATGTGAACCACACATCTTTCTCTACAGTTTGAGACAGTATCCAAATAGCTGTGAACGTGTGTTGATGTGTTGTGAAGCTGTGTTGTCGACAAACACCGTTTTGGACAACTTCTGAAATTTGGCCAATCTTTTTAGTCTTAAGACCAGAAGAACTGTTGTATAAAGAGGCATTATAACATGTATTTGCATTTTTTCAAACTTGAAAATCAGATAATATTGTATGAATGGAGCCCCAGGATAAAATGTAAACCCAAACATAAGCATAATATGGCCACTTTAAAACTTTTTCAAAGTTATTTCTCTCTCCTGAATTACTCTATTACACACCACTGGCATTTATGTTGAACAATGTTGCACCCATCTGCCCCTTGTACGTCAACATGCGTCAAGTGCTTGCTGGGTGCTGTGGTCAGAGTTCAACTACTAAAAATGACACAGCCCATTGCAACGATGAGTCATGCAGCTGGAAGCCCAGAATACATTTACTACAGTATACAGGCCGGTCGGTGCACAGGCATTTGTTGAGCACATAGGAAAATCAATCATTGTGATGTGTACTGTAAGTCCAACAGCACTGGTGACTAAGAAAATGAACCGAGAAAAAACTCCTCCTCTGTCCGAAGGTTGAATTCTAGCAGGATAATAGTTCCTGTGTAACTGGCTTTACTAGAACCACCTTCCAACTCAGAGCTGCCAGTCTGCCACTCAGTGCCTGGTTCTTTTTTGTCCACCTTACTGCAGTGGTAATAAAAAAACACTTCAAAACTGGAGTTCCTCTCATATCCAAATATACAACTTTTTTCAAATCAAACTTCTCACCTCGAGTCTGTGTAACTAGGAGAGCATGTGCTGTTTTAAAGGCAAAGGTCATTACACCAAATATTTATCTGATTTCGTTTTTTCTGTATGATGCACTTTGTAGGAGTTTAACTGATAAATTGAAATCACCATCACTTGTGTGCACATATCTTCTAATATGTGATAATGCTCTTGCCATCTTCCCCTCCATGTCTAATTTACTCAGCTCTTCTTGATGCACGTGTGTGACCACTGGATGTGTAGAATGTGGAGTGATGGATGGTAACTTTCTGGAACATGATGCTATTATTTCTCTAAGTTATAATGGAGTCTAAACTGTTTGCTCAGTCTGCAAAGCCTCTAAGCCATATTTGACCATGAACAACAAACATCCTCCTGTACTTTCCTTACCACTAGTCATCATCCTGTAAAACTTTTCTAAAGAAAATTCAACTGTTTGGCAGAACATCTGAACATTAGATATTAATGTTGTTTTTCCCTCCTGACGATAGGAGAGAAAAGATGTCCCTCTGTTTTTTAAAGGGATAGTGCAGACACCACACTCGCAGGTGGTGTGCTGGCATGCTACAGATGACCCTCAGCAGGCAGAGTCATCAGTCTGCCTATTTCTTCCCCTCAGACATCCACAGATCTTCAACAAAACCTTCTCCCCCGCTGATCAGCTCAATCTAGTGCCTCTGCATTGCACCTGTCTTCATCTCACCTTGTTTCCTTCCCTGTCACACTATTTCCCCCTTTGACGTTTTATATAAAAACCTGGTTAACAGCTGTCTTTCGTTTCTATGCCTGCATTGGAGCTCTGACTCCTGATTTACAGAGCAGAATGCATCTGCAGTGAAGTTGACACAGCAGCCAAATAAACTCAGTGCACTTTCTAAAAGTTGTATTTTGGTGGTAAACAATGCTATAGTTCTACCTCAACTTTTGCAAACACTGTACACTTTCTTAATGTGCAGTGAGGAGGTTCAATATCTCATCTTGAAATATTCATTATCTGCAGGAAAGGTGCAGTGAAACTGCACCTAATGCATTTTACCTAAACTATGTTACGAGCCAGGAAACACAAACAAAAGAAAACAACTGCTTGCACCTCGAGCCAGACTTGGGGAAAACAAGAGGTCTAATTTTTTTATGCACATTAAGGATGCTTTTCTTTATTCACCTTGATATGGCTGTACTCCGCCTTGCCGGACTCACTGCTGACTGGCTTGGTCTCAGGCCTGGGTTTTAGCACTTGGCGCAGAGGACTGGAGATTGGCAGGCCTGTCACACTGATGCCATCTGAAATGATATCATAGAGACAAGGGTACCATGATGCAGAGGGAACAGGCTCACATACTTAAGGTATCAACAGTTTGTTATACAGGAGCTACTTTGTAATGGATTACTTGGTTAATGTCCTCACTTCCCCTGATCTATCTTTTGTTTAGTGATTTCAAACAGTTTATGATCGCGGCAAACGTGTAAAAAGGTTTGGACGTCATAGCATCACATGCATATTTGGCTAGCAAGCTTTTTTAAGATCACAGCTCTTAAACCACAATACATCTTGTGGCTGAATGCATACTGGGGCTATTGCTTAGCAACCAAAACTCAGCACGGCAGGGATGACAGGATGTGGATTTCTCCACAAGTTGAACCAGTGTGAATGGGGCTGTAGAAAGTATGATAATTTGGAGAGTGCTGTCTTTGCTGTCAGTGTATCATCAACATGGCAGGGTATGCTCCTGTTTTCATCATGGTTAAACAAATAAACAAGAAAACTACAACCAAGAACTCATGTTTTATTTCTATTTTACATTATTGTTGTTTTGTCCTGTATTTCTCCACAGTACACGTGCAGCTCATAGCAGATTCAAAGTCAAATGAAAATCATAATAATACACTTTAATGATTCTCATGGGGAAATTATTGTTGCACAGCTGCACATATATGATGGCACTGCTACGGGGTTTAGAGAATGACCAGCATGAACTCAGGAGGAAATTTGATCCAAAGGAATTAAAGCTGTTAGTGGGAGAGGCTAATATTCACTTTGATGATCTACAACAATGAAACATCAGTATTACAGAAAGAAACGCTTTATGGAAAGATAAGCTTGTGCTATTTTTGTAGGTGTTATCAAGTACACAAGGTGCTATTTAGACACAAACCTTTAGTAAATCAGGGCTTTGAAATGTCAAATCACAGGTGATAAAAAGGGGGACTCCCTCTTCAAAAAACTAAATGGTAATGTGTGTTCATGCCTACTACTACTTAACTATAGCTACTGTTAGTTTAAGTGTTTGTGCAGAGATCAATATATCTATCAAAAATGAAAAAATTTTCAGCTGTGTACTTTGCCACTGACAGATGAGTCAACATCACTCTTCAAAAAGTTTTCATGTAATTGTGGAACTCAAGGGCAATATGTAGTGAATTAATATGAAATATGAGTGATACTACATACAGCAGACACATAATAACTAGGCATTGATTTCAGACATGTATATTTATCCGCTCAAATATTTGCTGTGATTGGGAGCCAAGGTGCTGGTACTAAGAACGTAGGTTAGCACCTCTGTCCTACTCTTCATTTCGTCTGTGGAAATAACACTTCAGCAAGTCTAGCTAGTGATGGTAAAACTCAATGTTTATTCCTCTTGAAATAAAACTGGGGTCTGTCTGTCTAAGTGACTGGAAGCTGACTTTTGCCATGGGATATGTAGCTATAGCCTTATAGCCTATAGCCTTATAGCCTATAGCCTTCTTGATCATATCACATAAGGACTCTTTGATTTGGTTTTAAAACGAGCCAGCTGGAGTTTTCAAGCTACTCACACAGTTGTAGTGTTAGCTCGTCTTAGATTACTAAAGCTATTAAAATCTCCCACGATCACAGACTAACAAACAAAATAGCGCCCCTTCGCTGTTGAAAAGCTCCGCCATATGAGCCATGTGAAAATGAAAAGCCTGACAGGCATAGCAATGGTAATTATGGTGGACAGAGCTTAGCAAACGGTCAAGTCAAAGTTTATTAGTTACAGCAAGCCACAACTAATACACTCCAGTCTTTCAATAAACTCTACCTTCATGCTGGTAATAGTATTCAAACAAGCACAGATTTAGCTTGATGGTGAGTTTGGTGATGGTGAAGCTCCACTGAGCTGAGGTACTAGATGGTATTGCATGTAGGCCTACTTAACACAAAGAGCTAGATAAACAGTTTTTATGTGATTTATCTGTCACTTTGTCTTGCTAGATCACAAATACGATTGTTTCCCATTTTTAGTACATGCATTACCATAAAAGCAACTTTTTTTAAACTATTTTTAAACAGTCAGACAAAATCTCTGCATATGAATATGTGACAGGCACAGAAAAAAGAAACGCCAAACAAAAAAATATGAAAGACTCGCACACTGTGTCACTTAGGCTTTTATAACTATTAATTTACAATATTTCTCTCTGTTCAACCTTCATCAGGTATCTGGGGAAATATCTCTTTCCAACCACTATAAACAAAGTATCTGATCAAAGGACCACAGAAATCAAATCAGTGACTTGGTTCACATTATCCCGACACATATTTATGTTAAGTATCAAAACAACTGCAAAATTATTCAAAAGTTTGCATAATGTATTTTATATTTTCAAATATAAAATCTGAAATCATCAGGTTTGTGGTAATGTAAGCATGTGAAGAATAAATGAATGGTTTTATATTCATGACCTTGAGAGAAGCAGTGTGGACACAGGAGCAGCTCCATTTGGCACAACCACAGGGGCTGCTGCTTTCAGCCCACTCTGACAATACTCCAAAACTGACGCCCAGAGCCCGCGCTCTGACGTCAAAGGAATCATATCGCTCTCTGACGTCAGCAGAATGCAAAGCCCTGCAATTTTCCCCAAGGAAGGGGAAATTACCAGCCTTTGCAGGCAACTGGCTTCACGATGGACAGATATATTCACAGAATATCAAACTCTAATAATAATACCCACATGCAAGATTGTTAAGATACTAAAGGATCAAAAAGAAAAGGTCAGAGCAACTGAGTGGATGGAATGACTGTGACGTTGCTAATGCTAAATTTACCATAACAACAAGTAAACATTAGCAGCAGACAGCAGGAACAGCAAATAAACGCAGCAACGTGAGCAGATAAGAGAAGAGAGACACTTCTTACTAATATAACTAAATGACAGAATGTTAAAACAAAAGAAATAAAAGGTTTCAAAAGAGAAGGTTCTCCACATTCCCTTATATTGAATGTCATCAGTTTCTATAAAGTGCTGCCAGACAGGTTCTATATTCATCTTTCAGAACTGTCAGTTCCTCATCCTGCAGACTACACAGATGCTTCAGGCTCTGCCTACAACTTCGTCTAATGCACTGTCACCAAATATAGCTGAACTATAGTTATACAGTCAGGTTTGTACATAAGCAAGGAATTACTTCTGAACCTGACTGTAATTGGGCCACAAACCAATCATATCTTTTGCTCTTGCCACTTATACCTATCCAATTCATCATCACGATCATCACAATGAAAGAAAACAGAGCTTCCACTGATAATCCCTTTCCTGACCTTTATATGCTACTATACCATTTTGCTATCTGATAATACTTAAAACACATCAATATGTTGCTCAGCCTCAACTTTCTAGAGTCTAGAGTCACACCAGTGTTTGATGTATAACACCCCCACCAACACAGCCCATTGTATTGTTTTACAGATGCCGTTTTCTCGATGAATGCGGACTCTCTGGGAGCACTTAAGTTGGCTGGGGATAGAACCACTAACCTTATAATAAATGACCAAGCAGCTCTTCCAGCAGACAACCAATTTAGGTTTAGGTCATTTAACTTCAGCAACAATGAAAGTACAGCAACTGTATACCAACTTGTGCTTTGTATTAATAATGGCAACGTGAAAGTATCAGAAATATGATGTATTACTTACTCTACAAAGTGATTTGTATGTCTTTTCATAAATCAACACAACAGTTAAATGCCCTACACTCTGTGCAATAAAAGCAATGATAAGGTTACTTAATGTCATACTGTCCAAGCTGAGTCTAATAAAATGTTAGACACAATCTGTGTCAGGTTGTAAAAAATCAATGACATTACACTGTGTATTAAATCCATTTAGAATCACAGCTTTAAAACATAAACGCAAATAATACAGAACTGTAAACAACATACACCACCAATTGCAGAAGGCAGAAAAATTAAAACTCGTGTCTATCAAAGCTAACAGTCAGCAATGACTCGTACCACGTCATTACGTCCAGTGTATTCTGTGTCATTTCGTGCTATGTGAAGCTGGTTGGTTCATTTGGTGGGTTTCAGCAGTCACAGCATGAGACTTGTTCTTTCCAAAGTCACAACTCTGGCTTGGGCGGTGTTTGGTCACCACAGCATGAACAACCAAAACTGTCGCAGCATTTCTCGCATGATTATCAACTTCTGTCTGGGACAGCCTGAAATCGCACACTATACTCATTCACTGGCAATGCTCTGGCAAGATTAGCAAGATTAGTCTCCTGTTGTTATTGCCTCATTCTCTGTATCCTGCTGTTAAATAGATTAGATATGCATCCAGACATAGACTCTGAGAGGCAAAAGAGTAAAGACTCACTAAAATAAACACTTTCAGGCTTTATGAGCTGCAGCCTCTATTATGGTACGCAGACTTTCAGGAGCTACACATGACTTGTCGTGTCCTGGGGTACAGAGATAGTGTGAGTAATGGCTAGTGTGATTAACAGTGGCATTGCTCACAATCATCCCCTCCTTTACACCTTCCTTCCAATCAGTATCTGTCTAGTTCTGTGTCGAAACCACCTCAGGGAGAATCCAGGAAACTCAGCATTTCTATCACTGGTCACCTCGCTGCAACAGCAAAGATTAGGAGTGTCACTTCTGAAATAATTGTGACATTATTAGCACAAATGAGTTGGTCCATGAGGTTTGCATTGCTCTTGCATTTACAAGCCTTTCTCCTGAAAGACAGCTATATCTAATAAGTATGGAAATTATGATCATTTCCAGTGTAAACACTGAAACCTCCTTCAATACTCAGTTAAGAAAAAAAAATCATAAGGATGGAACATCCAAGTCAAACACTGACAGACATATTTAACAAGTAATATATCGACTTAAGATGAACAACCAACCAGCAAATAACACTGACAGATACTGTTATTTCTGGACATCAAATTACCATTAAGACAATTCTAACAATGACAAAAACAGCACAGTATCATCTTTAGCATCTCATTTAAAGCTGCACTGAAACTGTGAGAATATCATTATGCTTCTATACAGTAAGTCCTACACAGTGAAGGAGGGGGGGCAATATCAATATCCGGTATTCAGATATTCACGTGACATGCAACTTGACTGCAGGTTTCCCACCCATTCACACAGCTAGCTAATATGTGTCACTCTAACTTCAACAGCAGAATCAAAATGTGACTGTTTGAGTGACATGACTAAGTTTGACAGAGATTTGACTGTTGTAAAGAGTAACACTTTGTGTGCTGCTTAAAGTGAAGCATCTGTACTTCACAGCTTTGGTATAATGTGACCACATTTCCACATTATATGACCTGAGTATCAGTCAATTTTAGATCTGATTTAATCATTTGTAATATATTAGTCTTATGGCACAAGTATGAAGGATCACCCATGCTACATGCATGTAAGAACAGTAAGCACTTCAGGAGCTGCTAACAACTATCCATAAATTGACACATGGGTGGTTGTCATTGGTGGAATATGAGTGAGCTTTATTACTTTCAATCCACTCCCTCACAAAGATTATTTGGTTGAAATGATCAAAAGTCAGATAAATAATACAGCTTCTGTGTGTCTTCAGGTGGCATAAGACATATTCTCAGTGTAATTTAAGGCTATTTCCTGTATGTAGTTACACTCAGAGGGAGTAAAGGTTGGCAGAAAATCATTGCTTCATGCAAGACAGTGACTGACCATGGCGGAAACCTATAGTTTAGATGGCCTCTTCTGATAGAAAAAGTTGGGCCAAGAAAAAAAACAGAAAGCATGAAAAAGAAGTTCAAACCCTTGTTCCTTTTTTATCCCTGTATGACTAGCCATTTACAATGTCAAGCGGATCTGAATGCTGAAGTGTTATGATATCTGGTCACAGAGTTTATATAAACTGAAGAAGCCGTTTGGATGAGGGGAGAAATGTCTGAGAATCTTGACGTTTCAAGAAGATATTGTAGGTAAACCTTCAGCTGTTCTGTATCATTTAACAATGTACTGTCATTAGGTACCACACTCACATTATTCAACGCGATAATGCTCGCTGTTAATCGAGGCCTATTAGTCCTGAGTGATGACGTCACTCCCATCTGATCATGAGTTATGATGTTGTGGTCTCGAGCCAGACTCGTGAGTGAGGGATGAACTCGTCTGTGGATAAATCACTGAGGCTCTGGCTGTTTTCAATGTTCCCCCTGCACTGTTTTCTTTGGCCTCGTCTCATTTGCCTCTTCTGCCTCAGCTGAGACACAAAGTGCAGGACTGCCAGGCAGCATCACAGCGAAGGCTGATGGATCCACTCTCTCCACAATGTGCAAATGAATATACATTGATCAATAAATAGCATATATTAGGGTGTAAATGCCACTGATGATGCATTACTGTTTATCACTTTGCTGACAGGTGTGAATCAGGTATAAGAAAATTTCTATGATCAGTGCAAGAAGAAAAAGAGTAATAGTTAAACCTTAGTCTCATGAGTGCTGCTAGACATCTGACCTTAACATTTGTATTTAATATAGCAAAGTGCTGATGTTAACACGATGTACCAGCACCATAAACGTCAGAGAGACTCTGACACTTATCGTTTATCCTCGGGCTATGGAGCAGGAACAACATACAGAAGTTGTGAAAGAGAGAGACGAAAAAAAAGAGTTCTTACAGTATGCAGACTTCTTCTCCTGAGGAAAACGAAGAAAAGTCATTCACACGTTCAGGGTCATTTAGAGTTCTTAGTGTACATGTCTGGGCAGGGCCATATGATTTGAGGCTATAGTTTTCTTAAGAGAATGGTATAGAGATGAAACTACGAAAATGTAATAATATTTGATTATAGTGAGCCAAAGTATGATTGTTATTATTATCAAAGTACAGTTGAAATATTCTGAAAATGTAGTACACATTCATCTATGAGAGCGAGTTCCTACGATAGCTCATACCACAGTTTGTACCGACGTAAGCAGCCATCACATACAGTCGCACACGTTAAATAAGGAGGGAGAGCAGGTCTGTAGTGCGTGCATCTTAAACTTTGGTTAATGCTGTATTTTACCCTTCAGCATCAGAATCTTTCATAGTGAGACAACTGAAGACAGTTTTAATGATAATTAAATTCTAAAACTGCAATACTAACAAATTTACCATGACTTATCCTGAAAGTCGTTACCATTTTATCTGTGGTATGATCATTCAAAACTAACAATATTATACACTATACACTAGTAGCAGCAATAAACAGCAACACATTTTTATTAAATACATATGAGGTTATAGGGCACACATATTAAGGTCATATATGATTAGTATTACTCAACTGTAATATTTTATTAAAATGTATTTATTTTCTTCTGTATCCAAACGAGGTTGCAACAACAAGCAGTTGTCTTGCATCAGTACATATTGTTGTCATTTCAGGGAATAGTTTGTTTTGGGGAATAATTTGTAGCCTTTTCTTAGCATAAATAGTAAGCTTAGCATTAGGTGTTAATTACAAAAAGACTATTGCTATTTGTCCCTTTATCTGGCAACTCAGTTTAGCAGTTATCTTTCACTGTCTTTCATTGTCATTTAACATCTTCCATTATGTTATTGCTGTCTGTACGTGAACAAAGCACAAAGCTCTCACCATTTTTATAATCAATGTACACTTGCTATGGGTAGATGTCAGCAAGTTCAAATGGTCAGACCATCTACATGATAGCTTGCAGCTATTGGTGTGTGGGTGTGTGTGTGTGTGTGTGTGTGTGTATAAAGCACTTTGGATAAAAGGGCTGTATAAATGCATTCCATTTTCCATTCATTTGCTGCTGCTGTGAAGACATCCATGAGCTTCCACACCATATGGATCCCAGTGGCACACAATGTAAAATTTAGCAGACGCTGTTGATATGTTTTTGTTCATTAATCGTATCCAGAATGTGGGGACACATTAAAACAATGCTCTAATCCACTAAGTGGAGACAAACACGACTGCTATTCAAGCAGATTGTGTGTGATGTAAAATGTTGGAGTGAATAATCTTCTTTGGCAATTCAGTGCATTTTAGAAAGTCGCTAAATTGAACAATGACATGCATCAGTCTTGCACATTTGTTTTTGTGTATTTATAGGCAGCAATGGTTTGCTATGCTATGCCTGGCATGAAGACAACTAATTAATGTCAAATGCCACAACACAGCAGCAGGGGACATCAATCCACAAGACTCATAAAAAGATTATCAATGGCGCTTAAAGCACAAACTGCCACTTCATGAAAGTAGAAAAATTTAGTAAATAAACACTTGTTTAATAGCAAAATAACATATTGAAATAAAATATATTTTTTTTAATGACTAAGCCAATTCCCAGCAAAATACACCAAAGAATAGCAGCTCCACAATTACCTACGCTGTTTAAGCATGTTTCTATACTGAGCTACACAGTTAAAGTCGATGAAGCTGTTGCGTCCGAAAGAGGTTGATGATTCATTAATTATGGCTGCATTAACATTTATACATAACTATTGGGTTAAGCCCAGGTGAACAGTTGTTGAATGCACCAGTTGGAGCTAAAATAATAAAAATTTCCCAGCTGAAGCAAAGATGGCAGCGTGTCCAGCACACTGGACCACTAGCTCTATTCAAATTAGTTCATCAGTAAATTAACACATTATTATTGACATTACATGAATGTGTAAAAGTGCTGAGAAAACATCAGATGTACTTAGCAAAAACTGCATCCCATAATGTCACCATAATGACTGCATTCAGAGCAGCTGCTTAGACACAACGGCGCAATGGCTTATCTCCTTAATTCAGAAGCCCAATTACTGCTCAGCTAATTAAAACATTGAAACTGTATCACTTAAATGACCTTATGAGAAGCGTGGCGCTGGGGCCGAGATAAACACACTGCACTGTATGTGTTTACTTTCCCAGTCATCTCAATTCACATACCTCTAAATACAGAGAAAGTGAGGCTGTGTGGTGCAGGGGCATGTCCATATTGATCACTTATTTATATGTATCAGCCACAGAGTGTGTGGCAATGAATGAGGCTTCAAAGAAGAAGGTCAGACATATTTTTTTTTTTGCTTTAACCGGGAATAGGTAGTAAAAGAGCGGAAATCTAACGGTTGAAGTCGGGGAGCCAGAAACTAGGAGTGAAATGGAGGTGCAGAGACCTTGAGACCTCTCTCTTATTACTGCTGAATCTTAAATAAGGCAGCCAGAATGCCTGCAACAAGAGTGCACCGTGTACAGCAGCACATTAATGCTCAATTCTGGATCAGACATCTGCATAACCTCAGCTGGGTAGTTAAAACATGGTTTGGTCTTTGGCAACAACACACAAAGGGGTGATGGATTCACCTTCTCCACAATGTGCAAATGAAAACAGATCAATCTATAACAGCATAAATTGATGTAGTGCTGAAACAATTCCTCAAAAAACTTGAATAGTTTGATTGCTGAAAATCCTTGATGCAAATTATTTGCCCCAAAGCTTCATTGAATCCATATATTTATTTACAGTGCTCTGTGTGTCTCATGACTGACTACTAATGCTGTACAACACCCAACAAAGAGTGCATTTATTGTAACCAAACATGTACCACAGTAACACAGCTTCAGGATCTCAGCAGAAAGATTTCACATAGTGAAATACAAGGTAATTATATAAGTGTATTCTTATGAAGAATTTTGACTACATGTTGGTTAAAGCACTAAGAAGAAAAACGTGATGTAACAAGTAGCCCAACAATTATATATTCATATCCTGTGTGGGCATGAGAATGAAAACAGAAAAGAGCAACAAAAATAAAAAACGTATTTTTTTAAGCTATCGCAATTGTATTAATAGTTTAAGTTAATGATAACAGCGACTGTAGTCAACTGATTGAGTAAATAGGACCTTTTTCTTTGAGCCATTTTTCTTCCACAAACAGGCTGAAGCTGAGTGAGTGTGTTGTGTGACAGCTCAATCTGCAGGTGCTGCTTAGAAATGGCCTACAGCCTCAACTGGTTTGTTGAGGGACTATACAGCATGTGTTTAATGTTAGCATGCAGGTTGGGTCGGGTCCGGTCCAGATTTGATTTAAAAATTAGTGAAGGTAACGGGTCGGTCGGGTACAGAGCTTTACATGTGCAGGTTTGCAAAATTGGACCCATTCACCCATAGACTGTGGTCTGAGTTGACTGTTCCAACCTTCCTGTCCACTTGTTTTGCCTCCTATAAATCCACAAAGTCTTGTAGAAAAGAGTAAAGGCTGATGTCATGTCTGAGCTGTAACTATAACTCAGACATGAAACCTGAAACTTGTTGTTCTGAACATAAAATTGAACAATAATATCTAAAGTGAATTTTTTAGGTATTATTAGTAGCAGGAGCATTTCCATTGTATAAAACATTTTCTTAAAACCCAGAATGTAAAATGGACCTTAAATGCACTAGATGGGTTTAGTTTTGAAAGAGATTACTGTCTGCAATTTATGCAATAAAAAATACACAATTTTTAATAGACTCGTCTTTTTTTCTCTTGTATATTAACTGCTTCTCTTTAATAAAGCAAAAAGATTTCTTAGAACTGATATTGCTGCAGCTCTAGTGAAGTGTAAACTCTATATATTACTGCTGAATGTCAAGTAGGACGGCCAGAATCTCAGTTACACCGGGGCACAAGCTTATTTTCCACATACAACATGCATGCACGACTTTGAGTAGACAAATATACCGTGAACTAAAATGCACCAAAGAGCTGTAACTAATGATTTTCATTATTGATTATCTTTTTTAACATTTTTTATCTAAAGATATTCATTTAACAACAATATCAAACCAAATTATGAAGCATGTTCTCTCATTTTAAAAGCTGGAATTAGCAAATGTCAGTCAATGGTTTCAGCACTGATGTACTAAATGAAAACGAAAACGACAGATTATCTACAGGTTTTTTTAATATTATATTCCTGCTGGACTTTGTGTGTAAAAAAAAAACAAAAAACAATATTAAGTATGAATTTGTCAAGATTTTTAAAGAGTAAAAGAAGTGAAGTTCCTTAGGTTTTCATCACATTCAATTACACTCACTTTACTGTATATTTAGTGACTAAATGCATCTCTGCAGAATAATAATAAATAATAATAATAATAATATAATATTTATATATAATAACATTAATTATATTTATGGAAAGTCTTATTAACAGGCTGCCCCCTTCAGGCTCGAAGGTTTTAGGGTTCAGTGTCGTCCAGGAACAAGTGGCCACGAATTGGAGCAAATTGAGGGAAGGTAATTACATTAATAGGAAAAAATGGGCAAAGTAATATCATGCTAGTTACTAAAGTGAGATACAGGTAAAGGGCTGCTATAAGCAATGGCTATACAGAGGCAAAAAAACACATTGGTAATAAAACAAATAATGCCCTAATAACCTGTTAATAAAATATCTATAGCTATTAGCTATTACTCCATCACCTTGTAATTAACTAGAAATGACCCTGCTATTGCAGTAATTTGTTATTTGCAAACTTCTACCCCACTGTTATTACCGAGCTGTGCAGTCACCTGGAAACTATGAAGAATTCATAGCCGGCTTATACCTTCATTCAGAACTGTGTCTGGTGTGACATTCTAATGCTTACATCAAGCAGGTTTACCTGTGGTTAAAGTTAGAATTTCTGTGTCCACTCACCATCATTGAGGTCCTGTAGCAGGTTCTCCTGACCAGAGAAGTCCAGTTTGACTTTGATGTTGATGAGCAGTGTCACAGCTTGGCCAGGTTTCAGAGGCAGGTGAGACAAAGCCTCCTCCAGCTCCCAGCTCAGAAACTCCCCAAACACTTTCTCTGCACACAGAACAGAGAGAAAGACGCAAATTAAATGAAGGATTATTTAAAAGGGGATTATTAAAAAAATAACGAGGTATTTCTGAGTATGATCGGACCCACTGGGACGAAAGACTTGCCAAGTAAGTGCTTTAATATCTTTAGATGTAAATATTTTTGGAAGAAAAACAAAATCACTGTTGTGCTTGTAGCCGACCAAAGGCAATTCTCTCATACAAAAATAACAATAATTAAAACTTTATTAATCCACCTGGGGAAATTCTTGTGGACATGCCGCTGCATTTTAGGCGCCAAGGGTTCGCGGTCCAATAACTTGTCCAGGGACACTTCATAAGCAAGCTGACTATTGTCCGTTTCATTTGATGTGTGAAAGACACTGGTGCCTCATTATACCTGCTGCAGGTTGTGTTTGACAAAGAAAATCACTGCTACCATGATTTTTCTTTAGCAATTTGCTTCCTTGTGCAACAAAGCTGCTGATTGGCCTCCTACCTACAAGTCCTTTTGGTGCCCGCTACTAGACCTGATGCTCTAATTTATGCCTCCAACCCCTTCTACCTGAGACGAATGAGTCAGCTGCATCCACTTCAGCCAGGAGCATCAAATGAATGATACATCACCTGAATAAAGCATGTGTTCTGTCTACGCAGGTGAGCCATTCCTTCCCTTAGGAACTGCAGGAACAGCATCATGTGCTGATTTTAATAGACACACAGCAGAAAGGGAGATGCGAGCTCACTGTGAGAACAACAGTTTACACATCCGTGCTTGATTCATAACCAAAGCCTATAAAATCCTCTAAGAGGATGTGAATGTAGGCAGCATTAAATAAAGATTTTGTGAATAACGTTCCACTTTAAATATTCATTTACTCAGAGCTCCTTGCATTGAATTAAAAGCAAAAAAAAGAGAAGGGGAGCACAAAGTAAGACAATGAGGAAACAATTTAGAAGAAATGGGACTGGAGACAAAAAAAGGCTTTCACTTGAATGAATATGAAACACCGGGTATCTTAATTAAACCAGCGAACAGCCAGGACAGTGGATGGCATTAGTGTCATCACACCACTAAACAAGAAATGGCAGCCACAGCCAATGTCAAGAAACGGTGCATGCCTTGTTAAAAGCATAAAAGATATTCCTCCACTTCTTAAAAATACAATATGCACATCACGTCAGGTGCTACTTCAGAGCAGATATGAAAGAACCTCTATTTCAAACACTGTCCACAACACTTAGGCTAGCTGCTCAGATTTTCACCCTCTCTTGCTGTGACTCCTGCACTTTTCCTTCTCTTTCACTCAGTGATCCAAAGTGTGCAGGTCAAGTGTAAGGATAGTGCAGTGGAGCTGTAAGGTGACTTTAACAAGTACCAGTCAGGACAAGTTAGTAACAAGCCAGAGCAATTGTTGGTGTTATTTGACGATACCTTGTAATTTCACAATCTTAACTGAACAACATAGCATAACAACATTTGATGTAGAGTAATCAGGAGCTAAGACTAATGGGAAAGCCACTTGCCAGGTATTTAGTCACAAACCAAAGAAAAAGTAGAAGTTTGACCTGATGATGGAGTCACATTAAACATCAAAGATGAACAAAATCACTGCAGTTTGTCCTGAAGTAACATGAATCTCTGAACCAAATTTTGCACCAATCCATCATCAACACAGCAAAGTATTCCACTGGATAAGTGAGTCTGACAGAAACTAACTGCTGGTGGGAATGGAATAAAAAATAAGAGATCCCAAAATCAGCGTAATTCATTCTTTGAAGTCTGCCAATGTCTGCTCAACAAAAGGAAAAAAAAAAAAGCAGCACATCATTAAAAATCCTCATGTTCAACTCTGGTCAGCAGTATGGAAGCAGTTTTGATTTCCTTGTAAGTTATGGATGAGGGAACAAAAAGAAAAATGCCTTACTCCACATTAAGCAACTCTAGTACTACAAATAAATAGTAATTTTTAAGGAAAGCTGATGAGAAGCAGCCAAATGAGAAAGCAGCGCCGCACAGGCAGCTGCCAGCCAGCTCTGCTCATGGTAACGAAATCACTGAAGCGATATTAATCCCCTCTTTTATTTTTCATGGGCTGCACGGTGGAAGGTGTTTTGTCCTTGTGAGACTTTTGATATGAATGTACATTAAAGTGTTTTATAGGACAACTGAGTGCAGCTGATGTTTATACCCACAGAAGAGCAATAAAGAAGCAGTGATGAACAACAGGTTCAACAGTGGTTTATATCCTACTATTCAGATGCAATTCAGCTTATGTTCATGCATAGAATGATACCATACAGTATATGACTATTAGGGGTCTGTTTTGTTATCTATAAAAAAAATTTTCTGAATAATATTTATTTCTGAGAAACCGAGCTCCTAACTCATGTGTCAAGATGGCTGTGGTTGTGCTGTGACAGAAAGAGTAATGTTTTATTTGTTTAGCCACAGATGTCTTCCTATTGTGACTCGTCATCTTTTATTCATGCAGTTCCCACAGAGGAGGCCGTTGGCTTCAGAGAGGCCCTCTCACCTGTGGCCTGTGTAAAGCACATCCAGGTGGCTTCAGAAAGGCTACTAAACCTGCTGGTGGTTTATGAGTCTGTACCTGCGGAGGCACAAGCAGGTGAGGACCAGGTCATTTGGTAACCCGGTACAGTCTGTCACCATGGTGCTGCACAGGGATTCTACAGCCTCTGCTGCTACTGCATCAGCCGCACATGCAAAGCAACTCAATGTACAGAATAAAGCCTACTGTATGTACATCTGGGAAACCATGCATTGTGAGGAAACAATTTTTTAAAAATTACATTTGCACAGGCGTTGGAGGCAAATTATACAATACGGAAACATATACATGAAAACTGTCACTATCTAAGTTTACTGAATGTATTAACGTGTAAGCACAAAGACCTTGTATATGCCAACTCCCACACATGAAATCAGACTTTTAAAGACCAAATGAAGACATTTGAGGGAACTTGTGCCCACAGACTTTAAGAAAGTAATCTAGTTTCCATCAAAATTTAGAGACAATGATATGATCCTGAAATTAAATGATCCACATTTCCGGAATATTTCAGAAAACAATACGACAAAGCAACATGGTGACAATAAAACAAAACTACAGAATTAATTAAACTTAGTGGAAAATGTTGTCTTTGCTTTTTTGGAAGCAATTAAATTATAAGTCTTTTGGTTATAGTCATTTTTTAATCGGTTTTTGGGTTAAACTGTAAATATCAAAATTTAAAGTGAAAGATTCTTCATTACTCATGGGTTGATGGTGGCTATAATAGCAACAAAAAAGTTGCTACAACTTTATTATTAAAAGTAACTAGATAATTAAATTAATTGCCCTGCCGTGCAATTAGCAGGTCAAACTGTAATGTTTGCTAATTATCATCCTCCAGAACAAACCTGCAAATAATTTCAAAAGCAAAAGCTCATCTAGCAGCTGTCTAGAGGTCACTGTGTTTTGCATTTTACAGGCACAGGCTTTGCTATAATTGCTGCTTCTATACTGCATTAAATAGGAGCAAACAAAAATCTCGATTCAGAGCTGTTAGCTTCAGCAGATCTATAGCAGCTGGAGGTTATGGTGAGAGAATTGTGCGTCTGAATATTACCATCATCTCTGTAGCTGCAGCTGTAGTTGCTGAAGATAAACACACCTAACTTTTTTTTTTTTTTTCTTACTTCAGAGGAGGTGTAGTCGTTGGGTGCAAATATCTTTGACATATGTTAATGCTCTGTTTTATGTTTTTACACTGGTTTACACAGAGGATATCTATGGTGTAGATGACAAAGCATGCAATTTAATTTTGGTTAGACTGTATAGTCCAAATCTCTATGTTGATTTAACCAATATATGTAACTGACATCCCACAAATTTAGACTTGTGTTGGAGAAGACAGAAAAAGTCCTCAAAACTGAATTCACCACTGCAAGTCTAAGGACAATAGTTAGGTAGGGTAAGTGGAACTCCAACTACTAAAAACAGAGCCAGACATTGGCAAAAAGTACCAGTGAGACTTCTGCACTGGTTTTAATCTCTTCAAGGAAAACAAATATACCACAGAGACTTGACATGTTTTTGCTTCACTTTTAAAAACTATGCAAATTGTGAAATTTGGTACCATGAAACTAAAATGTTAACTCATCTTAGTCATTGGCCAAACAATTAGAACTGCTGCTAATGTCTGAGCTGAATATATTATCATGTGGTAAACACAAATTGAATATCAAACATACTGATAATCTTTGGGAACAAAGTGAAACCCAAATTAAAATTTTAAAATGACTCCTGTGACACACTCCAGACGGGAGCTGACCTAACATTAAAATGGCCTTACAGCTAGCTTAGATGTGGTATGCTTATTGCTTACATAAGTTATTTCTTTTTATAGTAATGAAGCCTGCAACAAAAGCACATCCAGGGGAATCTTGAGTGTGGAGAAGTAGTGTACATGCTCGGATGATGCTCATATTTCTGACACTAATATAATTACTGGGAATGAAAGGGAAGAGCAGTAGAAAAACTTAGAGTCTGTGACATTATTCCCAGCAAAGCTACAACAGTGTGGGAAAGGCAAAGGATGAGATACAGTATAGAGCAAATCTGACCACAAGCAATAAATCACTAAAATGATCATTTCCTTAAAATGTACACAATCATACACCAAGTGTATCCTTTTTAAGCTGAATTACAGGGTATATTACAGTGTCTAACAACCTAAATGGAATGCATTACAAGTAGACCTTTTAAAGTATGTTGATGTAAAAAAAGTCAGTAGACCTAGGACCACTGCAACAAATTGACAAAAAAATGGCACCAGGCAAAATGCACTATTTACTCAACCTTGAAAGAAAAACAGATGGGCAACTGGCTCCCGACTTGGCACAAGGATGATCTGTGGAAATTGGTGCTTCAGTGACAGATCAGACATCGCGAAGGAGATTGAATCAAGTCATCCTCTGTGGACGGCATCCATGAAGAAAACCATTGCTCACAAAACAGCATGAAACTGCAAGATTAAACTTTGCCAAAAAAATTTTAAACCTGAAAAGAAGTCTGATGAATATTGGCAGCACATTCTTTGGTCAGATGAAACCAAAATAAATGAGTCTGGATCGGATGAGATGTTTGGCGTGGACCTGGCCCAGACTACCACAGTGACTGCATAGTGTTGAATGTGAAATGTAGAGGTGGGAGTGTGCTGATATGGGGCTGTGTGAATAACATTTATACATGGCACTACAAACACAAGTTTACATAATTAAATACCGACAAAAGGTGTCTGTAATAACACAACAAAAATAACTAACGAATCCATGATTGGGAATACTACTTTAGAATCACTGCTGTATCTTGTTCATACTTGTATATGTATTATTACGGTGTTATCTTAAGTAGCACTGTATTGAACTCCCAGACAGCCAAAAATATTCTGACTGCAAAGGGTCGCAGAAAACTGATAACAACATTATTATAGATTCCAGATGCTGCTGCCAAGTTCCCTCAAAGACAACAACAGCAGAAAGAGACAAAGTAGAATGTTTTTGGTGTTTGGTGTAATATGTACTGTACATACAGCCAATATAGTAACCTGATAATGTGAAGGTAAAGTTAGTTGATCGTATGTGTACTGCATCAGTGTTTTTTAGTCACTTGGTGACTGATTTCTACATAAGTCATTTATCTGATTATCCAGCACACTTGTTTTGTTATTAAAACAATATTTTTGACTTCATAGAAAAGAAAATACTAAATATTTCCATGCACATCCTTTAATATACATATTAAGTCCATGTTGAATAGTCATTAGGGCTGGAAATCAAACCCATGTTGATATATTTCCAGGGCTGACCATAATGTGGTCATAGCAGCAAGCGTTAAGGACTGTAGAGTACTTCAAGTTGATCAGATCACTTATAAACCTAAATAATATTTTACTCATTTTATCCTTTACTCAAAACTTATCAAGTTTACACAGTGTCAAAAAAACTAAACTAAAACGGCTTTGCTAGGTTTATGCGATTAGTAAAAGAAAAGCTAATTTTAGATAATCAATACTTGCAGGGAAATATGTAAATGGGGTGATGGGGTCAGAATACACAAATGTAACATTAATATGTAACTTTTCTCTCCACGTGTTCAATTTACATATAAAAACACACGTTTTTTTTTTTTACTTAACTGAGGTGGGAAAGGTTTGGTAATGTAACTACATGCTGTTGAAACAGATTTTAGCAAATAAATCATGACAATCATTGTGGTTTCATTAGCGTTCTTTAAATTACAAGATCTAATTGTGCTTTCCTCTGCAAGAGTTTAATGGTCCCCAAATTAGTGCCATCAGCTGTTTATCTTCAGCAAGACTTGATTCCTATTATTTGCGGTAATACAGTAGAAAATGCAGATGGTTCATTTGTACATTAGCTGTGGGGACATAATAAAAGCATATCATCTAGAACAAGATAGAAAATAACTCAGTTTTCAGTACTGAGGTTCAAAGAACCAGTGCTACTGGCCACTCTGTTGTTCTGGGAATTCTTGCTTTCAACAGAGAATGATATAAGAAAAAAAGGACTAATGAAGAAATATAAAGAAAGTGGTGACGGAAAGAGAAATGGGCTAGAAAGGAGGAGGGGGGCAGAGAAATTGCTGAAAACAAAGAAGAAAGCAAGAGTGAAGACAATGATGATTCAACAAGAACAAAACATTAACAGCAGAAGTGCTTTGTAGGTGGACACTGTTTTGGCCAATTTTATCTGCTACACTAAAAACAATTCAGTGACATTTTACACTGACGCAGTTTTGGCCATCCACCAGCCCTGCAGCTATGAGGAACCTGGAGCAAGGGTGAGGGTACAAAGAGCAGGAAAAGAAAGGTTGTATTATTCATGTACTGAGCATGTTTACTGAACTATTATTTCATTTTAAACATCGACAGACATCGTTCGAGTTCTTTTAATATAATTTTCTGATAACTGTGAACTATATTAACATTAAAGCACATTAAATAACTATTCACAAATTCACAAATTGTAAAAACTAGAGTGAAGACTACTCCAATAATATTACTGCTAATGACGCAAAGGGTTTGTCATTCATTAATATTTAAATATAACTATAGATGATGTTTTTCTTTCCTAGAGGAAACAGTGTTTCTTAAATTCCTCCAACTGGGAAATGTTATTCCCTAGGAGGCAAAACTATATTTGTCAATTTCCAACAAACACAACAACTGTTCACTTTGGAAGAGAGCTCTTGCTAACTAGAGACACTGCATTGTGAGCTAGAGTCCAGTCAGCAGGGAGCAGAGTATGTGAGAAGCAGTGTGGTAGAAAGTTAGTCACTGCTGTAGATGAGTGCCTTCAAATTCCAGGCTGTTTTAATTAGAGTCATGTACTATTTACCACTGACAGGCTAATTCTTATCCACCTTAGAGCGAGGGCTGAACTGGGCATCAGTGAGGAGTTCCCAGGCAACAGCAGTAATACGCAGTACATCTCTAACCACACTGTCTCTTAGCCAAAGAATCTACATCAGGGCTGGTCATCAAAGGTTTTTGCCATCTCTCATTATAGTGTAGGACTGAAGTATCCCCGTCAAAAATATACAACTGAGCATTGCAAGAGTAATGGAGGCTGCCTTGTAAACAAGATCTGTACATGTCAGCCACTGTTGTGACCTGTCCTTGTGAGTTGTGACCCGTCTTCAATTAAACACAGAACTCCAAGGCCATTTTTAAATTGCATATGAAATACACTGGTATTGATTCTGCTGCATCTCCAAGGCTGAATAACAGGTTATAATTTAGTATTCTCTGAGGATGGTCCACACAGGGTTTTTTGTTTGTTTTTGAGAACAGCCACCTTTGTTAGAGGCTGTTATACTTTCTACAGGATTTCCTTACATGAGGGACAAAACAATAAAGCAGATGTTACATATACACAAAATATATATAAAATCAATGTGATTTATTACACTAATATTGATTCTGTTGAATAAACTGTAGAGTAACATTTTATTATAAACACTCTGTGTTGTATAGAAGTGGAGTGGTACTACTGGGATACAAGTACTCATGGTTGGTAATCACCGCAACAAGTGATGATGACCTGCATTAGAAAAAAGACACAGTAGCCACAGTATATTAGAGGTAATTCAGAAGTGTCTCCACTGCATAGTCTAGACAAGTGTGGATAAAAGAAAAAAATGAAAATAATTCCCAGCATTTCAAAAGAAAGAAGAACTAGACCAATAAATCAGCCAGGCTGATAAAGTGTTCTTTATCACTGAATGTCATCTGCTAAATAACAAGAAATTGCAGTGCAGAAATGGCACAGTGCTGTCCACAATGTCAGAGGTCATTTAGAAACACTGTTTTCATCACAGTTTGTCCAACAGAGAAAACATACATGTTGATTTTTCAATTGTACCACTTTGTATCTACCTTATGTAGATATATTAACATTACACAGTGTTTACCATTAATACACTGATACTTCCATAAAAAAAGACAAATTGTGTTTTTCCAATTCTTCTAAAGAAGTTAGTTTTTATTGCTCATTTGTCCAACCCTGAAAATATTATTTCCTGAGAGGCAAACCTTCAGTATATTTCCAGCCTATATCATTTCCAATGATACATCCACAGCCAGTTCACTCTCAAAGAGAACTACTGCTAACCTGAGAGACAACACTGTACCTTCGAGTCTCGCCAGTTCTGAGATAGATGAGTATTTATAAAGAATTGTGACCAAGATACTATGTATGGCACTTACACTGTTCTCCTGTGGGAAAACTGTGTCTGTGAGTTTGACTTTAAATATAGTAAATACTCTGCTACTCCTGCAGGTTCTGGTTGTTCCACTAAACACAGGCAGCACTGAGGCACAGTAAGTTTATCCACTGATCAGTTAGAGGTAACTGAGTGTAATGTTTGGAAATTATGCTTCTTAGTTACTCCAGCAGAACCAAAGTCAATACTTAAATGCTCATGTAAAGCAGCTGAAACCACATCCACTGGACATTATCCATTACTGCAGCACCAGATATTCAGTTTTACTCAACATACAACAGCTATAATAACCTAGAAACAACTGCTATACATTTGATACTTGTGCCATCTGCATGGCCCATCAGTACTTTGTGTATACTCTATACAAAAATCTAGCTACTTTTTCATATAGAAAGAGAGATAAAGACACAGAGACGGGGTGGGGGGGTGGGCTGCAGAGATCTGAGGACCTGAGCAGGTGTTGTACAAAGACATGAAGCACAGAGTGAAAAGGGTGCATGAAAAATGTAGAGCCAGAGACAACAGGGTAGTGACCTCTGTGCCCCTGCTGAGACAGTAACTGCAAAACTCTGAAGCACAAACTCTGTGGCTGATGGAGCACATCAAAGGCTATGCTGAGTAAAAAAGTGCTGATAGAACACACTACACAGCCATCATTTCAATAGATCAGTGTTTGCTAAGTACAGGCTGTTAATCCATCTACTCTCTGTTCTTTCTTCTTTGCTGTTCTCTATTGAAACAACTTGCTGTTAATTTAGTGGGTAATGTTTGAGATGAGACTATTCAGAAGGAAAACAAAAGTAAAACCAACACATGGTTTTAGCGACCTTGACAGGGAATCTAACCTTTGGTGCTGACGGTCTTAGAGGTGAGTTCCAGGGTCTCGATGTCCTCAGATCCAATGTTCTCTAAGGTGATGGTCAGCTGTTGGGTCTCCCCATTGAAAAGCTGGACAGATACAGTGCTGGACAGTTCTTCTTTGGACATTGGCGGAGGTGTGTGTGCTGACCTGTGTAAATATATAAAGAAGAAAGACTGAATCAGTGATAATGGAATTAAGACTGTCCTTATATTCTTGCTGTTCCTGCCTTAGTTGGGTTTGGATTAGAGATAAAGATTTTCAAGACACTTAATCAAACAACATCAGGCTTTGTGATGGTGAAGGCTAGTTACTCATAGTCTGTATGTTTGATAACATACAAACATTAAACTTCTATAATCATTGCAAGTGCAGATCTTCAGGTAGCGATCACTCAAACATGTCTGAGAACAGATTCACACATCTCAGTTTCACAGTTTGAGGAAGATTATAAATGGTAGTTGGAACCTGATTAGCTAGAGTGTCATTAGTTGATGGATTTTTTTCCTGCTGTATGGAGTCCTGCTGAGTTCACAACAATCTTCAACCATTTGTGAGTTTTTTTTATCCAGCCTCATTTTGATTGTAGTTTTAGTGTTCAATATATGAAAGCTAGCATCCATTTTTGTAAAAATGTAACCGCATCACACAGTTTACACCGGTATAAATGACAACATTTACCAAAGTGACAGCTTGTTTACCTTTTAATAAATTATATCATTTTGCTTTGGTTATCTTTGTGTATTATTAAAATGTATTTAATGATCTAAATTATTTAACTAACATATGCTAAACAAAATCAGGAAAGGGGAAAATTCTTTTTCACATCACTGTATGATTACAAGTATAGTGAAATAAAAAAAGAAAAAACTATAGGAGAACTCCACACTCAATCACCCAGAGATGTAAACTGCTCGCCCACTGTTTTTTTGTGAGTCTACACTTTAAATCCTGTATTTGTGGGCACACCTCAGTCTGACTGCATCAGTCAGCTGTCAAAAACAAAGCACCTGCAGTTCATGCCTACAGAGTTTTAAAAAAGCTGCTGGCATCTGTTTTTGCAAAGTAATACAAGTGTCAGAGCAAAAGCGATTATGAAAGATCAATGGGGGTGCTCTCCACAACTTCATCATACCTCATTCTAAATGCACATGTTCAGAACCATAACATTAAAATGCAACAAACATTCTGCCTGAGGCTAGAATTTTAATGCCAGGCATCACCATCTGCCTGTACGTTCTGCCTGAGCCTGACAGCAGGTCAGCACATAACTCTTTGAAATGTTAGTGACATTTATGTATGCGTATGTATGTATTCTAAATATACTTTGACATTAGCATGAAAAAGAAAAACTTCTACAACACAAACAACATATTTGTATTTAAAAAATAACTTTTAATTTTAGAACTTTCTCTTCTTTTAAATGCTGACAATAAAACCATTTTATAAAACATGACTGGAGGCACGGATCCACACTCAGAGCCTTTAAAGTGTGTTATAAAAGCTTATTGTTTTACATTAATGCTATAAGTAACGTAGTTTTGTGCTGGAAGCAAGAAAATATCAATTCAGTAAATGAAACCACCCTTAGACTGAAGTGAAGGTTGGAGGTCTACATGTGGACCCAGCAAGAAGCCACATATTACATTTTTATTCTATTTGCTTCACGTGTCTGCTACAGGTCTCTTCCACCACTGGAGAATAAAATGATTTTCCACATCAAAAGCAGCTGAAGTGCAGTACTTAGAGGCATGACCTAAATCATGGATTTTACAGCAGCTCCACTGTCAAAATGATTTACAACACTCCAACAATGTGCCTTACTGTTATTTTCTTGTAGTAATTTAACCCATGGTTTCGCCTCACATGTTTCTTACTTTACTGCATGGGACTTTGATCTAACCTTACAGGATGTCCATAGAAACAAATCACCTACTACTAAGATGTTGAGGTTGTCAGAGAGGGCAGCTATTTCTGACATAGGAAAAAATGCTTCACAAATATTGAAGCATCAAGTCAACAAAACATGTGGGATACTGGTCAGTTAAAGGCTTGTTAATCAGCATCAATGAGACAACGCCCAAAACAGTAATGGTTTAACAAGTGGGGGCCACTGACATTTTCCCTCCTTATCTTTTCTGACTGTTTTTTTACTAGTTCTGCATTTGGGTACACGCCTGGACCCTACAGAGGTTGCCCAAGTAGTCCAAATCCTCCAGGGTGGCACATCAATATGTGCCATTGCCAGAAGGTTTGCTGTGTCCCCCAGCACAGTCTCAAGAACGTGAGGGAGATTCCAGGAGACAGACAGTTATCTAGGAGAGCTGCACAGGGCCGCTGAAGGCCCTTAACCCATCAGCAGGACCGGTATCTGCTCCTTTGTGCAAGGAGGAATAGTAGGAGTACTGCCTCAGCCCTACAAAGTGACCTCCAGCAGGCCACTGGCATGAATGTCTCTAACCAAACCATTGGAAACAGACTCCATGAGGCTGGTCTGATGGGCTCTACTGGGCCCTGTGCTCACTGCCCGGCACTGTGGAGATCAACTGGCATTTGCCAGAAAACACCAGACTTGGCAGATTATTGGAGCTACCTTATTGTAAAGTGCCTTAAGATGATTCTGTTGTGATTTGGCGCTATATAAATAATTTGAATTAATTTGATTTGCAGGTCTGGGACTGGCGCACTGTGCTTCTCAAAGATGAGAGCAGGTTCACTCTGAGCTCACGTGAAAGACATGAAACGGTCTGGAGAAGCTGTGGTGAACGTTATGCTGCCTGCAACATTGTTCAGCATGATCGGTTTGGTGGTGGGTCAGTGATGGTCTAGGAAGGCATATCCATGGAGGGACACACAGATCTGTAAAGACAACAGCACCTTGACTGCCATTAGGTGTCAGGATCAAATACTTAGACCCATTGTCAGGCCCTATGCTGGTGCAGTGGGTGCTAGGTTCCTCCTGGTGCATGCTTCCTGTGGCAAGAGTATGCAGGCAGTTCCTGGGAGATGAAGGAACTGATACCATTGACTTGCCCCCTTGCTTGCCTGACCTAAGTCCAATAGAACACCTCTGGGATATTGGGTCCATATATACAAACTTAGAACAGACTGAGGGTTTCTGAGTGGCTGCAGAGTAAATATAGCTTGTTAGTTGTTACTTTTTCTACACGTGATAGCGTTCGTGTGAAAGCACATCAAACAGGCCAGTGACACTTTGCTGACCATTTACCTTTTGTTACGTGTTAGGAAATTGAGTATCAACACTATCCAAGTCTACTGCAGTCTGTAGGAAAATGACACATTTTTCATACTTACAGTTATGGCTCTGTACTCCAGCACAATGAAATGAAGGAGTGAAATGAAACAGCAACTGTGAGGTTAAAGTGCTGACTTTCAGCTTTAAGGGTGATTGAGGGTGTTCGCATCAAACGCGGGTGAACAGAGTAGGACTCATTGCCCTTTTATATTTTTATAGCCAAACAGCAATGTTCTTGTCTGTACAGTCACCTGACCTCAGTTTAACAGCGTGTCCTTTTTACCGGAAAAGGGGAAAAAAAGGTTCTAACAAGTAAGTGGCTGCTATAGATTTGCAACCAAACATTAAATATGATGACTTTCTTTATGGTTATATAATTATGTTCAATAAACTGTACCATAAAATTTGATTTTTTTATGTTTGATACGAATGTAAACACCCACAAATTATTGAGGGTGTTTGTGCCAGCACATTCACTTAGAACTGTTTTAATTTTGATATCCTACTGTAAGAACACAGCACTAAATTTGTTTCCTTGACTTATGGTTTGCAATGTCAACCTGCCAGATAATCCGATTTGCTAGTTCACTGAAAACACTGTGGGCATGCCGAATGTTGCACAACACAATATCTACAGGCCAGTCCACCCAGTGTAACGGTCAGCGTATGGGTTGATATACTGTTCCCATAGCTTTAGCTTTTGTGGAACATTGTAAAAAAGGCTAACGTAAAAAGGAAGGCTTTGGTCGTTGATGAAGCAGATGTGATCAGAGATTCTGACCGTGGTAGCGATGTGCTCAGCTGGAGGCGAGGAAGAGCAGGAATGACCTCCACCAAACAGCCACTAGTCTTCACACCAGGAAGGCCCTCCAGCAGACAATCGCTGGTCACGCCAAACACTGACGTGTGGTAACCTGAGTTCAAATGGAGAACAGAGGAAATGTTTAGTTTAAGTTATCAAGGCTAAAAAAAAAATTTAATTAATGTCTGTTGCAATTGTTCATGCAACAGAAATTACGGCTAATCTAACCAACTCTTTATTATGCGCAGCATCTAAGCTGAGGTTCAGCTTTTCAAATTGACTAACCGTTGACAGTGATGTTGCCAGCTGTACGTGGGATGCCAACCAGAGTGACGGGATACAGGCCAGACTCTGCTGGCAGAGACAGCGCAGCAGGCAGGGACTCAAACTCCACTCCAGAGGTCAGTAAACCCTGAAAACAAGATAAAATATGCAGAGGAGTGATGACAAATTACTAGTAGCAAAAGCATAAAGGTAAAAAGCAAACTGAAAGTTATTTACCTAAGACAGCAGAATTCAACAGTGTGAAATCATACAACTTGTAAATATGAGTGTTTTGTTCGCACAAGCCCTAAAGAAGACCATGACTGTGATACTTTTCTGTAGAATTATTGCGAGAAATGTTTTCTGGGCTTGTTTTACAAGAACAAAAACTACTGCTTTCTGTGTGGGGAAAAAAAGTGCCAGCACAAAGAACACCATGGTGAAGAATGCAACAGTGGCTAGAAAACCGACTTACTTACTGGGTACAACTGTGTCAAAACAAAATCAAAAGTGACAAACCAACAAACAGAGTTAAATCGCGGATTTTGCAGCAGCTCCACTGTCACATCAACATCAAATCTCACAACGGTCATTTTACACTTTGTGCGCGCCATGATAACATGGCTAACACAGAAAAACCAGAGCAACGAGCAGCTGCCTGCTTCTCCACCGACGGTTCAGTGTGAAGCATCTCTATGACTGTTTTGTGTGATCCATCATGTTAATCTACCCATGATGTCCTGAAGATTAAACCTCTGCCAGCATGAGATGGCCGTTTCCATCAGAGAAAAGTGCTCTCTGTGGGAGATAGCCACTTGAACCGTGTACGCCTGAGAAGGGATTGAAAAGAAGTCCTACAGATCACAAAACAGGAGGAAGACAGATCAGGCAGATTTTATACTCAGCAGTCCAAATTCCCATTAGGTGTTAGCGACAGGAATATTTCACGCCAAGGTTTATTTAAGCATTGAAAATCCTGAGCTTGTCATCCAAGTATAAAGTGTAATTTGAAGGCCTTTGATAAAACATTCTGAAGTGAATTTAACTAAAATCAGAAATAGCAATTTCTGGGCTTTTTGGCATGGTGACTTGAAGGAAGCGTCTCCTCAGTGCAAAAGACATGAAAGTCTGCTTGGAATTTGCAAAAAAGGACGCTCAGACTGTGAGGAACAAGATTCTCTGATCTGATGGTCTGATACAGTATGCATTGTAAACTCCAGTCAAGGTGTAGAAACATCTCAGCAGCTATCACGAGAAATAAGAGGTCCAAAGCCTAAATTTCAAGTGTTGTTGCAAAGGGTCTGGACACATATGCCAGTGTGATATTTCAGATTTGTTTTTGTTTTTTTCATACATTTCTAAAATTCTGTTTTCACTTTCTTATTATACTAAGTGCAGATTAATGAGGAACATTTTTGAACGGTTGTAGTTTCAGGCTGCAACGTAACAGAACTGATTACCTTCTGAATGCACTGTATACATGTGTTATTATGCTTCATTGAACTTATGCATATTTCATCTGCATATTTCATATGCAGATTTACTGTAAATTGTGTTACACTACTGTAAATTAGTAACCACTGCTAGCTAGCCTGCTGTAGCCTCACTAGCTAATTCATATCTAGTATAGATTTTCTAGCCATACTCTCACCATATATTATTTTAAAAACTTCTGTGACATCTAACACAACCTAAATCCCCACCACATTCTGCAGCTTCCCTGCTGATCAACGCACTGCTAATAATACTAAATGACAGAATGCTACATTCTTGGTGTAATCCTTAGCGTTTTCAACTTGATATTGGTGCTACATGAAAGGTCCTGTATGGACCCTAAATATTCATATCCAGAATCATCCTGTGGATACACTTACAACTGGGCAAAAAGTGGGTCCAACCAAACAACTAAACATCTGACTATGCATGTTTCATTTCAAATTTAACAAATTCCAAAAAAAACTATCTTTGTTTTATTATTAACGGACCTAACTGTACATTCCCAGTACACACTGCCTGGTTGCATGAGGCCAACTGAGGTGACGTAATGACTGCATCAATCCGTAACAGCAGACACTACCTCACTAGAGAGAAGGCTGCTGAAGAGGAGAGCCGCAGAGGTGCCACAGCTGTGATTTAAAATCTCCTTGTTTTCCCTTCAGGACATTTTGTAGGTTTATTGTATTGTTTGAACTGATGTGTACTGTATTTGTTCACGCTACAAAAACCACAGTATGGATTTGACCTTTTGTTTTGTTTTAACTAATTCTATCGCAATAAAATATGATTAATGATTATTTCTTTGCTTTGGCAAATAACTATACATATAAAGGCACAGGACAGACCTCTCTTAGTAATAAAATAAATGGTTAATACACATTAATCTACAGTTTTTAATAGTGCAATTATATAATACTGTTTTTGTTTAAACTGACACAAGTGAAAAAAAGCAAAAAATAAATATGTATATATGTTGAGAATGACAGAAGCATCTAACAGTGACCTCTCTAAAAACGAAAGATGGGGTTTGTGGTAAAATAGCAGCACTTTAGCAGCAAAATCGATAAAGCACAAAGCAAAACTGGGCATTAGCGCTGAAGTCGTGTGGTGACTGAGAAGAGGTGCCTGTCTTGCCATACTGCAGGGTCACCTTGGAAGATGGAAAAGTGACTTTCCGTGTGTGTGTGTGTTTTTATTTCCCACTGTGTTTCCGAGTCAGGTTTATGTACAGTGGATAGATGGTTGCGCCGGTCTAATGGCAGTCACTTTGTCTGGGGTACAGAGGAGCTTTTGGAAGCTTGCGTCACCCTCTCTGTCTCTACCTGTATGACTCTACAACAACATCTGAGCTTCCCAGCAGTCGTGGAAGATGTGAAGGGCTTCAGCCTCCACCTGTGACCTAATCAACTCACCCGTAGGTGGGAGGAGTCAGTGACATCCTTCAGTACTTGACCTCCTCTCACAGCAACTTAGCAAACTGGCAGCTCCAAACACCAAAATCTGAGCTCTTTTAAACTTCAATACCCAGAACATTAGAGTTGCAACTATGACCGGAGATGTGCTCCATACATTCCAATGAACACATGGATAAAATGTCTTCAGGCTTCAGAATGCTTGGGCTCACAGAGCACCCTCATTATACTCGCTCTCTGGCTGAGCCAACTACCTCTATACACACATACAAAGAAACTAAAATTATACACTAACATGGTTCTTTCAGACTCTTTCATTTTTATTGGACTTAATGACTTAAATGATGCTACACAAAGAGATGTTTTGTGTGGTTGTGATTCACAAAAATTGATTCACAGATTCTCTCTTTTTTTCTCTGTATTGGCTGCAAACTGATAGCACACCCCAGAAATGCTGCTGGAATTTAAATTTTGTTTACAGTTTCTTCTGGTACTGACATTTCTCTGTATGTACTTTTCTATTTTTAACACTGTTCAACCTGCTATTTCTCTTTGACAAATCTGTATACCTGGAAAACTCTGAATACTTTGCTGACCAGGAAAGAATAATCAAGAGGATGAATGTGTACTGAGGACAAATGTAATAAAAATGTAGTCTTCTTAGCATTTAGTAACAAGATAAATGTTTTTTCACATTTCCCAGAGTGCAAGGTGACAACTTTATTCTGTTATACAGTCCAAAACCAAGTCATTTCATTTACAATCATCTTAAGCAACAAATCACCACATTTATATGTTAAAAGAAGAAAATGTTTTGATTTTCTATTTGATAAATTACTGAAATGATGAAATGATTCTCAAAGTTCTTGTTTGAAGAAAACTAATACATTCATCAAATTAACTAATCATTTATGCACAAAAGCACATGTTTGAAAAATTCACATGCAAATTTTACTGCTCAAGAATATATCAAAGTGACTAGAGAAACAAAAAGCCTAATGTCAGTTATCTTCAGCTTTCAGAGGCATCATTTCCTACTCTTTTGGACCAGGTCTGTATTTTGCTTTTAAGTCATTTGAATCATTCCGTAGTGTTTTTAAGCGGAACATACTGATTTTCTCCATTGCCGCCAAGCTTTGCCATCTAGTGAGTTGATATTAATCAGGCACATATTTGGCTCACTGAAGCTTTTCTCTTCCAATTTTAACACCTTCCAGATGTTCCAAACTGGAGGCTGCCTGCACTTCCTGTGTCTGTAACAGCATGTGCCATGATCACACAATGCAGGGCGGCTATCAACCAGCAAGACCTGTCCTAGTGTATTTGGTATCTGCTCTGTGACGGTGGCAACAGTTGAAAGGCAACACTCTGCCACAAAACTATTACAGCAACTTGTATACGACTTTCCAAACAATTAAAGGCAACATAACTTTTGACATGTGGTACATTATGTGCAATGCTGCTATCACCTTCTAACAGCTGAAAGTAGGCCACTACCTGCAGGTCTTATAGTGAGCCTGATGATTGTTTTTGTATTTCAAGGTTGTGCCGCATCACTGCATTCATAAACAGATAGAGCAATGAGCAGGAAACAAAACACTGGCACCGCTGAACCTGATAAAGTGGCTCAACTGGTGTGTGTGTGTCTGTGTGTGTCTGTGTGTGTCTGTGTGTGTCTGTGTGTGTCTGTGTGTGTCTGTGTGTGTCTGTGTGTGTCTGTGAAAAAGAGTGGTGAAGTGGGTGGAAAAATACATAAATTAGAAATGGATGTCATAGAAGTGTAGGTCTGTGCTACAGCCGGGCCTCTAATAAGGAAATGCTCTGAACTTAAAAAGCTTTAATCACCCAGTGGCTATTAAACAACACTAATACATTGGAACCCCCAGTGGCTGATGGCTCTTTTCAAACTTTATTTTGCACAGAAAAAGGGAAGACATTGTCTTGCTCTTATTTCAAGAGCTTATTTATCTGATCTGACAGGTTGGTGTGTGAATGTATAAAAGTAATGGCACCACTGAGGACTGTGCCTCACCCATGTGACGCTTTCTTACTGTCAGGAATGAGAAGACTTTGTTCTCACATCTCATATTAAAGCATCGTAAAAAGCTTTTAAGGGACCTTAATAAGGCTATCAGGGATAGCTAAAAAGCATTATCACTTGCCCTTGTGCAATTCTTACATGGGTGCTGAGGGACTATTTGTTTTACTCCTGTGAGGAAACTGTAAAAATGTGAGCCCATCCTCAAGAAAAGTGGTTTAGGTGTGATAAATTTCACCCACCATGTTCTCCACTCGAAGTTCATATGGCATAGGGTTGTAGACCATGAGCTGCACTTCACACACGTCTCCTTGAACCCACTGGAAGTCTGAAAAAACAGAACAGACAAAAATACATTGGAACAAATCATTAAAAGTAATCTGGAATTAATGAACTTCAGCTTCTACTTCTACTAGGCAAGCACAGTTTTAGGAGTATTTTTATGTTCTATTCAAACTGGAGATGTTGTGGTTCATGGTCAGTATTGGTGCAGGTGCGGTCATTCTGGGGCCAGTGAGAGGATGAAAAATGATCAGTACCACAATAAGAAATTCAGGAGTTTGAAGGCCTCTCAAATACAAAAACTGTGCACAGTGATTTATAATAGCATCAGCAAGGATCTAAGGTTTTATTTAAAGTAATCTCCTGGAAATGTGTAGTTGTGCATATGTGATTTTGTCAACAATTCATTGCCAGATTATGTCGTATAATAGTGAACTTTCTGCCAGACAATGCTGTTTCTACGCACAGTATGTTGGCACCCCTGCTGTATCAACAGAGTGTCTTCATTCAAATCAATGCAGCGGCTGTGTTTTTTCACGCAGGGCTAATGCTCTTGTGGCTGAATGTGTGCAAATTCCTGCAAGCATGTTTCAAAATCACATAGAAAGCCTTCACAAAAGCAATGAGGCTAATACAGCAGCGTATTATTGCCCATGACTTTGGAATGGAGATGTTCAACAAACACATAAAGCATGTTGTAAGAGTAACGTTAAATTCCAACAAAGAACAAAGCCTGAAAATCACAGAGCAGATCTCAAAACTAAAGTAGGAAATCTAATCAATGAGATGAAAGAAAGCAAATAGACGTAACTGTAAAAGGCTGCTGAGCTGCGCACACCTACAAACATTTGGGCAATATGTGGGGAAAAGCTGCAGTTATTGACTTGCTGAGAGGGAAAAAAAAACAGGGATTTTAGAAATTCAAATGTGTAGTCTTATATAAAAATTGGAAAACATATAGAAGAGATTAGAGTTCTGCACTGCAGTGTCCATCATTTGTGAATGAGATATTTTAAAAGAGTAGCTACTTCAGTCCCCCTGTGGCCATACCAGTGGTCAGTTTGAAATAACATTCTAGTCTATTTGGAGAGTCTATTGGTGTAAATGGACTTGCAAAAGAGAGTCTCAAAATCCTAACTCAGACCTTGTCAGGAAAAGGGATTTATGGTTGGCAAACTGTAGGTATGCACCTTGGGAAATTAAGTCAGTCAAAAGAAAGATATCTATAATGTGAATGCCTGAAAAGCCCCACACAGCCTGAGGTCTGGCTCACAGGCATTGCTCTCATAGCCAGCCCATTAAGTGTGAAATACACTTCAGAAAATAGAAAAACAAAGTGGACTGCTGCCACCTTATTTGTGTTGCCTCAGTATTAATTCCTCAAGTGGCTATTGAGATTCAGCACAGATCTCCAAAGGCTTCAGCTCTTGGAAACCTTGTTGTGCAAAGCTATAATGAATGTTTGGAGTTAAATGCATGGTTAGTTAAACATCGCCTGTGTTTGAGTTTGGTTCCTTAAAGGCCACATTATTTTGCCAAAGTGTCTCTCACGTGTTGTGAAAATCATCTTTTTATTGACCAGAGACAAAACAAAACATGTTTACTACTGTTACTGCATACTCCCAAGAAATATTAAGTAAAACTATCAGCAGCATTAATCTTGCTTATTCATACTGAATAATACATGCACTATGCCTGGGTATTCAAGCCAAAACCATGCATGTGAAATGAAGCAACCCCCGAGCATTCAAACACAATCAAAACTAAGCTTTTAGAGACATTTCTGGAGGACTTTTTTAGGTACACCTGTACAAACTCCTGATCCAGCAGCTCTGCCATGAATTTGACTTTTACAAGGTTATAATTGTTTTGTTGAAACTGTCAGAAAGGTGATAAATGTATTACATGTTTATTGCGGAGGTCACAGTGGGCGGTGGAGTCATGCAGGAGAGAATTATATGAAGAGGTTTATATGTGTATTTATAAAAATAGGTCTAAGGTGGTTCTCAGTCTACTGCATTAAATAACTTCAGACACTGTGTTGATGTGGGTGTGTTGCATCAGGATGAAATATGATCCAGGAAGGCTAGGCTGAGCATTCAGTCAATGAGTCTGAAGGCTTTTAAGATGCCAACATGCTGCACGGTGATTTATAATACTATGAGGCATCCGTCTGCCGCTACTACGGGTTCAGTCAGTCCAAAGACTGTGGGGGAACAGATCATGTCTGGAAATCCAGATACTGGTGCTCCTCAGACATGTGTCCAAAAGAAGACACTGACTAATACAAAAATCTGCATGTTAAGAAACACTGCCATGATATGGCCTTGTTTGTGAAGTACAAACAGAAAGTCCTACACTGCTCACTCACAGTGGATGTAAACACCCTCGAGCTGGAAGTCGGCACTTTAACCTCACACTTAGTTACACAGTTATTGTTTTATTTCAGAGTTCAGAGCCCAAACAAGAGAAAATGTGTCACTGTCCAAACACTTAAATGCCACTGTGTCCCAGCTTACTCTACAAGGGCTAGATGAAGTACAATTCACATCCCTGTATGGCCACATAACAGTGTAATAGATTAGCCAGTGTCTACGTCAAAGTGAATAAACAGACTCAAAGCAAGTATAAGATAAACAATCTTCCATTAGAGAAGCCCTTGGTTATAAGGAGCAAGAAGATACATACACATATACTCACAGTGTCCATACACCTTATTTGTCAGAACACAGTACAAAATACTAAAGATGCTGTTTTCCCCGACAGGAAGATGAATGAGTGGTAAGATATGTTTAGACGGAGACTGTAAAGGTTTAAAAAGCACAGATCAGAGCATGATGATGTCCTCCAGTGGTTCCCTGCTGGACATTTCACTGGTAATTTTCAAATGTCTTTTGCTGGGTGAAAATCCCAAGCTGTGTTAGGACATTAAAGGGCAAATGAGCTGAGAGCTGATGTCACATTGCTGCATATGATGCAGTCTTGTTTGCAGCTGTATCTGAAAGCAGAAATGCAGTAACACACAGCTATGAAATGAAACTGAAATGTCCGAATTCATATCCAAAGTACAACATATTAACATCAAGCTCACTACTCTTTTTGACAGAAATAACTGCTTCATTCACAAATTCAGAAAAAACTAAAACAGGACAAACATGAGTGAACAGTAGTTTTGCCATAAAGAGGGAAAAACCTTTTTTTATACCATGTGAACAATAAGACGGCAGATAAGGACTGACGCTTGTGTTAATAACCAAACGGAAAATTAGGAATAAAAGCCTGTCTCTAAAATAAAGGGTCATTCCAAATAAAAGCTTGGCTCTGGCAGAATTTACACTATCAGATCAAATAACAAATACTGTTAAAATGTCACTACTGAATGTTTCTTCAGTGAATTAAGTGAATCACATTTCTTAAGTTCTAAAGCTGCTGAATGGTTCCAATACTCTGCATAAACACAAGAGAAGAACTTTTCTTAACACAGGTAAAGAAAACATACATTCTGCTGAACCTCTAGATGGATTATAATTAAGCAAAATTCAGAAACTGTTCACAGTGTGAGAGTGTTCACATTATTACAGCCAAGTGACGGCTTTACAAATGACATTAGTATTTGTCTAAACCTAAATGACTTTTACATTAAGTGCTGTGTGAATAACATAACATACGGTGACACAAACGATTCAAAGTGGGGAGGGCAGACCTCAGATGGCTTCAGAGGGTCAAGGGACAGTAGGGGGCCTGCATCATGTCCAAACACCAACACACCAGCCAACGAGCAGCCACACAGTTTCTCACTTCTGTGGGTCGCATTTGGGGATTGCATAAAGCAGCTTCACTCCCACAACACAGTACACACAGACTAGTTTTCCACACTACAGATTACCAGTCATTAGAGCAGTGATTGACTCCAGTGTAGCCTTGAGCCTGTTGCTGCTGCTTCCATATGAAGTGATGAATACACTCTACATCTCTCAGGTGGTTAGGACATTCACGAGGACGAGTCATTAATTCAGTTGAGATGATAGGCTTTGTTTACAAGGACATCACGACAGTAATGAAAGTAAGGGGCCTCAATGGAATAAAAAAAAATGATTTTAATACCACTGAGTTGTTTGTTGTGGACGAACGATTCACAGCCAATCAATAAATCTATGCACTAAGAAATTACAGATTAAATATGAATATATGTGCCTCGATGATATAGAGGAACATTTGTGTTATAAAAAATGTAATTTCATTGACAGAGGGATAACAAATTCTTCAATATACACAACTAATAACAAATGGTACCCACATGTGAACATAAAACAATTACCTGATTAAGATGCATTTTAGCAAGACACATCAAATCACACACCTTATATGAATGACTAAGCACAGATGGATGTCAAAGATCCCACTGTAACTAACAATGTCCTGTCATTTAGAAAGCAGTACAACTCTGGTTCTTCTCTGTAGTAATGGCCACTAAGGGTTGCTCTGGGATAATATTTTGAGCCACTTCTGCCTAACTGACGAGAAAATGACAGTCTCCTCAATAACACTAAGAAGATCATTAAAAGAAAAATTCAACATGGGAATTCAGAGAGGTAAAAATATGAAAGAATGTTTTCATACAGAAGGCTTCATAGATGCAACTCAAGTTCAAAGTCAGTAATTAGCAGATAGAAGCAGCAGCAGATAGAACAAATAAAGCATTTTTAACAGTCTGTCACATGGTAGCTGTTCATTAATCAATGCAATGCGTATGAAGGATGTGATGCAGGAGAAATCTCACTGCACTTACCTATCTTCTTACAGCGCTCCTCTCCTCTGTTGTGTAAAATGATTGGTGAGTAGATGAAGGGGCTGGCAGTGGACATATTCTGTCCCAGCAGGCCTTTCACTTTGTGGGGGCGCAGACTGACAGGCAGATTGAGGAGCGTCACTGATCTAATGTGGGAACCACAGGGGAACATACAATAAGCAGAGTTAGTTTAATTTTCCTCATGCATTCACCAATGTCTGAAATGAGTTTTCAGGTGTATGTTAGTTGGTGCAGCTACACAGTTCACAGTACAATCCCAGTGAATGGGATGAATATTCATTATTATTACAATATAATCAAAAGATTTATAAGTCTGCCCTTTGTTAAAGGTTACAAAAACCAGCAAACCAAAATAAAGTTATAAACAACAGATGCATGAAGAAAGGACGCTGCAGTTTCCAGAACTAAATCCCCATTAACTCTCAGAAATATGAATCTATTACAATATACTGACAGGATATGTGCTCCTCAGAACCCACAGCTGTGTAGGAAAACTCTCATTAATATGACCATTCAACATTTCACATTATAATAAAAAAAAACATCATGGTTAGGCAACCATGAGTCTTCTAACCAAAGGATCTGACACACACACACTTGAGAGAAAGTTATTATTTGTTTTAACTAATTCATTGGCAAAGCCTTGTTTTCCTGCTCTCAAGCACTTCTGCTTCCACAGCCTGTGCAAAACAACGGTTACTCACTCAATGATTTGTGTGCTCACAGTGAGCACTCTAAAGAAATACTGAGAGCAGTCTTCCTGTCTTCTTGTCAGCTTCTGAGCTTCAAAGTACAAGACTCTTTTATTCAGAAATTACAAGATGTTAGGCAACACTGGTTTTGACTATAAAAGAATAGTAAAGTCTGTGAGTTGATTTAATATCTGTTGTTTCTTTCTTCTAGAAGTTATTCAAGTATTGTAAAAGCATGAAACTGTTTTTTTTCTCCTTTTTAATTTGATTTATTAAATCACACCATTTAAACAATGCACTCAAACCTACCCACGGGTGTGATTCCATACAACATACAAATACTACAAGAGAGAACTGGATCTGTTTTGTCTCATTTTTTAGCCGCAATTTTTTCTTTCCTAAGGGAAGCAGTAATAAGAGGACTGGCTCACAAAATATTATGTTAATGACCCCGCCAAGAGTCGGGGAACAATAAAGCTTCTGGTGATTAAAAGAAGCGCTTGGTGATGTGTTTCTTACATAAGTAAGAAAGAAGACAGTTGTTTCGGCTTCTTTTTACACAGTTATGCAAAACAACACTAACTGGTTATTGGGACATGAGATTTAAAGAGAAACGTGTTCATTATTTTTACAGAATGTGTGCTTAATGTGTCTTGGAAATTATGTATGATTTTTCATTTTTTAGGAGACATTAGGGCAGAAATTCAAATTTCATGCATCAAATAATGTCTCAAAAGGAAGTCAACTCCGCCTCAGTGCAGCAGCAGCAGCAATATATCATTGCACATGTACAGAAAGGATAATTAAAAGAACTCAAAATAATAACTGATTATTTCAGCACTAAATATGACCCCTCCTCTCCACTCTGAATCTGTGTCTCTCGCCTGTGGTAGATCTTCTTGTGCATTAGCATAAGCATTTTGTTATGGGTGAATACTGTATCGATACTCCTTTATATTATTTATATATACTGTATATACATATGTCTATGAATATTGAGTTTCAGCCTATTCTGTGTCATAAATAGTACTGTGATGCATGTTTTCCCTCTTTGTGATTTCTCCCTCACAGAAACTATTCTAAATGTTACTGTAATCTGGGGCAAACTTGTTTCTGCATCACTTTCCAATACAGCGACTCACGGAGGTTGCACTTTAAAATTTATTAGGTCATTCTGTGTCTCTTGTGTCTTTGGCTGTTATGGAAAAAAACAGTATCTGTTAAAAAGCTTGCTCTTTGCTATAAAGCTCCAATGTTGTCTGAAAACTATTAAAAACACATCAGTGAGCCCGTTGTCCTTCTGGTTGGTATGTCCCTTTATTCCCACAAACACTCACAGGGTTATTTTTTGAGGTGATCCCAGATGTGGGATTCTCAGGCTGTTTTAGGAAATGATTATCATAATCATATTTTTAATGTAAAGCAATAATTATGATCCACTCCACAAGTGCTGCAGACATACTAGAAAACTTTAATGGGATTTGTTGACAATATGAAATTTAATTTGAAAAAGTGTGTGAGTTTCAATTATTTAAAAAAACAAACAAATCCAAATTAACAGTTTGAGAAATGAAACCCTGCCAAACTTTGATGTGTCAATGTGTACCGAGTCCAGATTTCTACGATTTGGAATTGGACAATAAGTTAAAAATCAAGCCAACACAGAAAATACAGTAAACCAACTTCTTCTAGTCTTACCGGACTATCGGGAGTTTTGTAAACGGCACTGGAGGCAGCTTCAGGCCATCGGGAAGGGTGATCACCTCCATTCCTCCTGGACACTTGGAGGTGTAGTTCTCCAGACTTTGGGTCACTTCTTTCTTCTCTGTGAATGTAAAAGGATATAACAGCAGGAAAAATCAATGAGCATATGGCCATAGTATATAAAGGAATCTATACATACAATTATCCACGTTTCAGACAACAACAGTTATGAGATAACAATTCCCTTTACAGTTCCCTACACACCGATAATTTGACTTCTATCTTTGCCGTAAAGATTTCATGTGTGTGAGATATAAATTAACCAGACGTTAATGCCCTGTGAGGTGTCTCTCTCTCAGCAGTAAGAGCCCCCAGCCTTCAAGCTAAACTGTACGTTTTATTGTACCATCAATACCTTTTGAGGGAACATTACAGCTCACCCAGCCGTAGAATTTGCTTTAGCTCTGCAGGTTTTGAGAGTGTCCATCAAGTGGAGAAAGACATTTGCTTGTAAAGATTTCACACAGATTTACAACCCCTTCATAAGAGAACACTAGCAGGCTTTTTGTATAAATGGAAACTGAAACTGGTGCATTGCTGCACTTGCTACAACAGAACAGAAGAATCAAGACTGTTCCTTAAAAGTACTGGAAAACAGACTTTATTCTTATCATCCTTATTGCATAATCCAAAAGAGAATGCTTTTTAAATTAGTTACCCAACATCTACAGTATGATGTACATATGAGAGAAGACGCCTGTGTTAGGAGCCAAAAGGATGAATCCAAGGGTTTTATGTCTCCTAGCAACAGTAAAACTGTCCATTTAAATATGTTAATATTTGTATAAACTACAAATCTTGTAAATACAAACTAGGAAAACCATCACAAGTAAATCAGAGTGAAAACAAGAAGAGATGAAATGACAGCAGACAGGTTAGAGCGAGGGAACAGGAGGAGGAAAATTGGAAGAGGAGAAGGGGAAAAAGAAAGATAAAGGCAGGAATCAGAGGGACATGGAAGAAATGTAGAAGGAATAAAATAAGCAGAGATGAATGGAGCGATATCTCTACTGTCCTCCTCGGCTGGCCTCATGGCTCACAGCTTTCTTGATTGATGACATTTGTCCATTTTTTTCCTGTTTGCCATGTGTGAGTGTTCGCAGCTGAGGTGTGTTTTGGTGTGTGTGTGTTTCAGCTCACAGAGCTGAAAAACTGCACAGTGGTTGTTTGCTCAAAGAAAAAGAAAAGGCATGTCTTTTGGTATGTTGATTCTGTATGTATTTGTCCACAACAGAATCTAATAATGACCTAACATAGGATTTATTATTGAAATGACTACATACCGTTCAAAGTAAAAGTCAGTGTACATGTGTCTTACGTGAAACAAGGATAAATAAAATACAGTAAAATGTCAGCAAAACACCATTAACAACCACGTTTTTACAAGACTGATGTGTGTCACAAAATGATATTCATTGTGAGGCCAGGTTTTCCCCTTTGAAATATTTTGTGGCAAACATGCAAACAAACAGTTTCTATATTCGCATCCAGACAGGAAGTAGCATTAGCATTTAACTGAACAAGAATCTGTGGCTCTTCAGTTAAATGTCCCACTACGTTTGCAAGCTTGTCACTGACAGTTTGGTGTCTGGTGCTGATCTTTTAGTGTACTGTGAGTTCATCTCGGTTGCGTTTCCGTTAAAACAGCTGCAGCTCAGAGCGGTTCAGAAGAGCTGAATTTGCAGATCACACGACCCAAACAACGATCTTAAAAATACCTCCAGCAACGGCACTGTTGATTCACAATTCCCTTTGCAGTTACCTATTAGAGTCCAAACACAGAACTGATCCATTGTCAGAAAAAAAAAGCATTGCTTATAACAGCTTAAAGGAAAAGGTCACAAACAAACCTGTCACTCAGAGTGCAGCCTGTGCCAAAAGATAAGCAGTTCGTAGTTAAAGTCCTACAGCAGTTGTTACTCTACCATCACCTAAAGTTTATGTGAGTAAGGATTAGGAAATTCACCATGATGACAGAAAACTACCTCTTGTATAGAACATACACTGCATGGATAGTATATCAGTACTGAGTCGAGCTTATGGTGAATTGAATTAGATTTTTAACAAAACATTTGTTAATCTGTCCCTTGACAGTTCTTGAAGTCTGTGTGTCAGAGCTATGTGAAAAATATTCCTTTTCTTGCATTTCTCCACTATTCAACCACATTTCTGCACTGACAAACAACAAAGAACACTATTAACCAGACAACTGGAACACACTGTCCAGATAAAAGAAACATCTTCTCACTTATTGAAAAGAGAGAGGAGAATAGGTGCAGCTCTTAACATTTCGAAAGAGTCTCCGAGTGTCAACGATCACAAGGAAAAATAACAGCGGAAGGCAGGATGACAGACAGCATGGGTAAAAGTTCTGAACCCGAGTCATCTTCTCTGAAGACTGAGCTTATATCACCTTGCTCTATGACAAAATTGTAGGAAGTGATCCACTTGTTAAAACTGTCTTCATCAAACGGATTTGTTTGCAGTCCTTCTCTGCAGGTAACAACTTCATCAAGGCTGCACTTTGAAGAGTGGGATGGACGTTTGGATCCTTCTTATTCGAAGTGCTTCAGCTCAGACATATTCTTAGGATGTCTGGTGTGAACATCTCCATTTATAGACAATTTGTCTAACTGTGGACTGATAAATATCTAAACTCTTTACTTGCTGCTATATATATCTGTGAAGATTCTCAGTCATCCAGGTAAAGTAGTCTGAGGATTGAGTCATGGCAACTGGACTTCTTTCTTCCAAGT
>JAUYWH010000003.1:18184842-18199040 GCA_034779795.1 Ctenopoma multispine | reverse complement strand
TTGGCTTCTGTGGTGGTTGGAATGTTCTCTGCTCTATGGTACAGAGTCCTGATTACTCCTAGTTTGTGTTGTAGTGGGTGATGTGATGTTCTGTGGATGCAGAACGAAACGTCTCTACTTGGAAGAAAGAAGTCCAGTTGCCATGACTCAATCCTCAGACTTGCTGCTATATATAGTACTATACTTTGGCAACTCTAATTTTATCTAATTTTAAGCACCCTTCTTGTTTCATTGATTGGAGGTTTGCCAACACCTGACTTCAGTAGGTATTTATTGACAAATATTTTACTTACTTTTTCTATAGGTCTGTTTAATGAAGACATAAAAAATTGTGACCGTTTATGCTGATATTTTTGACTTGATGACGGTCAGATTTGTTTTTATTACCTGTATTTCTAGCAAAATTTTGACACCAAAATTTAACAACTAAACTAAAAGATTAAAAATTATGGCTAATTTGTGAACATGAAAGTATTCTAAATTACAAAAAAGGAAATTAGTGGCACAAATATAATTCATCTGATTTGTCTAAGAATTTTAATCATGACCTGAAATGAAATTTTAAAAAAAGCAGTGGAGAAAAAAGTTTTCATACACTACACTATTTTCCAGATGCTACTGGGAGGAGGTGAGAATGACCGTGCAGATAACAGAAACATTTTCAAAGGCAGATTTATCAAATTAAATTTTGAAATGAAAACTACAGGCAGACCACAAACAGACGCGTGCGTCACTTTTATGAATAATTTAGATTTTTTTCTAGATGGTATTTCCAGCAAGAAGCCAGCAGCAAAACATAAACATAGTGAAACATAAATCATCAAAACAATAACACTGTGGTTAAAAAAAAGTCCTTATTCACAGGAAACTGAGCTGAAATGATGACATTAATCTTTCTCTACCATTTAAAAGTAAATATTAAAATGTATCCATCTCTTTTGAGTTTATAAAACTGTTGCATGCACTGCTACCACCTGTTGACTGCTGCATTTAAGACTTTAATAACCTGTAGTAAATTATTTGGGATTTTCTGTCTAAAAAGGACAAAATACTACGGACAGTGAAAGTAGCAGAGTGGAGTCTGTCCAAGGATTTAACTTAACAAAACCTTTAAATCCTAACTGGGGAAAACCTTTACACACAGCGTAAACACGATGATTCTGTCACAGCTTTGTTGTACAGTAGCTGTGGAAAGCTGCTAAGTTTTTCACTATTTTCAGCTAATCAATACTTGTTTCAGGTAGTATCCAGCAGGTTTTAAGGCTCTTTTTTTTTTTTAACGATAAGCTGAAATTCTTTATCAAACTCTATAAATCTGAATCAGCTGACAATTCTTGTTCATCAGCCCAAGTGATTCACACTTTCCACTGTCATTTTACAGTATTTATAGTATTTTCATTTTCATATGGAAGCATTAAGAGGGTTCTTAGATATTTTCTCTTTTTAGCTTCATTTTTCTTAACAGAATAATGGTTATATCAAGAGATACTTTCTTGTTTATCTGAGGTCCTGACAGACCTCTGTATTTACAAGGTCTGCCTAATACCAAGACCTGCTATGATGAGGTGTTTTTCTATTATTGTCTTTATTATTGAGTGCAGCACATTTGCTATATATAATATGCAATGTATGTGATAATGGCAACAGCGCAAATACATATTTTATTTTTTAAATTAGCACTTTCTGGACCTACATAAACCTGAGGGATTCACAAGATATCAATATATCACCTTAGTCCCAAATAAATGTTCGAAAGTTCCGAAACCACTGGTTCCTACACTTCCCACAATGCAACTTGATACAGTAACATAGGTTTGTAAAACTCATAATACCTTTTAATTAGTCATTTCAAACTCCTTGTGTCCTGTGTAGTCGAGGATTGTTAGGTGACAGTTTACACAAGGTAACAAAAGCCTACTAGAGAATCTTATTAATTAACCATGTGAACTTAACAGACAAATTAAATGCAACAAATTGTAACAGATGTTTGGCAAAATAATAACAGGTTCCGTCTTTAGTTTATATCAATAGAAAAGTTAAAATAAAGACTTACTGTAAATGAGAGTAGTGGAAGCATATTTGCTTAAAAAATGCACAGAAATGTCTATTGTTAATTAGAAAACATAGGGTGATACAGTTTTATGTCTCCAGATTTATCATTTAAAGAAATGGACATCACCTTGGTGCAACTATTACAAGTCTGAAACCCCTGGACAACAACATCCATTTGCTAGTTACAATTTTGTCATATGACGCAACAATTTCACTGGTCATTGCAACTGCAGAATGAAACTGTCGCACCTTTTTCGGAAAATAAACGTGATACATAAACATAGTGTGTATGTTGGACACATTTCTTGCCAGTGGTCTAGGAGAATAATAAAGCTGAGGCACAACACCTCCTGGTTAGTTTTCCTACATAACCATTCCATATTGTGTTAACTGTTTTGGGAGCTATACAGTTAAAGAGCACCACAAATAGCAACAACAGCAATCACATGAGACACATAAAAGTCACAACACAATTATCATGTTGTTGGTAATCTGATAGCTGGCCAGGTAAAAGCTAACAACAGTTAATGCTCCGTAGGCATGTTAAAACTTGCAGGAACACTTTGAATGCAACACTGTGAAGCCATGATTCTGTAAAAATATAAACATATCTATATCTTAAGATATCATACCAGCAAGTAACTGAGACTGTCCATACTTGTTCGTGAATAAAGCTATTTACATCCTCACTCACACATTTGTTTAAGATGTAAGTAGTTCTATCCTGTGAGACAGTGACAAAAAAAAAAAAAGAAGCAAGCGATTACTTTTTCTCAGGTTTCATTCACTCTGCTGCTCCTGTTTTTTCACATTATTATTATTATTATTATCATTGAAGCTTTGTTACAGTATAATTATACTATGTGTAGTAAAATACCTGAATAAAACACTATTGTCCAATTATTTCAGAGAAATATTGATTTCTATGCTACACTTGCACGAGTCTTGCTGAGAGCAGAGTCTCCTGTTAACTGTAGCAGAACTATAAAGACATTTCCTGTCCAAAACTATTCTAACAACACAAACTCAAACGCAACTCAAATAACCTTGCTGACATTTTTAATATCACACTGCACATGAGAGTAGAGGCAATCAGAGGAGGGGGGACAAACAGCGAAGTTCCACAAAGTAAAGATGAAATGGTATTTTACTGTAGCAAGAACTGCTCGAGAAGTTATCTTACAAGGTCAGTTTCCCATAGTGAGAAAATATCCAGCAGCAGCAGTAGTAATTACATCATTTGGTAGTGTTTTTCCCGCCCTTGATGTGTGTAAGGCTGTAGAAATATCATTTCAGCAGGACGGTTTCTAAGAAGGCTTGCATCAGCAGCACCGTACACAACACAGCTACAGAGGTTTAATATTTTATACCATGAGCTTGCTTCATTTCGTTCATACCTCGTCTCCTTCTTCTCTCTCCCTCCCCACATTCTCTCGCTCTGTAGCCAACCAAGGATTACACCAATGTCTATTGTGTGGCCAGTGGACCGTCTGGCTCACACTGCTTCAGTAAAAACCATATCTCCTGGCTGCACAGGATTTCTGGTCAGAGCACAATGTTGCACTCCTGCCAAGAAAAAAAACTGCCTTTGTTGTGCATCGCTATATACTATTAAGTACAAGGTAAAATACTGCAATCACCAAAGGGAATCCTGGCTGTTTCTGTACTTTCTTGTATCTGGGAATGTAGCTGGAAGCATCTCACAGGGTTTAAATTCAATAATACAAAGAGAAAGTTTCTCTTTCTCTTTCTGTTTATTGTGAGCTGACCTTGATCAGACAGGAAGTCCAGCATGGTCTGCAGCAGGAAGGACAGGTGACGCACTGACAGACCAGGGTTGCCCATGCGCCGCGAGGCATACACCAGTTCATGCAGGAGGCGCATCTGTACAGCTGCCCAGCCTCGGTGGGTACCTTAGAGAGGGACAACAGAGAGACAGTCACACTCACAGCACTGACGAGGCTCATTGCTGACACCTATTGTTACACAGCTGTCATACCAGATTAACACAGACGCAGCGATACTATCTGCAGACCCACAGTCTGTTCTCCTGCCCGGCATCTTTCGAGATATTGTGTTTTCCAAATTGGATGAAAAAAATGTCTCCTGACTAAAAATGAAATAGTATTAGTTGTTGAGAGCAAATCATTATTACCCCTACACATCCAAACTTTGGTATAGATTTTCAATACAGAGCATATTTATTTTTAACCCAGCAGTTTTAATATGCAAACCTTTTATAAAATAATTCTGTGGTTAGTTGATGTCTCTGGTTCACTAGTTTTAATGACCACATTTTGTTCCATTGTTGTTGTTAAATGACATTACTGTGGTTTGTTGTTCTTATATACTGATACTGATATAATACTGAACATCAGTTAAATCACTTAGTGACATTTCGTATGACATTTTGCCTAAATGAGCAAAATGCAATGTTTCCCGTTAGTGTGAAAATATTCATATCAATAACTTATTCATATCTCTCTTGGTAATTAGTCCTACGCCATAATTATCCTTAAATGTATTCAATGATAAATATCAATGCTTGAGATGATTCAACAAGTGTGTGACAAACATTCATAAGTCTGGATTTGGCATTCCTGAAATGCTTTACACACAAAAAGGCCACACATAATTAGATTATATTCAAGTGTTTTCACTGGAGCCGTCTCTTAAAATTGAAGTATCCTCATCGCAGTCACATGTGCTAATTTAGCCATTGTTGTTTGTGCTGCACAGCTCCATACGACATCTTAATAACATTCACCAACTGTTACATAAGACCCTCTGCCCCCTACTCGATCCTCTGCTCCACTCCCCAGCTGTTGACTGTTGACTCACTGAGTGGGAAAGAAAACTTGAGAAAAGATGTGTCAGGGAGGCCGAGGGGGCCAGAGGGAAGAAGAGAGGATATTAGGTAAACACTTGGATGTTTCCCCAGCCTACATACAACTTCCAATAAAGTCAAATAATGGCAGAGATGCTTTCCAATTGTCAGCAGTTTTCTACCATGGCTGTAATTCACCCCGACTACTCCTGTCATCCTTACAAACTCTAAATGCAATTCCTTCATAAGCTATTTTTTCTGTCATGAAACTGCACCCACTAAGCAGTCTAAAAATAGCTGACTTCCACCTGTCTGCCAAAACCAGCACTTATCTGGAGGACAGTAATCCAAGGGACATTTTTTGAAGGATGTTGCTCCTGCTCCTGCTCCTGCTCCAACGCGAAAAATGATTTCATTTGTGGTATTTTCAGACCTGAACTGGAGGTGTCTGGCAATCCAATTAACACACCACCAAGATAATGAGCGTGGTGCCAGAGCCGAGCACTCGCACTGTCATGCAAAACCTGACTCAGTCACCTCTGGATCGCCTCTGATTAAGGGAAATTTTTTTCTGTGAAGGGTGACGACATGTAACAGTCTACAACTATCCTCCTCAGTAACATGCAGGTAAATTATTACAAAAAAAGAAATTCCTCAAATTTCTGTGACAGCATGACACCAGTACAGAAACAGAATGGAAAAGGCTAAAATAACAGTGTGTCCTCCATTTCTCGTAAGGTAGGGGAGTAGTGAAAATTGGCTTGTGAGCCACTTAAGAGTAAATATCCATTTGCTCCACTGTATCTCAGAAAAACAGCTACCTAGCATTTGGGAATGTGCCACTGAGCCCCCATTTTCTTTCTCATTTAAACTTTAAACTTCTCCAGCTTATTGCTTGACAAACTTCAACCTGATGCTTCACACCTACAACAATCATTCCCTACTTTCCCATCAGCCCTGTGGGGACTGATGAGCAGACATCCAGGTCTCAATTGAGATCTGATATTATATTAGTGGGACAGATTCATGTTACACATTAACGTTTATCCCCTGCTATGTCTCAGACCCATTTGTCTCCTATGGTATAGCACGGTCAGTACATGTGTGATTGTAGTTTTACCAAGGTTTAAAGTCTTCCTGATTACATCTTCCTGATACTGCTAGAAGCATTGCTTGTTTTAGTTTTAAATGATAGTTCACTTATTAACTTAAAGGTATTATAAAAAAACTTATACTTTAGAAAAAGTTCCTTAAAATATCTAATATAAGGATAAATTGTAGAGGAATCTTTCAGTACCTGTAATTTGTCATAATGTTTCACAGGCTCATTAGTAAACCACCAAAGTACATAGGGTGGCATAAACTACTATCAATTTACTAGTAATGTACAAATGATCTAAGCCTGCAAGTGTAAATTAATCTTTATCTAAGGACACATCAACACGTAGCCAGGAGGAACCTAAAAAGGACCCTACGGTTGATGTCACAATTGCTCCCACACACAACTTTTGTCCCAACTCACACCAACGCCATGACTTAAAAAAATGTCCGACTTGAAGCAGTAGTTGTAGCATCTTGTATGAGTAACAATAAAAGAAAATCTGGGATTCTTCATTACCCATAATGCATTTTACAGCTGTCTTACTTCATTAAGATTCTTATTTTCCAAACTCCACACACCGTGTGTAATGCAGGATTTCTGATAAAAATATGAACTCTCAAGAACATGGTTGGTATTTATTTAAGCTGTGACTTTAAGTTTATTAACCCCAGCATCCAATGGGGCAGCTAGGTTGCCTCTCAGCCGGCAGGCATCACTGGCAAAGTGTTCGATATACATCTCCCTGCAAACAAATCAAAACGCCACATGGAAATTCCTCTGACCATAGCTACATGATGCCCCACCACAAAATAGTGAATAAATCTGAATTTAATGGCTTTGTGAAGATACCAAACAAGCATGATAGCATATCTCACACAGACTCATACAGGCTAGTCAAACTACAAGACCAGAGTATGGAGCGTGCAGAGAAGGTAGTGAACAATACACAAGAATCACAGTGTTTCCCTTAATAAACAAGGTCATCTACATACTGTATTGTTTAACTTTACTGAATGTTTTAGCTAGGGGTTTAAGTAGCTGCTACCCATGTGTCAAGTCCATCATCTAAAACAAACTTTCAGTTTACACGCAACATTGTACTTCAAACAGCCAACAACTTGTTTCTATTCACAGTTTATAAAGAAAACAAGGCCACAGACTAACAGCGAATCAGAGAAAAAACAACTATGGAATTAGCTTTTCTATGAGCACTGTCTTTTTATGTTGCAAACATTTGCCACTGAGTGGCTGCAATGAGCACAGGTCAAGAGTCTGTGGAGGAAAGAAGCTTATCACTCTCCATAGAGTCTACAAAAGCCCAGGTCAGGTCTCAGCTGCGCTTCTTTTAAGCAAAGCGGTGGCCTGAATGCACAACGCTCTGAAGGAACTCTCTTGAAAAGATAGCAAACCTCAAGGTGAAATGAAGTGATATCATTCATCGTCTTTATCTATTAAATGTGTGTTCTGGATCATGCAAGACAGTAAAGCTTTCTGGGTCTGAAAAATCTTCCTGCCACTACCTGGCTTTTAACACTGTGAAGCTAAACTCTGAGTCTGTTTCCTTGCAGCAGACTTCTCTGTTCTTCTCTGTCTTTTTACACACACAATTTTTAGGACGTCTCTCTGGGCTCCAGGAAACTCAGATTATGACTATTTTACAATCAATCAAAATGTATAATACATTAAGAAAAACACTGTCCCAACTCTGAAACAGACTGCAGGCAATATGAGTATGAATAGCTGGAGATGACGTGAATGCAAAGCCAAAAATAATGATCGATTCTCACATGGTGCGCAGACAGCCATCAAGAGCCCAGTCTGTCCAAGCCTACCTTTGCTGAAGTCCTTTGGATCGAGTGAAAGGCTGTATCCAGGTAATGTCTCCAGCAGCAGTTTGTAGCAGGCCCTCCATCCTGGCTCAGGGATGGTTGGAGCCACACACTGCATGGCTGCAACACGCTTGAAAAATGCTGACTTGCGATGAAAACCGATCAGTTCGTAGAGCTCGGACAGGATGCTGTAGCGCTGGATCTTCTCCTCTTCTGACAGCTGTGGTTATGAAGAGAACATTAAAATGACTTTTCTTTTTGTTGCTTAATGTGAATGTTTGATTTTCACTGTGCAGAGTTTGACACTAGGAGGCTGTTCTCACATTCATCTGTTGGAGGAGAAAAGTTTCTCTGAGTTTAAGATGGAAACTAATCCTGGCTGGTGCACAAGAGAGATGTGGAAACTTGAAATATCCACTACACATGAATGAGAACTGAGTTTTCAGTAAAGTAAAGGAATTCTTGTGTCCAGCAGTCAATCTTTTGAAATGCTGGCACAATTGTAAATTGAAATAGCACTAGACTAAACTTTAATTTAGAAAAATTATATCAGGCACAAGTTATTATCCACAGCAGAATATTTTTACATATTTCTAAGCATGAGTGAAAAAGATCTTCAACTCTCAAAATATAATTGCTTGTCCTTGTATGGGTTGTGACATTCTGCTACACAGACATTTCAGCATTTTCACAGAAAATACACAGTATAATGATATAATGTCAGGGTATGGAGATTCAAAAACAAGAATAAAGGATGTTAACTGCAATTAAAGGGCAAGCCTGTTAGGAAGTGTAAAGAAACAAGGCTACTGTGCTTTTGTGATGATAGGAATGATTTCCTGCGGCCCCTGGATTCAGCTGTACAGCTTACTACCTATAGACATTATTCATCCTGTGTTGCTAAAAAATCTTTTATACGCCAGTCAGATTGTGTACCTGTCCCAGGTTGATGTAAACAGCATTCTGCAGGAACTCTGAGGCCTCCCTGGCCCTCTTCTGAATGGCCAGCACACGGACTGCTTTCACACAGGCCTCCAGCTCGATCACACCTGCATTCTTATACTGCGGGATATAAGAGGAGGAGAGGGAAGGAGGCTCAGTGTTAATGAAAAATTAATAGTCACTGAGGGTTGTCTTGACTTGTACACCCCACCCCATAATCAGAAGGAATGTTTTTTATTACCATATGACCACACTCATCAGTCACTGCACACAGGGGATGACAGACAAGTGTGATCCCCTGTTGCATTCCCATCACTGCTCCGCTTCTGCTTCAGCTGAAAACCACAGCTGCTGCAGCTGAGGCTTCACTCCGAGCACAAGTATGTGTATTTTTTATCTTGCCATTCCTTAACTTCCACTTTCATTGTCTCCTTATTAAAATTCAATTAATATCTGAATGACTATGTGTTGAGATATAATTTAATTCTGAATTAACTAGTTACAGGTAAAAGTGCTCAGGGAGGTCAGTGCAAAAAGGCAATTATAATAATGAAGATAAAGCACAGCATTGCTTCTGAATAGTTTGGCAGCATAATGAGCCTTTTCTTTAATACTGTTCTTTGTGACTCTGTACATGTTCAGTGGTCAAAAGGGAGCGTCGTCACACAAGAAACACATTTCCAAATCAAATACTGCCCCCTGGTGAGGTGAAAGGCCATTACTACATGGACGTGCAGCGCTGGTTTTATATCAAACTTGAAAATGAACAAATTAACTATTAACCTAAAGATATGTAGAATCAAATTCTAAATTCTTGTGATACGTTTTAGAGCTCTGCAAGGTCGGAGGCAATAGAATATCTATCCCTTTATCATACGTAAAATCAAAACCACACTCTTGATTCAAAACAGGACAAAGCTGCCATAAACACCTGTCTAGGAGACTACTGCAGCCCTAAATCACCAGCACCAGCATCCCCGAGGTCAGAGTTTGTTCCTAAATTGCATAAATGTTTTTTTTTTGTTTGGTTTTACAAAGGCTCAGTATAATTATCCTGGTTCCTGCAGAGTTCACCAATAAACATTAAGGGGGCTTTTCAAGACCCTGTTACTGCCACATAGAATGCTATTTAATACTCGGTGAATGCCAGATTCACAGGGGCCGATGGTCCCTTTGGACATTTTTTACAGTAGTAGAACATATGCACTGTTTTATAACAATTTTAGTGCTTACCAGCGGCGCTAACAGAAACGACGCGCAACACACGTGATACAGTGGTGTTTAAGGTTAGCCGGATGCTAGGGTCGATTTTTTTCCCCCCAGTCCGTCCCGGGCCATAAATGATACATTACAAAATAGAAGCTGTGGGTCGTATAAAATCTGGCCGGACTTTGGACATGCCCTTAATAGACTAAGTTGAGGGCATCTGGAAGTAAGTGCAATGAAATTTAACCAATTATAAAATGTATTTAGTTTATTGAAGTTGATATTGTTTTTGCTAAAATCAACACTGGAGACAATAAGCTTCTTAGCCTCTCAGTGCTGACGGTGAAGCTGTGATGATACGGACTAAAACCCCATGAAAAAAACTGAACACAATCCCACTTTTAGTGTGTAGCAGACAATCCGATAGTAAAACACTGTAAAACTAAGATTAATGCCTATAAGAGGCAAGACAAAATATGTAAGACTTTGGTTAATTGATTTTTTTAGGAAACTGAATTTACCCTAAAGGCTAAGTAAATAAAAAGTATTTTTAGACACGTCTTTTTACTTTATCTGTCACATCGTGTCTCACAGGGCAGATAGAATTCCACTTTATTCAATCAATCCAAACTGACTCCGAGACACAAAGCATGAAGCATGATCTCCCCAGAGAGCTGTCTGAATCTGTGTAAAAGCTGTTTCAAAGTTTCTACCTGGTGTCTGTAGCAATTGATCAGACTGCCTGCATCACTGTGAGCTCTTTGGTTTCACTTTCCCACCCTCAGCAGCAGTGTGGGGAAAATTAATAAAATCAGACATAAAAACATCCCTGATTTCCGTCTACTGAGCCAAGACATTAAAACTATGTTTGTCCAGTACATTTCTGCTGTCAGTCAGCCTGGTGAAGACTTGTCCAGGCACTGTCCCTTTGTCCTGTTGACAGAGACACACGGGCCGCTGTTCTGACGACAGAGACACTAAATGCAGGTCGGAGTTGTTTTGGACAACAGTGAAACTGCGTGGCACAGATAAAAAATGAAAAAATAAAATATCACTAGAAATACATTTTAAGTTCTAATACCTTAAAATAAATGCAAACTGAGCTCAGACAGACCTACCTGGTACAAATTATCTGTGTGGTTTCATTCACTTTGGGGTATTTGCTGTTCTTACACTGTGTATTGTTTTTGTCACTTGTCACTTAGACAACACATTCTTTTTATTAAAAATTCATTAACTGCTATTCAGTTTGTGGTCAGTACCTTTCCATAGTAGGAGATGGCCTCTTTGTACTTCTCGATAATGTCCTCGGGACTCAGGCAGTTCTTTGCTCGTCCAATCTCAGTGCTGGTATCTGCACTAATGCCATTGGCTGTGAGAGCACCTATACTCAAAAGAGAATGATATATGATTAGTTTAGGATAGACAACAGGATGCCCACCTAATCAGTTTGTTTTGTCTTCCAAAAAGGAGAGGAGATGACTAGTGAGACAACAGGAAAATGGGGAAACCTAAATCTACCACTTATTCTCCAAGGCCTCCTCACTATCACCACCACATGTACATTGATACACATATTCAATTATACATTAAGTAAGATGCAAACAGTGTTCAAAATGTTCTCGCATTAACACTGTTAACATATTGGGGCAAAAAGGAACAGATGAATGAAACTATGTGAAAGGTGTATTTCTAGTTCTGACGCCTCTTTATCCTAATAAAACAAAATGTAAACCACCTACCCAACCTTCCCTGCTGCTTCTCACTGATAAGTAGATTTCTATACTTAGTCAAATCGTGAATATTCTAAAGCTGATGGTGTCTCTAAGATGTGATAAAATTATATCAATGGCGAACATCCCAGGGGAGAGTCACACCTTCACCTGAAAACCACTTGCAAGGTGCATTTCTGAGCCAAAGCTGATTTGAATACAAATACCAACTGAGAATGCATCACCTATGGGGCTATGTCTACAGCAGCACTATGATGCTGCCTAATGAAATGCAGAACTGCACCATATCTTGGTCAAATTGCACGTGCAACATGAAAAACTAAAATTACTGCATGACCACCAACCAGTCAAGTTGTATTTTACATGTGTTATCTGTCTCTAATCAGTTCATGCATGAGTTCAGTTAAACAGTGTGACCTTAACAACATCTGATCCTCAATTCCTCTGTAATTTATGTACAACTGTTATCTACAACCTCCTCTTGTTTCCATTCAGATGTGTATTTTTTCATCTATCTATCTATCTATCTATCTATCTATCTATCTATCTATCTATCTATCTATCTATCTATCTATCTATCTATCTATCCTGTTCATCCTTAAATCCCTGAAGGCATTCCTGTGATATTGAATTCATAAAAATGGGACGTGAGGTCAGTGACCTTAACCTTTGACCGCCAACATTTAATCAGTTCATCAAAGTGGACTAGTTGATGGGACATGCAACCACAATGCAGTAATTATAGTTTCCTAGCCTATGATAGCAATCGGTTAAGCAACAGTGAGCATTTACTAAGCAGAAAATCAAAGTGTACTTCGAGCGTTGCACTGCTACCTGCTGGCGCTTCTACAGAGATATGTAAACTTATTTTTAAAGAGATCAATTTTTATTTGATAGGATTAAGTGATTTCTGTGTCATAATCACTATGATGTGAATAGGATGTTCTTAATAAACAAATAATAGATCAAAGTTTGGCCTTCAATAGTGTGCTTGATGATCACAAATGTAGGTATGAGTACATAAGGTGATGTTAAATAATAAAGGAGAACACTACCTGTAAGGAGAAAAAAATATCAGTTGATTATAAGGATATATAAGGATTCTGGACATGCAGAATGAAAAATGGTACCAAATATAGGGTTACAAGCAATCAGCAGATTGGCAGAGTGGTGTGAACAGGAGCTAAGCTGCTTAGATATACCATACCTGGGTCAATAAGAACCTCTTGAGCTCCTACAGACAGAGAGAAAGAATGCAGATTGACTCCATGACGCAAGACACAGTGTTAGAATGTTAGTCTCCACAATCTGTGTAATGGTTACTACAGCTGTGCTACAACATACACTGATCAAAACCATGATCACTTTTACCACAGAAATTAACTTTATCCACATACATTTCCAAAAGCTAAATAATATTCAAACTAGCCTTGGATGATGCGATTTAGTTTTACACTTAGTGAAGATACACACAGTGCAGTATCAAAGTAAGGTAAGGTACTGTAAGGTAACACCTTACTGATCCCGAGGGGGGCACTCAGCTGCTACAGCATCACAGTAAAAAAAATCAAATCCAAAGTATAGATTGTACCAAAAATACAGAATACACAGTAATTGTAGTAGTATAATAATGAAACCTAAATACAGAGATGAGATTGATACTAATGAGATTAATATATATGAGTTAATATTAGCATGTTATAGCATGTTAATAAGAATGGAGACAGATTCAACAATGTTAAGTTTTAATTAACTTAGCAGTAATTCTCATTAAATAAGAGCTGAGAAGCAGCTCAAACAAGCAAAGATTCAGTCAGTAGTGACATTTTCATTCAATCACAACACACAAATAGACAACAGCTTTCTAGCTATTACACCACTGACACCACTGCTTCTGTCAGCCTGGTTACTCAATGATGTGCTCACCTGGTCTGTGTCGTTTCCCTGCGTCTGCTGGCTGGGACATACTTGGCTTGCGTCCTACCATCTTTCCTGCTGTTCCTCCAGGGTAGTGGAATATAACAGACACTGAACACAAACCCTCGAGCGCAGCTGCAGACAGAAACACAGCAAAAATAAAAGTCACACTTTCTTTATTTTTTTATGTCTGTATCTTATCCCGGTAAGAGCATCTGAATGTCTTTTTTTGACTCTGATGTTTGCACTGCTGACTGTTTGCTTCATATTTCTGTAAATTAACAAAAATCCAAACATTTCCTACTGTTCCACTCACTACACATCAGTAAAGATAAGTATGAACAAAAAAGAAAAATACTGTAAAGGTGGGAAACGCAGCCAAGGGCCAGGAACAAAAGCTGATGTAAGAAACTGTAGCACTACAATGCTGACATACTTCAGAAACATGTTATGTATTATAGTCTCAAAATCCAGTACAGGTCAGACTCAAACAGAATCTAACACTGAGTTTAAGTGATATACAGTGCCTTGCGAAAGTATCCGGCCCCCTTGAACTTTTCCACATTTTGTCACATTACAGCCACAAACAT
>JAUYWH010000003.1:18162420-18184742 GCA_034779795.1 Ctenopoma multispine | reverse complement strand
CATGTTTGTGGCTGTAATGTGACAAAATGTGGAAAAGTTCAAGGGGGCCGGATACTTTCGCAAGCCACTGTATATCAAAATATTAAAACCACCAAAAAAATGATTCTGGCCTTGTAGTAATATGCTGTCATCCACCAGACTTACCACCCAGCCAGAGGAAGTCATTAACTCCCCTGAGCAGCTCCACAGCCATGTGGTAATGGACCAAGGCATCCTGCAGCATTCCTGCCTGGAGACACAAGTCCCCAACATGCTTCCTCATCCGTCCCTGGCAACGCTTTTTATAATGCCTGAGGACAAGCAGCAGGTAGAGGTAGAAAAACTTTCTCAAAAAACAGCAAGATGAATAGCGTGGCTGAGCTAATTACAACATCTTAGATTCTGACTTTTAAACAGATTTTTGTTGATTGTTGATCTTGTTTTAAAGAGAGGTCTGATGTTGTACTGTTGTTGGTTCATACTGTCTTCAGTGTGCCAGAAGAGGAGACCCAAGTGAATCTTATCAGTCAGCTACAGGAGAGATGCATGCGGTGGGAAAGCACGAGCAAAGGAGGAGAGCAACAAAACAAGCACGAGTATAAGCTGACCTACAACCACATACTCTTGCACAATAACACAGGGACTCGGGGAGAAACAGCTTCACAGATATACAGGGAAATGTAACAGTTTGAACAAAAAAATGATCCTATTGTAAAAGACATTTGAGCATGGTGAAAGACTGGGAAGGTCATGCAAAGACAATATAACGAGGATCACCAGGTGGTCACTGACTCAAGAAGAAAAGGAGCCAAAATGTTCACAGCTGTGTAACCTAGAGCCCAGGATATTAAAAAAATATTCGTTTTGCATTACAATCTACTGCATAACATACATCTGTCAGGTTAAAAATTCATGCTACTGCTCAGTAGGCCCCTTCTGAACAGCAATGAAATTGTCCTGACAGAATAAAACTACAATGAAAACACTGCTCTTAAGGGAGTCATGAAAAATTAACCACATGAATTAAACTGGAGTTGTAGACATGGATGCCATTACCACATTCATGTTTTTATGAATATGTCCACTGCTATGCCAAACTGGAAGGTAATCTACACTCTCATGAATATGAGATCCATGTGTCCAGTGTGTCTTTCCAGCTTCTACAGCCAGGCAGAAAAATTCCCAAATTGCACCTTTCTTTTCCAAATGTTCTCCTGTAGCAGGGACAGACCAGTAACATGTACTGTGCCAAACTATGTTCAGTAAGTCCAAAATATCAGCTCTTTCTTTAGATAACCATACCAGTGCTTTTGCATGTTTTAGATCGTAAATATTTTATATACAGTAAAAAAGTGGTCATTTTAAATTCTAATTTAAATGGAGAAGATGGCCATTGGTTTGGAAGCTCGTGGAACATGAAAATCTAAAAAACTGAATCTAAGAAATTAATAAAGACTCAGGCTAATGTGACATTTTATTTAGCAGTCAAATAACTTTCTAATACTTTTTTAACTGGACATTAATTAGGATTGTGTAACTTGGTGCAAAGACAAATAGTATTCAATTGGTACAATACTAATTAACCTTATGAACTGCTAGCATAACCTGGACACATGTAAAATGTGTTTGTAGATAAGAATAAAATTCAACATGTCACAATTAAATTTCCAAACCAAAATACATACAGTCGTTCTTTCCAAAAAGCTGCGTATGATTTATTTATTACTGTGAAATTACTTTTCTTTCATAAAATCAAACAAAAACGAGGTTTATATTTCCTGTGATTGCAAAACATATTTCCTGTTATGTTCTTTTTATCAGATATTGAATATTAAATTTATATAATTTATATAATATTATTATATATGCATAGAAACTCACTTGTCACTTTATTAGGTACACCAATGCAATCTAATGCAATACAGCAGCTTTGCCATGAATCCTACTGTTACAGGGTTATAATTTGGTTGATACTGTCAGAAAGGTAATAATTCTACTGTGTGTATTTTACTTTTATATTCACTGTGAACTTTTATTACAGTTCACAGTAGATGATGGAGTCGCAGTGGAGTGGGTTCTGGTGTTTTAGTCGCCTCAGTTAAGTAAATGAGGGGGGCAGTAGATGAACAGCCATCATGCAGAGAGGGTAATAAATAATAAATGTGTATTGTGAAACAATAACTTCTCCAGTTACAGGGGTAGATCATACTGTAAAGAGAAAACTATGTTTGCTATTACCCATATAACAGTGAAAGACTCATTTACAACAACATGACAGGGACAGACAGGAAAATATATGTACAAATATACAGACAGGGAAGCCACTGAAATCAGCAGCTGCCAGGATGGGAGAAAGATTTGTTCCAAATAGGTGAAAGCACAGAAAAACACTGGTATGGTCCTTTAACTACCTTGAGTAAATGAATGTTCAGTATGTATGAATCATATCATATACTATGGGTGTACGGTGGGTTGTTGTGACTCTAGATTACCATTAATCTCATGTTTAGTTTCAGCTTCCTTTTCTGCTGTTGAAGACACAATTTCACTAAAAGAATGTATTCATAATACTTTCATTTAAACAGCTGTGGGGATGTTTTTGCCTGTCATTTCTAACAGTCTTGTGTTGAAACTAAATGGTGGAGGAGCAATGAGCTACAAGCAAATGCACAACAGCACAGAGGTCTGGGCTGTTTCTTTCAGGGCAGAGCTAAAGCTGCTGGATCAGTGTGAGTTAACTGAACTTATGATCTAACATCTCACCTTTTCACACCCAACAATAAACTCACAGGACAGTATGAAAAAAAGAAAAAGAAGAAAGACAAATAAACCAAGGTAAACAAACAAAAAAATAACGCAGCAAAAATCAAAAGACAGATTTTTGAGGATAATTTTTGAGCAGGCAAGGCCGACATGTTACAAGCAGCCTGACGGAGAAACACACACAGAGAATATAGTAGAGAGAGAGAGAAAGTGGTGCAGTTTATCACATTTACTGACTGCAATGAACATTCACGCAATCACTGATCAACCTCTACATGCTAAAGCGCTTTTGAAAAAGAGGCAAAGGTGCCCACTCACCTGCTATCTGTATCCAAACCCACAAAGTCTTTCTTCTCAAAGGGCACACACAGCAGAGGGATCTTGTCACCTGATTTGTCCGTGGCTCTGTCAAGTCGCTTGGACTCCAGAACAATAAATATTGACCCCACAAAGTCCTCCACTCGCTTTTCCACATCTGGGCAGTCTTCAAAGTTGGGGTAGAAGGCTACATCTGTGCGCTGCTGCTCTGCAATATCCCCCTGCAGCCCAAACACCAGCAACCTCGAGTCATAGAGCGTGGAGCTGTATACCTCCTTCTGGCCGTGGAAGCGTTCAGCCGTCTGGGGCCACTCCTTCGCCGAGCCGCAGGTGGTGATTGCGATGAGGCCCACCACCTTGCGGTGCGTCTGGAAGTCACCCCACTCATTGTTTTCAGGCAGGTAGTGGTGGCGGTATCGGATGTAGAGGAGGCGCTGAGAGTCCCTGATGCTCACCTGGCTCACGCTGGCGATACGTTTGTATATGCTGAAGAACTGGTCCTCGGGTACAATGCCAACTGGCTGGACCACCACAAGCACTGTCTGATGGTCCTCGGCACATTGCATGTAGTCTGGCACACTCATCTTTATGTGCGCCTTTTAAGACAGAAAAGAAAATCATTTAATAAAGCAGGTCATATTCCTACTGTCTTTCAATAAATACACAATAACTATCATGTTATATTACTACAACTCATTATTCAAAGCTTTCTACAGTTGTTCAGTAGAAAGCAGCTCCAATCACACACAACATGAATCATCCAGAATAAAGGATAAAGAGGAATAAACACAGCCACCTGTAGCAAACAGGCATCGAATATGAGCATCTTTAGCTGGAAAAAGGTTTTTCAATAGCAACTGGACTTGTTTTAGCTCCTTGACTACGTTTCACCTTTCCATTCCAGATAGCTTTCTCAAGTCTGACTGACTGGTAGGAGTAGCAGGTTTATAAAGCCTTTCTCGTGCTCTCGCACCATGTGTAGCTAAAGATCTCTGAAGGTTCACACAGATATGAGTCTTTAGCTTTATGCATGGGGGAGGAAATATGCTCTTAAATATGATATTATCTTAAACATGCTGTGGGTGTAATAAAGATAAATTCTAACGATTGATTGAAGCAAGTGAAAATTTGAGAGCAGCTATCAGCTAAACAGGGTACAGCAGGATCAGTTAGTTGACTTAGCAGTATTGTGTATGAACTTTTGCACAAAGCACTATTGGTTTTTTTTATTTTTTAGGTAAGAAAAATTAACAATTAACATTTGAACAGATGCTTTATATCCAATAAAGCTGTATAGTTTGTTATTACACTATTTCGTGTGGCCCATGAACAGAGTCTGTTCATTAAACCTAACAAGCCACAGCTGTGTTTGTCCTCCTCAAACTCCTCTGACGACTGAATGAGGTGTGTGAAATGAACAGCATGCAAGTGCAGCATGGAGTCTATAATGTGGAAAACACAATCCCCTCTGAAATCTGAAATAGTTCAAAAGTGGTGGTTTTAATAAAACCAAAACATCCTCTTGGCAAAAACTACACATGCCTGCGTTTAAAACACAGGTGGGAGCAGCTGAAAAGGCTATTAAAGCTGCCCAAGGTGGCGAACAGTGTAACGTTATGTGACAAAACACAAGACCTCGTGTAATTCGTTTACATTTAGCTGGTTAATTACTTTAAGCTACACTATCGTCTCAAAAACACTTCTGTCAGCTAGCTTAGCCCAGAGAGCTAGCTTAACCTGTCAATGTGTTATTCGTGACAGTAACAGCGCTGACTCTTATAAACAGCACACTGTACTTATCAGATTACTTGGGTCAAAGACACTCTCTTTCACACCAGCGTCTTTAATATATAAAGTTAACTCACGTTACCTTAGCAGTAACCTGTGAAATTTCACAGCTTCCTTCTCCGGACTAGTGTGTAGCAACAACGGATACACAGCATGACTTCCGGTATCTTTATTCAAAATAAAAGCCACTCGAGAATTTGTCCTTCCCCGAAATAAGACAGCTGATGTTTTTGGTTTGTTGGTTTTGTTGGTTTGATTATAACTCAGGGATCTTGTGCCAATGAATGCAATATCTGTGTCATATCCTATCCATCTTTTGTTTTGTTTTTGTTTTTTTAAGTAGTCATATCACAAGATCCATTTTGGATAATAAACAAATGCCTGTTTGAAATTCTCACAAACAAAAATATTACAGTGTTGTAAATATTCATGAGGATTATTTGATTGTATGTCAGTCTGGTATTCCTGACATTCCTGAAAGATGTAGACAGTGAGATATTCTCCCACATAATTACTCTGCTCTAGCACTCTAGAGATGTCTGCATTGTGAATTTTTATATCATGACACTTCCTGCTTCTTCTCGTCAGCTTGATTTCACTCTTCGTCGTCTTTTTCCTCTGCAAAATCAGACATCACATGTATAATCAGCACCGCCTAAAGAATAAACGAGGTACTGCAACAGCAAGACCTAAATATTTATATCATTGCATATATGTCATTGTGTAACGAGTATGTTAATGTGTTTTATATTTCCCCAAAAGTCCATCCATTACTTTCTTTTTACACATGTTATCTGTTTGTTAATTGTACTGTATTTTATTTTGTCACATTGTTTTGTTTGACCTCTGACCTGTCGATGACATGATTTCCTGTGAATTCGCGCTGCTTTCCTCAGTCGGCTAGTGGCCGCTCTGAGGTGAGTTAGGAAATGCGGGCGCTCCCGCTGTTGTTATGTGGAAATGTGATTAAAATGTTTTGTTGTTTATATTAGTTTATTATTGACACATACATTTATGTAGTTGTAATGTTGTATTCAGTGATAAGGTTTTCCTAATTCTTAAAATATAAAAATGCTTCAGGGGATGAAGAAATTTAGAGTGAATTGTTGGTTAAGACGGAAATGTAATTATACGATCAACCTGTATTTTATTTTTGTCAAATACACGGTGAATTCGCGCTGCTTTCCTCAGTCGGCTAGTGGCCGCTCTGAGAAAATAAATGTCCCCCTGATTGGCAAGACAGTGGTTGTCCTCGCTTCTTTACCACAGTTCTTCATCACAACACAACGCAGGGTTCTTTTCAATCTAAAGGGAAGAAGTGGCACTGCAGGTCGGCTACAATTGCATATATTATTTGTATTTCATCATAATCAATCATTTAAATTTTAAACTTTTAAACTTAATCATTTCAATGACCTGTCATCAGCCAGTCATATTAAATTAGGTATGTATTTAAACCAATTAGGTCTGTGCAAACTTGACATCACGTTTCATCATTACACAGAGCATACTGACTGGATCTGTGAACATTTGTAGCTCACATGGAATTTCTACGCATGTACTGATTGAGATGTGGTATCAGGATATCCCACCGACTTGCAAATTAAAAAGGATGTCCCCATGCTATCCTGTAAAATTCCTCATGTAAATGGGAACTGTGTCAGAATAGACACAACAGAGGACAAAACATTTCCAAACAAGTAGATTCAACTCCATTTTATTGTTTTTAACCCATAAATCACTTTTCACAATCTTCTTGGAAGACAGCAACATTTTATTCCCTATTTTCTTCTTTTATTTGGCCAAGGGGAATTGGTCCAAAAGCAAAGCAGGAGCTCAGAGAGAGACATGGAATGTCTAAAACATGGTTCATAGTGACTATAGTTCAATAACAGGCAAACATCTACAACCACTGACTTACAAAACAGTGCACAACATTGTGTGTGAAGGCCGTTGTTAGTTATCCCAAACCGTAACAATACGATTACAAAAGCAGAGGGTTGACAGATGGCAGGGGGAATGAGAGGAAAACCATGTTGTTGTTAATTTAAAAAAAATCATAAGACCAATATGTGAACACAACATTACAACAGAGATCAATCAAATGAACGCTAGTTAACAAAAAGTACAAACAAGTGAAGCCTTTATTTTCCCATGTGGAGATTGTTCCCTAAGGCTTAGCAAGACTGAGTGAGGTCAATCTAAACACACCAGCTTTGACCTGTTTGTTCAGAGTGAGTTTCAGTGCATAGTCACATTACTGCATCTTCATGCCCCGTAAAATCAGCAAAAATAGAGGAGGGAAAAGGTACGTGCTCGAAAGCAAGATTCACATCTCGTCAGTCTGGTCATTTACACTCTACAAAATGCTCCCTTCTGAAATGTTTGGTAACATTTTTACCCTGTCAGTCAATGATAGAGAGCACCCGTCTGTGGAATGAAGCTTTCAGATTATACAGTAAAATATGGAATATGTAGAAGATGGCAAGTAAGTGCTAATACTACAGTGAATAACCACCTGCTAAAGTGTATTACATATATATATGTATATATATATATATTGGCACCAAATGTGATGTTAAGAAACATGTTCATCCTGCTCTGCAAAAAATTAAGCAGCCAACTACTGAAATGATTATCTATATACCAGAATACCAACTTTTTAATGAGTTTGGCCAACTGGAGACCGTTCTAAAATATCTATGAGGGTTTGAGGGGTGTGATTTTAGAAACACTGAAGTCATGAGCGCCCCATGAAACCCCACCTCGCAAACACTACTTTCCAATACAATTTCTGTAAATTTGTCACGTTTTTATTTTTGTGAGTAAATACTGAAGTTTAAGTTGTAAAATGTAAATATGCAAATTACTGGAATCAGCCTAAAAAATGCTGACCATGTGTTAATTCCAACGGACGTTTTATAATTCCCCTCACGGATCTAAAATTCCTAAATTATATTAAAAATGCAATGAGTATGAGCTCAGAGCACATAAGGGTAGCCTCAGCACCGGTGATCAATGATTATTTTACGACAGAAATTGTCAAATTTCCAATTTAAGTATGTACATCAATGATCACTGATAAATGTCCAAAACACCCCCTCAGTATAAGTCAGATTAGCACAGCACCTCAGCGGGGCTACAGGTTATTCCGATTCCCAAACCAATCCTCTTACCAAATACTGCTTTAGGTAACCAATGGACCAAAACAACAAAAAGTTGTCCACAACAAAGCTGAATCTTATAGCTGCTATAAATGATTATTAATTAGATTTGAGGACATCACAGTCCTTGCTACGTCTGTGTGCATGTGCATCCATGTGAAGTACAAACAGTGTGCCATCATGTACAATGTGGGAACTTGAAGGCTAAAGAAAAAAAAACACAACAAAGTAGTTAAGACTGAGTGATAATAGGGTGTTTGGTCTTCAGAGGATCAAGAAGATTCTGGGTTGAATGTTGTCATCCACTGGATTAGTTTAAATCTTCAGTGATCATGTGGCCGTGGCCAAGATTAGTCGACCTAATTACTGCTCATTTAGACACCCCATTGATTCCTAGTGTACTAGGAGCACTTAGTAATACTGCTCTGTAAGACAGGAAAAAATCTAAAAAGGATCAAAAGAAGCAACAGAGAAAAACATACAAATAAAACCGATTGAGACTTATTAAGTCTAATGGTGCAGTGGTGGGAATGTGTGTCTTTTGTTGATTGAATATGAGGCATTTGGCATTCTTCATTGTGGCATTGAAAGTGAGTGTACACCACCAGTGGTGCAGAGAAAGACGTGGGACAGGGTGGTGGGAGGGGTGGGGTTAAGATGGAGAAACACACTCCGCCCTCCTCACGCCAGTTTCAGAAACTGTTCCACTGTATCCGATTCCACCGCCTCAGAAAACATTTCGTAGTTCTGTGGAGAGGAAAATGCCAAGAGCGTCAATCAGCAAACACGAAAACGAAAAACTCTACTGTTACAGGTGGACAGTCAGAGAATTATTAGGGCCTACAGGAGCTGACTGAGTGTTTGATACTGAAACAACAGTTTGATGGATGTGTGGAATACAGTAAATATCTGATTTTTAACTTAAGCTTTTGTGATGACTTAGAGTCCAGCTTTTCTCACCCCACAGTACTCGTCTTCATTGAAAAGCTGGGGAGGGACTGCCGTCGGGTCCCCTGCTTTGCTCCTCATTTCGTTACGAAGCTCCCCGCCCACAGAAATATCGATGAGCTCGTACTGAATGCTCTTACTGTCGAGGATCCGCATCACTTCTGTCTGCTGAGACTTCACCTGGAAAACAGCGGCTCCCATTAGAAATGCACTCAAGCAGCAAGACCACTAGGAAACAGTTAGTTCATTAAACTCTGAGCATCTGACATTTACCACAACTACTTCACATCCTGTTTTTAAGCGGTCATGCTCTTAGAGTTTTAGTCCACAGGGGGAGATGAGGGCCATCACACAACATTACGGCACTTAAGACATAAAGACATCTCTAAGGACACACTGATGTGATGGAAAAAATACTAAAAATGATTTTAGGAACTTTTTGTGACTGTTCCTTTACTAAGCCGTCACTTTATCTGGCTCGGGGCTAATGATTAATAGACCTGGTGAGCAGTCGACTATCTTTTCTGGGCAACTGAGGAAGTTGGGAGGGGGTGCTCACAAACGTGACCACACCTAACCACAGCAGTAACTGGAAACACACATACTGATACTTAGTTGGCCACACACAGTTGTTGTAAGGCCGGTGCATAGAATCACATCCTTAAACTTAAAAGAGGAATCGCTTTGAGCTCGTCACAGAAGAAGAGTGAAAAACTGACTCCACAGTAAAAAGCTGTCCTGAATGCTGAAAGTTTTTATTTTAAATAAGAGCAATGAGGTCTTCTAAATGCTTCTACCGCAAACCAGGAACTGGAAACATTACTGCTGAACATGTCATAAAAATTTCACAACATAAGTTTAGTTGACAAAACTCAATTACAAAATCAATCAATTTAAGAGTTTCTTGCTAAGCAACAGATATATACATCAGATATTGTATTATCTTAAATTAAATGCTGTACTAAGCAATTCGGCTTATATATAATCTACCTGGCAGAAAGAAGAAGAGCAGCAGTCTGTGCTGTTTAGTGTGTTTGGTGGATGCCAAATGATTGACAAAGTTTGCCATTATGCGAATCAACTCTTAAACAGACAGGTTTTTACATGAAGTTTGGCGTGCATGTTCCCGTACGGAAGCGGATACATATGGTGGAAACACTTGCATACCAAAATGACACAATGACAGTTTCAGTGTCTTGAATAAGTTATTCATACATATATTGGAGAAAAAGACTATGTGCATGAGCAGTTAGCCAAACATGCCCGATAAAAAAAAACAGCTTTTACCAAGCTAGAGGAAATGAGATGAAATGACGTTAATGCCTTGTGGATTGTCCTTATCGTGTTACTAACGCTCCCAGTGCTTACTTAAATATTCTTGAACGCCTACAACCTAATAATCGAGACGTTACGATGATGCCAAAATTGTGCAGTGAGTGTCACAGGCCCGCTGTGCTGCTGGTCAGGAAGAGACTGTTACTCACAGAGCGCTGGGTGTGTCCGCTGCTAGCTGCTAACACCGCAGCTACAAACACAGACATACTGTTACACATATGAAAACGCGGCCGCTTGACTCACCGAGCGTGAGGCAGTAACGGTGGTGTAGTACAGTTTGACTCCCATAGCTGCAGGTCCTTCCTCTCCCTTTGTGTAGCTGCTCGCTAGTGACCGCGTCGACAAGCTCGCGTCCAGCTCGACAGTTACTGGTTGAAGAGGAAGGAAGATGGCGGCCTTCATTTCAAAATAAAAGACGGATTTTCACTACGGGAAAAGTGTCTTATACTGTTGCACATGTGACCGTATGCAAAAGCTAAATTATTATCACCAAGCTTGGATTTGGTGAAAAACATATGGTTGTGTGTAAAATGGTTACTGTGTGCACACAGAAATATCAGAGAGTGACCTTGTCTGTAATATACCTACAGTAAACAGTATGTATGTCATAATCATTCACCTGCTCCATACTGACCAGGAAGAAGGAGAATCACACACACACTTTCCTACAAAAAATCTAACACTGAAGCATATCTACTAGATATAATCAACCCAGACAAACCAACAGCCTTTAATTAATCAATACCTTAAATGCGTTTTTGGATGAAGCACACTGAATGATGTCTGCCATCTCTTACACTGGATCTGCTGTGTGGTCCTCAGATGAAACACTGTTTAATTGTCGGTCTACATTATGCTTTATTTTATTTGCACACATATCGCCACTAAGTATACGCCACTAACTACGGTTAATCAAACTACCACAGCAAAAATAGTGTGTCTACACCCCAGGGGCAGTTGCTCACTATCAGCTTTGGCTTGAACACATGAACTGGGTGTGTTTCTATGTTTGGAACGAAATCCAGACGAAAAAAAGCAGCTCTAGCAATGAAACAACTCAATGATTTCTTGATTTTTTTTTTTTTGTCTAGCGCAGTAAACTGGATATCTTTGGCTTAGACTTTCTCCATGGACATCTTAGTGACACACTAATACATCCTTAATTCTGGAGGCAACAGGAAATCATTTGTTGTACTCAGTCTACAGTTAACTTGACTGCTATTCATGTGTAGTTTAAAGAGACCAAAAAGGTGCAAAACCCGATTCATATTTTTCTTCTCACATCTTTTCTTCTTCTTCTTTATCTCCTACTTTTCTCTCCAGACTGTTCCTTCCTTGCTTACTGAAATTCTTACTTCTTCAATATACAATTAAAGAAGAATGGTGAAGTTTTGATGGATTTATTTGAAATCTCGCCCTCATCCTGGTCCTGAAACCTTTTGCCCCTTGGATTGGTTTAAAAAGATAAAAGCTCAGAGTACTCTGCATAGCTATGCAGCTGTGATCATAGCACAGCTATATATATATATATATATATATATATATATATATCTATATATATATATATATGTATATTCTATAGTTAGGCACTGCAGTGTTGGGATCTAAATGGTGATGTCAGCATGCTAACATGCTCATAACCAACAATACTGATATCTGGACCATGTTCATCTTTCATCTTTGGCTTCATATGTTTCTTCCATTAAGTTCCCAGTTTTACCAGAAACTTATATCAAACTTTTGACATACAGCAAAGGTTTGTTGTAAGAGACCACTCCTTCCAAACAAGCCTTCACTGTTCTGCATTAAGTAAAAAGTGCAACATGACACCTGCCTAACGACTATATCACCCAGACCATCCTATATGTAATCCTCCATGATCATTTAGTTTAAGGAGACATCATGCAGACGCTCATCAGCTGTGTATTATTGCTTGCTGTAGTGTTCCGAGTATTTTGAGCCTCATTAGATTTAATGAGCAGTGAAATTGAATTCAGAATTTATCACCAGGAAAGCAGACTGGTCTCTACTATTGTGAGTAAGACAGGAAGAATGTGGGAGAGAGGCCAACAGAGCTATAATTCAGCTGACTCTGGGTTTTAAGTGAGTAAGTGAGCCGTGCAGCGAGACCAGCTCACACCACCACACAGTAAGACTGGAGCCAGACTGCAGAGCTGGTCAAGAGGATCAGTATATCTGATGTCTGCCACAAAGGTGAACAAGATAATCTGAGGTTTGCACCAGAGTAAGCAGAAAACACATTATGCTATGAGAGAATAAACAAGGCAATAAACACACCTTCTTCAACACTTGGGGGCAGCAGAAAGTCATTTTCTGATCCACCTGAGAGCAGGGAACTTTCTCACTATACCACAGATAACTATACATTCCTGTATGCTGCAGAGGGCCTTAGCGTTCTGCTCTGAGACACCTGTAGCAGACTCAGACAGTGATGTCAAACCATCACCACTGAGCTGAGGTGAGACAAGAAGCAGCACAGAACCTAACACAGGAAATTCAGACTAGCCTTAATGTTCTTCTGTGTTAGCAGTGGTTTCCCCTTTGCCATAGCTGCCATTTCCACCCAGTGTCTATTGGACAGTAGAATCAAGATAACTGACCTTTACTGCGATGAGAGAGGCCACTGGGAAAGTTCACTACTGTTCCAAGTCTTCTCTACTTGTAGATAGAGTCTCTCACTGTGGATCTGGATCTTAGAAAAAGATCTCTAACTCTTCCAAAACTCAGTTCATTTGAGTAGGTTTTGAATATTTTTATTATGTATTGTTGGGTTTATTCAATTAATTGAATACAAAAGCATCACTAACACAAAAACTTAACAATTCATTTTTAAGCATATTTAGCATCAAACAATGATCAAATGAAATTTGCCTGTCAAACTTTACAAGCGCCTTTTGCAGCACTTCCCAGAGGTCTGCAGTGCTCTGGTTAGACATTATTCTCAAACTCTTCAGTCCACCTCCTCCCACTTCAGCTCAGTGGCGTTCAGATCTGCTGATTGATATTCCACAGAGAGCACCCAGCAGCTACTTTCTTCTGCAAACTGCTCTTACACAACTGGAAATTCTGCTTGGATCATTGTGCTACAAATTAAAGTTAAAAGATCATCTTAAATTGTTACAGATGAATGAAGAACATGTTTTTTGTGCTGTGGTTTTTCATGTTTTTACAAGTCAGTGTGAAAATTCAGTAACATACGAGCATGGCATCACTTTCTTTCACTGGTTCTGTTTATTGGATTCTTCACACAGATGGTGGACTAATCAAAAAATGTAATCAAATACATTTTCATTACAAATATATATTTTAAACAAATTTAAATATATTTCACAACAGAGGACCTGCTCTCCATGCATGTGCTCCTATAGTCTGTTTATTGGCCCACGCGCTCATGTTTTTAGATGCTGACACAATAAGGCACAGATTCAATTAGCTGCTACAGTAGTTTTAGCAAATTACCAACACATATGCACAGCGTCACTGTGTCATGTGGATCCTCACAGTATGTAAATAACAGCTGGGACCCTGCAGGGAGGAACACTGTTTAACAGGTTGCTATAGAGACCAATTAACCATTGAAACCCATGCAGCCCTGTCTTTACACAATAGTCAGTAGTCTGCATTATTATCTCCCAAAGAAACACATTAACACTGTGTCCTTAATTTAAATTTGTACACTTATGTAATATCCACTTATTCATCATGACACTAAAAGAGATTTTCCACAAAACAATGATTGTTGACATCATAATACACAGACTTTCATTATATATTAAATCCACATTAAAATCTACTACATTCAGTTATATCTAAAAGTGCTTTGAAATTGAGCAGAACATGAAACAGTTGAAATGTCGGACTGGCAATGATCCCAAACATCTGTCATGTGTCTTTAAAGATTTCCTTCATACATGTATAAACTCACTCATTTTCTCTTCTCAACGTTTTGGAGCGAGGCGCTTCTTTCAAACCCTGTGTGACACTTTGTGATGTGAAAGGTTAACACCACACGGTGGACTGATTTGATGTTTCATGCTACAGTCAGCTTGATTCCCAAAGGTTGCATACTGCAGTTTGAACTTCTACTATCTACACCAGAAACGCATCAGCTGCATTTTTGATATGCATGTGTCACGCAACCAATACAGTCCTCTGTGTCTACACCCATTCAATCACAGAGCTGTGGTTACTACACATAACCAGCACTGTCTGCTGTGAGCTGTACAATTTATTAGCCATGTTTTCATGATATAACAGGTTAAAAACTGAAAGATACAATAACACTGTTGTTGTCGTTGTGTCTGACTTTTAAATGCTAGTTTTGTTATGTTAGCGTCTGACGTTCAATTATAAAGGAGATTTTTGCCTCAGTGCATTTTAGACTTTGTATCAGTGCATCACCTTAATTAATTAAAAATTCTAAGAAGAAAACTCTCACTCAATATATGAACTCCTCTGTAATATATTAATAATAAGGCAATCAAATGAATTGTATAGTAGTTCCTATAAGGCCTTTTTTGCTTTTGAGTCAAGAACTTGTTTGACTTTCCTCATCATGAAGGCAACGATTAGCGCACATACAACCAAAGTGACCACATAGAGTCCCACAAAGAGAGCAGCCTCACCGCTGCCATGCACACGTGAGTACAGCTTCCTGCGGCCAACGTAGTCAAGGTGGGACGCGTGTATCTGACAGAGAGTGCAGCAAGATAGGAAGATATGGAATATCTGATGGCTCTGACCCATGAAATCACAGCGTCCAGGGAAGCAGCGCTCTAGCATGGGGAAGGTGAAGAAGAAGGAGCAGCTAAGAAAGAAAGCCAACTGGCCAAAGTGATAGATAAGGGCTGCGTCACTGGTGGCTGTGGACCAGGCAATGAGTCTCTTAGCCACAGGACTAATGTCCCAGGCATAAGCAAGCGCTGATGGTAACACCTGGCACATCTTGCGCACCCAGGCTGGTAAGGTGCGGTTGCTGTATTTACCATAACAGCATCCTAGGCAAGACAGGCAGCTGAGGACAGTGGCAGTGGGCATGAAGATCCCACGTGATCTCTCCTCCGCAGCATAGTAAAAGTGAACCACAGCACTGCCGTACTGATACTGTGCTACCCCAACGTAGTCCAGAAAGTAGAAGGCATAGTGGCACAGCTCAGACTTGCCTCCCAGCAGGTGAGCTACGACACTGAACCCAGTGTAGCTCAAAGACGACACTACGAGGATCAACAGGGGCCACGAATGATGATCACTAACAAAGTCCACAGTCTCAGTGAGCTGGCTCAGTTTCACCAGAAACACTAAAAACGCCAGCAGGTGAGTCCAGACGTTGATGGTCTCGTTGTGGCGCTGGAACAAGGACAGGAAGTAGTAGCGCCAGTTTTGGTTGAGCGGTCGGTAGCCGGTGGAGACGTAGTGCTCCCTGAAGTAGCAGGGAACCTCAGTGTCCCTTATGGTGCCAGGCATGGAGGGTGCAGCACCAATCAGCATCGGGGGGACCCGCCTGATCTGCTGCAGGCTGATGAAAACTCGCCCAATTCTCTCCATCGCCATAGCTGTCAGCGGCTTATTGAGGCACAACGAATTGGTCCTGCAGGGAAGATGTTCAGAATTAACATCCAGATTATTTGTGTGTGTGTGATATTTTCAAAAATTGCCGAAATTGCTGTTGCTTAATGGTCCGAGCACCAGCTCCAACCACATCTCAGTGTCAAACCACGTTGTCTGCGCAGAGTGAGGGGCATCGTCCCACTAACCACGAACTGTTCACTCAACTTCCACGTGGCAGGCGTTACAGGTGCGCCCACAGCAGCAGGCTCAGGCAGAGCTTCTTTCCCTGGGCTGTGACCTCGATGAACTGTGCACCATGGTGATAATACAATACTGTAACTGCACTATGTACTCTAAACAACATGAGACTTCCACAGTCAGACTGTGCAAAGTTAAAAGCCGATGCCCTGATTCATAGAGTGCATAGGACCACACATATATTCTCCATGTGTGTGTGTGTGTGTGTGTGTGTGTGCATTCTCCACAGCAGACACACTCAGTAATTATCCTAAGATTTATGGCACCACCTGCACCTTATCTGGAAATAATATTCTCTTTGCACTTATGGTGAGATGCTGACTGCATTTCATTGGCTCTGTGCCTGTACTCTGCACAGTGAGAGTCAAGTTGAATCTAAGCTAATCTAATTCACAGCCAGCTCGCTGAGAGTCCTGCACAGATGCAGGTGAAGACGAGCAGTGAGCTGAACAGTCCTTACGGTGCACATGAACTACACACTGAACTGATGTGATCTGAAGAAACGCAGACTAACATCAAGCTGCTTTAGAATAACTGTGAAGTGGCTCAAACAACGAGATCCACCACTCCGACGTTTCAGCAAGTGGATCTCTTCGACTTGCATCCTTTATTCTGTCTCACTGAGTCACTGACTGACAATAAAGCGAGTCGATTGACTTACCAGTTCGTTATGTGTAGTTATGAAGCTAAACATGTTGCAGTTCACAAACTTTTTTTTAAGTAAGTAGCGTTCTTTGTAGCGTTCATCACTTTAAACCGATAATGCGCGTCTCACCTTGTAGTGACAGCTTCTTTCCTTCACTGTCCGCAGCTCTTCCTCCTCTTCTTCCTCCTCCTGCTGCTCCACAGCTGGAAACCTTCTTCCGAAGAGACGCGACACAGCAGCGTCAAGTTAACGTCACTGAAACACACCCGGAAGTGCTGTGATTCTGCCACACAAATAAAAGACTGGCAGAAGAATCATTAATGAGAAGAGGAAGAAGAAGAACAAGAATATCTTAGAAACTAAACTTCTAATATGTTATTATACTTTTATGAGGTACAGTTAATAGCACTCAGGTGTTATAATTTAGATATAGAACTATGCACAATGTAGATAAATGCATCCTCACTGGAACCAGTAAAATCTAGAAAAGAGTAAATGATATTAAAGAAAAAATAGCACAGGACACACATAGAAATGAACATGTGTTTGTACTTAGTCTAGTACTTTTTTGACTTGTAGCCTACTTTACAATATATTTAACTGTTCCCATATTGCTATTATTAATATAAAAACACAGTATAAAAAAGGTATATAAAATAAAGGTAATGAATTTCTTAGTTGGGTTTTTCCTTTGCAGTTCAATTTAAAATTGGATTAATCAAAGAGCCCCTTTATTGTTTGGATCCAAGCTATTAACAATTTCCTGTTTCACACTAGCATCAGTTTGCCTAAAGCAATACTAAGAATGTGCAGCGCGTGGAGTTTGAGCTCTGCTGCATGTAAACTGTCCGGTGTGGCCACATGTCAGCGTGTCTGCAGCTGAACACGTCTGCATATTTACAGTGTCTACAATGAGACCAGTTGATCATTTACTCACAGTGCTGAGACATATGGATAAAAAGTGTAAAGTATCATCAGAATTTATATTCTCTGTACATTTAATCATCTTTTTGGTTATTGGCAGATAAAGACAAAGAGATTTGCTGCTTCAGGTTTATGAAAATCTGCTGTAATGTATGAAAATGAAATGTTAAAATCAAGTCACACAGTTAGTTAAATGGAGATCAGGGTGCAGTGACTGTGTTTCAATAAATACACCTTGATCCGCAAGATCCTCACTGAGAAGCATGAGTTATGGATGCAAGAGAGTTTTGAAGTCAGCAGACACTTGAAGACCAGTTAAATCTATCATTAAGAAAGAGGGAATATGGCACAAGTGTAAATCTTCCTGCTGTGCAAGAAGAGGGCGAGTGAGGAAGGCCACCAAGAGACTGTGTATACTGCAATTATTCTATTATCTTTAAGTCAATTTCAGTAAATGTGTTCATATTTTTATCACATTCAAATTTTGACATTGTAATATTTATTTATGACCATTTACAGTTATAAATGTTATTACTTCAGAAAACATAAGTAACAACAAATATTTAAATTACAATAACACTTTATTAGAATTAACCACATGAATAGTTTATCATAGCCAACATCTGAGTTAAACACCTTTTAACTCATTTTACAAAAGTGCCGCTCATAAAAAACCTTTAGACTCTGTTTCATGGTTGATACACAGTTTAAGAGTTTAAGGTTAGAATTCTAAAAGTTAGCAGGGCTGAGAGTTGGGGGGCATGTAGTTAGGATGGGTAAAGGTAGAGTTAGAGGGGGCACTGGCTCAAACAAAGAGTGCTTCTGCTCACAAAGTGCAGTAATCAGGTTGTTTGTATGTGCACCACATACAGTGATACAAGGTAAACGTGTGAAGAGTTTGATCTACTGACTTATAAGTTTACTGTTAACAGAATTCATAGGTGATGATCAGGAGACTTTTACTTCTCAGTCTGGAGGATGAGTAAATCTCACCTTAAAGCCTCTGATAAAAACATGTCCGTGTCCCCCTCCCTTTCTGTCTGTTTATCACTCACAAATATTTCTACACTTCCTGTTGCTAACCACGCTCTCGTTTCATTTCCACTTCCTCAGGCTCTGTTTACTTTTTCTTTTTTATTGCTTTTAAATTTAGTTATTTCTTAGTTTTCATCCATATTTCACGTCACAGGTCTCACAAATACAGAGGTACAAGATCACAGTCGCGGTATTTTCTTCTCATTTCTCGTTTTTAGATCTGTGGGCATAAACAGTAATTATCTGCACTTTGCTTTTAGACAGCATGTTTTTAAATCAATTTGAAGCTGTGGATTAGAGGATAGATAGATTATCCTCAGCCAGTCTTGTCTCCTGTGGTTTGTGGTTAGAGCTCATTTCCTTGTGAGGTGACTCCCATTAACTCACCAGCACGTCCACACAGGGGCAGTGTTTCTTTGTGTAAACCCTGCTGGAGGTGGCAGCAGACTGAGAACAAATGGGATTGTTTCCACTTGATGAAAAGCAGTTGGCAGGTTCACACTTTATTCTCTGTGGTGATGCTTTTATTCCTCGTAGATTATGAGAAATAGCTTCAGGCACGCGGCATGTCCTGACACCAGCTGTCTAACATGCACCAAAGCTGACAGACGTTCCAGTCTGCATCAGGGCCAGACCTGGGTAAGAATTAGATGTGAGTCCCTGCTCTGCCCATAGCTGTGCACGATGAATGTGCCCACCTGAAATAAGCTAGAAACAAGGGATCCTTTAGAATATAGACTCTCAAATAAATAAAGGTAAATATGCAGCAACATAAATGTTTTTGTCTCCTTTATTTGATGATGATAAGGTGAGCTGGGCTTCGGGTTTTAGTGTCTGGTCCATGGACACGTCGACATGTGGCCAGGAGGAAATGAAAACACTCACCCTGCAGTTCATGGACAACTGCTTTACCGATCAACTGATCCACAGCTGGCACTTCCCATTTCATTTCAGTCAATATTCTGCTGTGGTCGTGTAAATGCTGTAGCAAATAGAAATGACCACAAACTAAACGGTGACTGCAGGAACTTTGCATGTGATAGTTTCCATTTTGTCCATTTAGGACTTGATGTACTATCAGCTGTAATAACCTCCCTCTTGTCCTCACACATCATTTTAAGCTTTGTGTACTGATGAACAGAAAATCAATATCACAATTTAAACAAATGACACTGGATCGAGTGATTGTTTCACTGGGGACTCGTATTTGTGCGATTTTTAAGTTAACTAACATTTCAGCAGGTTTCATTAGCCTTTAATGAAAAGCACATCTGCCCTTTGGGAGCCGAGTGACACAATCTTATGCTGGAAAAAACAGCTGTGTAGCTTTAAAATAACAACTTGCGGGGTGATTTTTCTCTGTCTTTAATTAGAGCTTCATTTAACCAAGAAAGAAATGTTTTACCTTTTTTACTCTTTTATACAACCTCACTGATAACGCGTTGTTAAAAGTGTTGAATTGGACCTTCACTTCATTTCTCAGCTGGATAATCACAACCCCGGGAACAGAACAGGAAAGTAGCAGACGCTTGACATTTTACTTTTCAAACCTGTGAATGAAAAGGATAACATGTCACTGAGTTACAGTCCCTGAAGCCCCACATCCTCTGCCCTAATTGGGTTGGATGGCTCAGCCAGATATCGAGGCTGCATTTTGCCAGAGAATTCCCCTGGCTCTCCGATGATGAGCCCGGTATGGCTTCGTTTATCAACGTCTGCTTGCTTTTGCTGAGTAGTTTGTTTTTGCCCCCAGCACAATATATCACCTGTCACATCTAATGGGACCCGGTACAGAGTACACAGGGCCCAAGAAGGTCCCTCGGGTATTATCTTTGTTTCCATTTCCACCGTTGCCATAGATATCTCCTGTGATAACAGCCCTCCACCTCTGCTGTGCTGGAGAGTATGAAAACTAATACAGGCTTTTTGATTTGGACTTTAAGAATTTGCCTGTGTTTAAAGTTGCAGATACAGATACATCTGCAGATGATGCCACGAAAGTAGCTTTTTAATGTTGCTGTGTCACTGATCGCTGTGACCCGATGAGCGGGGAAAGTTGCTGTAAGTCAGAATGTTTGTTTTGGATGGATAAGTTGTGGACAGTTGCTGTCTGCAGTGTTGAAACAATACAGCATATTTCATAACAGTTTAATGATGATCACAGTTTGTTACTGGGTTTGTTGGGTGAATGCAGATGTTACATGTCAAACAGTCCTAGTTATTCTGTGAAAGAAATTATAAAAAATTGTGCAATAGATCCACGTTTGAAGCTTTTAAAGACAGCTCCACAGACAGACAAATACCAGAACACAACTCTGGCCTTGGACTGAGTGATCAAACCAGACAGACTGCTGTTCTACTGAACTGAGCAGCTAAATTACTTTAGACAGAGGAGGTAAACTGTACATGAATTAAATGATGAATGTCACTTAAATAATTTGAAGCGTGAAATGTGAGGAAATATATGGTTTCTTTCACTGAAATGTTAATGGACTCAGCTACTCCAGCCGGAAGCTGCAGCTGCTGCCAAGAAGCGCAAGAAAATCAAGTCAGAAATAATAACAGAGCGAGTTTCTTTAGAAACCTTTCAAAGTAAAACGTGGATGCGACTTCCACATCTTTCAGTGATCTTTAGGCTAAACGTCTTCATGCTATATGTCTTTAGATTTTTACAAAGAACATATTGTTTTACTAAAATGATTAATATTGCACATTAATTATGAATTAATATTTATTTATTAGTATAATATATGTTTTATTTTGAAGCTATAATCATGCATTTCCGGTTTTCTTCCGCGTTTTCCCGCGCTTGACGCAGCTGTAAGTGGGACAAATGAAGTTCGTTTTCCACAGCTGGTGATGGCGGATGTTGTTGATAAAGAGACCATGACGAATTACCGCATAGCATCTGAGAAAATTAACCCCGACGCCAGTCGCTATCCGTACTGCATTGTGTGGACACCTATCCCCGTGTTATCGTGAGTTATTGTCGCTAGTTTGCAGTTGTGTTTGTTCCCAAAACCTCGGGACAGAGGACGGAGTGACAGCTGTAACGCTAACGTAGCTAGCTTAGCTAGTTTAGCTAGCAGACGTACAAAAACACCCTGTTGCTGATCTCTTTTCATAAATACCTACATTAAACTGCCCATGCTGTTAGCAAGGCTAAAAGTATTCACATTATGACGAGGTTATAATAAGAAACGTGAATTACTGTGAATAACAACGTAATTAAACAAAATCTGGAAAGTCTGTTAACAGCAAGTAAACAAACAGGAAGTCAAACCACAAAAAGTAGCTGCAGTGAGCATGAGGTTACTGAAAAGTCAAATGTGCATGTGTGTACACTTGTGTATAACAGACTAGAAAATACTATTATAAAATAAATCTGTTAATTCTAATGTAAAACATTTCAACTTAAAGTCTTAAAATCTTGTTTACTTTAAATTGTGATTGAAATTAGCCACTAATAGAGAATGTGTGTGTATATCTAGATATAGATATATATATATAGAAATATATATATATATATATATATATATAAATGTGTATATATATATATATATATATATATATATATATATATATATATATATATA
>JAUYWH010000003.1:18145865-18162320 GCA_034779795.1 Ctenopoma multispine | reverse complement strand
GTATATCTAGATATAGATATATATATATAGAAATATATATATATATATATATATAGAACTGTGTATATATATATATATATATATATATGAATCTGTGATATTGCTATAATTATATTGAAATGTTAAGTCTGCATGTTTTATTTTTTATTTTGGTTCTTTTATCAGATGGCTACTTCCATTTGTTGGCCACATGGGAATCTGTACTTCCTCTGGTGTCATCCGGGACTTTGCTGGACCCTACTTTGTCTCGGTGAGTAATGACTGCGATGCTACTGTAAGGTCTACACACATTGTTCTTAAAAAACATATAGCATACATTTATTATACTGTTACATTACATACAGCAAAATACAGTATGATACAGTTTAGGACAGTGGATTTCAATTAGGAACAGGAAGTATGAACTCCAGCTACTTTTAAAATATTTAACGCTGACAGGCGATGACAGTCATTGCTGCACTAGTTGTGATCTGAAGATGCCATTTGCAATTAGTATTCATGCAGGAAAAACCTGCTTGTTTTGGCTAAAGAGAGATTATTACAGAAATTACCATTTCTAATGTTCAAAAATAATAAAATATATCACATATATTTTCTTGTTTTTTTGCAGGAAGACAACATGGCTTTTGGAAGACCAACAAAGTAAGTAAATGAAAATGTAGCACCGTTCAGTAAAACTTACATTGATTGAGTTTCTGGTGAACATGTGGCTACAGAGAAATACTGAGAACCCAGTCTGCTTCCTTACATCTGTCCTTCACTATATGACTAGTTTCTCTCTTCAACAGATACTGGATGCTTGATGTTGGTAAAGTCTATGCTAGTGGCTCTAATGCCTGGGACACAGCAGTGCATGACGCTTCAGAGGAGTATAAACACAGGATGGTAAATAATTGATTTTAATAGACACATGCCTTCATACACAAGGTAACAGTTTATAACGATCTTCTTTTCTCTGCAGCACAACCTCTGCTGCGATAACTGTCACTCACATGTTGCCATGGCTCTGAATCTCATGAAATACGAAAACAGCACCTCGTGGAACATGGTCAACCTCTGCCTCCTCGCTCTGATCCATGGAAAGCATGTTAGGTAAGACGAGGTCCAGTGTGTGCTGGTCTTAGACTGATGTATGGGGAGGAACATACGTTAAAGGGTTGTTGTGGAGGTTTGGGTGAATGGAAGCTTGTTTACAGCTGTGTTTTTCAGTTCTCACACATGTCCAACAGAAGAGATGCACTTTTATTTAACCAGTGCACAGTATGAACAGGCTGAGCAGCAGCTCACACATATGTTCTTCCATATACACCACATATTGTTCACACAATATGAACAATGTCTACACTGTATGTCTAATCAATCTGACATAAAATCAGTTTTTCGTTTCTATGTGTGTCCAAAATTTTGACTGGTAGTGTATACTCTCCGCACTGCTAAAAAAGCGGGTGACCTACACTCGGAGCTGTCCCTGAATGCATCTTATATAGACACAGATTGAGGGCAAGCATCTGATCTGCCAGCATGCTGCGGACACTGATATGCTTTTCACAGCTGTGTCTCAGCTCCACACACCGCAACCTGAAATGTAACGACTGATAACAGTGAAGAAGTAAATTCTGGGTGGGTCCAGGGGCTGAGATAGTGGGGCATGGTTTCACTGGCATACCTTGAGCCTCTTACAATATGTCTCAGGACACAAGAGAGAGAGAGAGAGAGAGAGAGAGAGGCCTGATTCTTGAGCAGTATTAATGGTGTATATAGGACATTCCTCCAGTCCCTGTAAAGTTGCAGACATGCACTACACATCCCTGTGGTCAGATTGTTGTTGCAATATTATAGAGTTGATTGTAGAAGAAAATAAGCACTGTTCAGAAGTGTTAAGCATGTTGTAAACAGCTGTTAGGTAATGAGCTGCACAAACAGGTTCAGCAAGAATGGAGGCTGAAGTATTTACAGGCTAAAGAGAAGAGAAGCAACATGTAGAGAAAGACTCTCTGGGCTTAACTAGTGAAGTTATGAAGCTATGAATGAATGAAACGTGGCTCAGTTTTAAAATGTAGCTTGGAAATCTTCCTTTAACCAGGCATCTGTGCAGCCACGCCTCCAGGCCTCGTTTAGTGGAACATCATTACAGGACGTGTACAGTAAAAAAAAAAAAGTACAGTTATTCAAACACCTCTGTGTATTTTTCTGTCTCTCCTCTCTGTGTGAACCAGCTGTGCAGGCTTTCTGAAGACCTGGCTGCCTTTCCTCATGCTGATGGGCATCGTCCTTACCGTGGCCCTGGCCCTCAACCTCCGGTGACGTGGGAGGCAGCTTAAAGACACAGCGGAATCCTGTAGATCCAGTGCGGGGTTGACCTTTTTCGAGAACAGTGGGGCATCACACGGCGTCGAGCGAAAGTAGCCGAGGATATAGAGACTACTCACCTCCAAGAGGATGTTGAGCAGGAGAGTCCAACACACGCAAACCAACGCACACTTGGTCTGTGGCATTCTGTGACTGGCATTATATCAGCGGTGAAGTCGAAATGCCTCAAAAATTAATTCATTTATTCGAGAAGTGACTCTGAAAGTGCAACAAGAGCCCCCCCACCCCACCCCCAACACCACAAACACAGCTAGCAGGATCCCACAAACAGCAGGTTTAAATGTAGACATCATGTAGCTGATTTAATAGTTGATTGTTGAATTATCTGAGGGAAGCCCATCCATGCCTTGCTCTCATACTTTGATTATCTTACTTTGTAGTGAAGTGTAATGTGATGATTCAGTGCTTCCAGAATGTCATTTCATACAGAGGAGCACCAACATGTGATGTAGCTCCTCTACGACACCAGAGCGCTTTGTACTTTGATGCATTTTCTTCCACGTGTTCAGACTATCTCCACAGAATATCAGAAGCTCTGCATCATCTAAAAAGACATATTTTCTCAGCTGTGTTCCACACATACCACCTCATGATACTACTTTAATACGTTTACAACAAACGTTTTCATGCCTTTAACTGCAGATCATCAGTGCAGTGACTGTAGCGACCTCAGCTGTGGGAAAACACCTGCAGAAACCAACAGAAGAGTAAAGCTGCTTATGGTTTTCTGTGCTTGTGCCAAACGCGGGAGGATGTGAGAGCAACTCAAACTGTGTCTCTGAAACTTGACTCGTCTGATGACTCAAATGTTAAGAAGTGAAAAGTCTGTTTTTGTTTTTGTTTGCGTTTAAAACCTGAAATCTGTTTCGTTCGTTCGTCCAGAGAGATGTTTTCTTCCTCGCTAATTTTGACTTTATAGGAACAAACAAGAGTCAGTGCCTCAAAACGACCTCTCTCACAGATCTTATACATCATATTCTCTGTTTTGCAGTTATTTTTTGACGTGCTTAAAAGAAAAAGAAGCAGTAATTCCACTTGATGGTTGGCACTCGAAATCCGTTGCCATGGCTGTCGTGAGTAGATTCAAATCCCCTCATTGTTTGCAATCAAAATGGGGGAGCCCTCTCTTTGTCCACGGTGCTGCCAGAAGCAGCAGGTAGCCAGGATCCTCAGGTTTTTCACGCTCACCAACTCCTGCTGAATATCCTCAGCCCCCCCCCAGCGTCTGACCAGCGTCGCTCCTGCTGTTTTTCCACCTCTGCAGATCAGATTGGAAGGTCATTGTGAAATGTCAGTGGTGTTTCACAAAGCTTTGATATATGTCGGCCGGCATCCTGCAGTAATCCGGAGTAGATGTGTGAGCTTATACATTAGAATCCTGTTTGTTTTCTGTGCTACACAGGGCTAACTCGTTCTGTTTCTGTTGACAGCAGATGTTTTACGGCCTCTTGTGTGTCTGTTTCACCCATGTTGCCTGTCAATATGAACACATTAGACTGTACAACCAGGTGCTCTTATATACTTTGCAACCTCGATCATACACTCTACACATTTCTCCTCTGAATAATTTACAGTGTAGAGTTAAGTCTTTCCTTCACTTCTGCATATCACCTCTGATCTGCACTGAAGCAGACTTGTGCCTGAGTGGATGTGTGATTGTGCGTGTCACAGTGGCTCCAGCCTCGCACACGGTGAATGGAGAGAGCCTGAGTTGCATGCCAGCATGTGTGCGTTGCATGCATGCAAGGAAAAACAAGCGTTATGACAGAGAGAGAAGTTTATTGTTTGACTCATACTGTCGCTTGTTTGATTGATCAGCTGCATTTCACAGCAGCCGACTCTTTCCTCTTAATCTCTTTCTAGTTTTCAGTGATTGCTGGAATATATAATGAATTAGACTGTGGCACGCCTCCTTGAGTTAACGTTGATTCAATGCAATAATCTGTTCTGTGTGTAGTTCCGGATTCTGTACATTTATTTTCTCTAAGCATTAAAACAGAGAAACGTAGAAAGAAATGACGACTCCGTTTGAAAAGTGGTCTGTACACAACACTACTCAGCTTTTACTTATGTCAGAAATACTATTGTTATTGGAGAATTACATTATGCATGTGTTTAAAAATGAAATCTGGGCATATGCCTCTTTTAAACTTTCTAATAATCAGCAGTGACATTTTACTTTATGTCTTTCCAACTGTAAGACTGTTCCAAGATACAGTATGTAGGTTTTTCCAAATATTTTTGATTTAGAAACGTGTTTTAAAACGTGTCTTAATGTGGGGAGGCTCGCCCTTCTAACCAATCAGATCATGGCATTAGTTTCAAGTAAGTTTTAAGCTTTTTATTTATTGTAGTATTTTGTTAGTGATCATTAAGTGAAGGGCTGTGCAGAGCGTAGAAGAGCAGAGCGGACTGATTTTGAGTGACTGCTGACGTTGCGTATTGTAGAATGAACATAAATCTCATCTGTGGCGTGTAATTGTGCTAAAGTTTGGAAAAGTTGGGGACAAACAGTTGTTGAACACGTGACTTGATTCATCACATATTGAGCTCTAAAAGCTAATCACTGAAAAGTCCTTTGATGATAAACTAACGGTGTATATGTTAGGAAAGAGATTAAACTTTGGGAAGATTAAAAGTACAGCCCTCGTTTATTGGAGCGTGTGTGAAAGAATGCAATAATCACCGGAGGTTGTTTGAATAGTTTAAGATGTCGCCTGCTGCGGTGCCTTGTATCCAGGAGCCAGGCTTCAGGAATGTGGAGACTGTGGTCCTAGCGATTCAGTGCGTGGACAAAAGACAGTTGGGATGCTATTATTAGTGCCACTGTTCATATATGCTTATGTCATTTCTTCTTCTTCTTCTTTTTCTCTGGTTCTCTCAACATCCTTCATGCTGCACATCATATAGCTAACAGGGAATTTGTGCGTGAACTCTGAATGTGTTTATGACTTGCAGCTAAAATACCAATAAACATATCTGCTGTTGTAGAAACTTGTGCGAGTTATTGTTTTCTTTTGTGGAAGTGAGGGGGGAGAGCTTTGAAGGCCCCTCGTCTTCCTCGTCCTCCTCAGCTATAAATACCCTGAGAAGATTCGTTGGAAGCTGTCAGAATATACATTAAGAGAAGGAAGCTTTGAGGATCTGCTGGGAAGTGGCTAAAAGTCTCACTCGGTGGCCTTTGTCCTGCAGAGCTTCATGCTATTAAAGAGAAGAGGGATCAAAAGGCTCTGCTGTCTGTCTCCCCCCCCACACACACACACACATTAACCATAGCACCTGGGTAGGTGGGAATGAGCACAGATGTGAAATTCACCAAACACTAACACAAAGTGTGAAGTTATGGCAGCTACATAGAAAGCTCTATGGATTCATGTTGTTTGTTGATGTCCGTGAAGGCAACATGATGATTGCAATGCTCAGGTGAAGGCTGACAGAATAAATGTATTGGAGAATGAGAGCCGGAAACCCTCTCTCCTCCTCCTCCTCCTCCTCCTCCTCCATCCTTCGTGCCAGCACTCGAAGCAGTGAGGAAGATCTCGTGGAGCAGGAGAAGCTCCTCCCCGCGGATCACTGCACTGCTCGATGGTCCATTTAACTTCATTGTTGCAGGAGAAGCGACGCCCCGCTCCGCCACGGAGGAAGGATCAAACACCCCCCCACACACACACACATCTCTCTCTGATCAGTACGACCCCCAGCTCTGTTCTCATGGAAATGAGACCCTGCCTCCCGGCCACACTTTCTGCAGCGATGCAAAGTTGAAGCGCATTCCCAGCCGGGACCAACAGATGATAATGATGTCTCGGAGGAGCTGATCGGTTAGTCCCCCCCCCCCGGACACACACACACACACACACACACATTTTGCAGTGTGTTTCTTCTTTTTCGTTACTGCTAGCTGCCCGCTCTCTAAACTTTCCAACATGCTGGGTTTGACGCAGCGTTTTGTTTTCTGCGCGCTCCTCGGCTCCGTGTACGCGTCGTGTCCTCCGCGCTGCGAGTGCTCCGAGGCAGCTCACACCGTGAAGTGCGTCGCCAAAGACCTGCGGAGTATCCCGACTGGGATACCGGGATACACCCGGAATCTCTTCATAACTGGAAATCAAATCGATCGAATCGGCCCGGAGTCCTTTAAGGGACTGGATAATGTGACCAACCTGTCTCTGAGTAATAACAGGTAAGACTCTCGCAGAGACTCATGTGCTTTGTCTTTGTTTAATCCTCGTCAAACATATTATAGAAAATAAGAATTCTTTATGGGTTTTAAAGCGACAGTCACGTTCACTTACTGATGTCTCTTGGATGTCCTAAACTCCAGAATTTCTGAGGTGGAGTCCCTCACCTTTTCCGGACTCCGCAGCCTTCGCTCTCTGGATCTGAGTAACAATCAGCTGGCAGTCATTCACCCTGAGGCGTTCACCGTCCAGAACCAGACCCTGCGGGAGCTCAACCTGAGCCGAGCCCTCTACAACCACTCCTCTGTGATGGACTTGGCCACGTCGCTCCGGTGGAGCACCCTGGGTACCCTGCGGGGACTGGACCTGTCTGACAACAGCCTCATCTATTTGCCCTCACGTATCTTCTCCCACCTGGCCGACCTGCGGCACCTCCAGCTCTCCAACAACTCCCTGGTGGCCATCCACAACTCCACCTTCACGGGCTTGGAGCGGTTGGAGGAGCTCGACCTGACCCTCAACGCGCTCAGGACATTGACTGAGGAGGGTCTGCGAGAGCTGGACTCCCTACCCAGAGCTGCCTTCTTGCTGGGGGAGAACCCGTTCACCTGCACGTGTGGCATCGAGCCCTTGGCTTTGTGGCTCAACAGATCACAGGGTCGGGTCAGAGATGTCGAGGGCCTTGTGTGTGCGTTCCCAGCCGGCATGAGAAACACATCCATGCTTGCCGTGGGGTCGCTGACTCTGGGATGCCATCAGAGGGATGCAGGGGCAGACCTCGCTCTGGAGACGTCTTACGTCTTCTTGGGTATCGTGCTGGGCTTCATTGGACTCATCTTTCTTTTTATACTTTATCTCAACCGCAAGGGCATCAAGAAGCGCATCTACGACATGCGGGACGCCTGCAGGGAGGTGTGGGAAGGCTACCACTACCGCTTCGAGATCGACTCAGACCCCAGGTTATCACAGGTCTCCACAAGTGCTGACGCGTGAGGACGATCACCACTGGCACATTTTCCTATGACTCTTTTTCTAACTCATTTATAAGTCGCAAACTGTAAAGGTTGTACAGGTGTGTCTGTAAATATATACATACATGTTAATAATCCCGTTGATAAAAGCATGCACAGCTCATCTTTCTTGCAACACAACCCATAAGCTCTTTTCACACCGAACATCTTCGATTGGACGTGAACGTTATCAAGGCCTTCGTCTCATGTCCTCGCCTGCCGTTCCTACCTGAACACAGAAGCAGTAAGTGCCTAAAGTCAGCGAGGTTTGGTTTCATTATCAGCAGACTGATCTGAAGTGAACTCACTTTTCTGTGTCGGGCAACAAAACGCCGCAATAAAATCCTGACACTACAAAAGCAAACCTCTGGGAATAGAAAGCACAATCACTCATTCATCTCTGAACCATGTCAGGCCCTTTTGGTCCCTCCATCCTTCAGCCCCCAGGGTGCCAGAGAGGCATTAAAGCCTCCAAAAGCTTTTTACCAAAGCTCCCCTTTAAAAAAAATTGGCTGTCGGATTGGAACGTAGGGACAATTCAGCGCAAACCAGCGGAAATCTCCAAGCTTTCCTTTTTTTTTTTTTCCCCCATTATGAAACGTTGCTTTGTTTCAACAGCTTGAGTTTTATTGTCAGAATGATGAGAACCAGTCCCGGGCTGAGGCCGCTGAAAACAGTCTCTCCCTCCCTCCTTAAAGACAACAGCCGCTCTGGAGGCTCTTTGAAGGAAAAGTCTGGCTCTCCACATTTTTCTGTTTAGGGGATTTTTTTTTTCCATTGATAAGACACAGATGATTCTGAAACACCAGCCACATTGTTTCATTCAGTAATTTACTCTGACCACTTATGTATGGTGTGATCCAAAAAAGAAAAGGCCGTGTTCTTAACTTGCTGGTCTTTCTCTAGCTTTGTGCTTTCACAGCTGGTCAGAGGTCACTTCCTAAAATACCACAGAAATTCAGAGATGTTTTGTCAAAGAATGTATTTGTTCGTCAGATCCAAAGCTTTATGTGTGATATGCATGTTCAACCTGAATCCAAATGTAACCTGATACTGAATGAATCCAAAGCACAGCATCTTTTCTTACATGCCGTATGTGATAGCTCTGTTTTTTCGATACATTGTTGCCTTTTCATGCTGCAAAGTGAGACGAACGCAAACAGAGAGAAGGGATGACAATGTGTTTATTGCCCAAATTGCTAGCCCTCAGTGGGGAAGGAACCCTGGAGCTAACTGGAACAGCCCGCCCTTTGTTCAGAGCCAAAGTAGCATCTTCCTCCTGTCAAGATGTTCTCCAAGCTCCTCCGATAGCAATCCAGAAATGTTTATGACATGGAGCCACTTAGTGCATGTGGAATGACAAAATAAAGCTTTAGCAACTCATGATGTCTTTCTACTCATTTAGCAGAAATGTAATATTGTGTGTTATGAAAACAGCACAGACAGATGCGTGTGGACTAAACTCAGGGTATCATCTCTCCGAGCTGCAGAACCACATTAAGCCAAGCATTTACTCTGCGAGGAGAAAACAATTGAGGGGCCACGCGCTGACACAAAGGACGGCTCGGCCTGGCGAGACGCCTCAAATGAGCTTTGTTTCCCAGCTCAGAAAGATGTCCTGTGATACTCATTCTCTTTCTGATTTCACAGACGCCCATTATGCTCCCGCCTAACGGGATTCTCTCACGATGACAAAGTTGAGCGCTGTGATCCAGCTATTGTTAAAAGTGTCATCATTCTTCATAATTGCCTGAAAGGGTAAAAAAAAAAATTCCAGGAGATTTGATTTGCTGCTGCGTGACGTGCATGTCCCCGCATGTCATTACTCCCGTTTTCACTCATTAAAGTGTGGATTAGGAGCTGCGCCTGTTTGTCTTTTTATGAGTCTGGCTGTTTGAGAAAAATATCTGGTTTGTTATAGGCTTTGCAAGATGCTCTCAGCAGGAACGCAGTGAAAAGAAGAACCCTGCAAATACATGTGCAGAGGCTCTGCATTAACCTCTGTGCACACAAGGCTTGTTAAAAGCAGAAAGAAAAAATGCTCCAGTTACTGTGTTGTGTCAAACTGTGTGTTGCACCAGTCTGATTAAAAGATCCCGCCTTGATTATTCCCACCAGCCATTTGTTACATCACAGAGGTTTCTATTCATGTAGGAAGCAGCATAAAGATGGTAAAGTTTTATGCATTCTGTGCAGCATGTGATTTGATTTTATCTTTACTATTTCTTTGCTAAACACATATTTACTGTATTTCTTTGTGTGTTTGGAGCACAGCAGGATTCTTTTTCATTTGATATGCCTCCTGTGTTCGGACACATCTTGCTGCCATTACGCTGGTTTAATGACCGTGATAGGGATTACGCCTTAAAAGTGAACAGCACATCTGTGAGGAATTGAACATGTTAAAAAGAGACCACAACAGTCAGCAGGATGACGACAGAGACAGAGTGGCAATGGTATGACAGATACAGCTGTCTCTCTCTCATTTTGTCATTTACATCTGGCCTCAGTAAATAGTGCTCAGTCGTCTGATCCGTTCTGTTTCACGTTTGGTTGATCACTTTTAAAAATAAACCAAGAACACAACATAAGAAAGAAAAAGTTTTCTCGCCCCAATCCTGCTTTAAACAAGCAAGATCAGTCAAGTCACTCATCCAGCTTCCTGTGTAACGTCGTCTATCCATCATGACCAACCACTCTGGTCAGTGAAGGCATCAACTAAAACCACAGAAGTGGTTCTGGGGTTGTCACCCATTGTTCTGCTCTTCACTTGATCTATGGCTGTGTTTACCAGAGGATGCAGGCTAGGAGGCGCTGGTGTCTACAGCTGGTCCAATGAGCAATTAGTGTCTGGTCACTTTCACAAAGAAGCTAGTGATGCACTTAAACACACACACACACACACACTCACAACTTAGCCATTGCTCACTTAGCCGTTTGCTTTTTCACCACTTCATACATTCCCCCGTATGACAAAGTGTAAAGCCACAGTGAAAACTTTTCTTTATGTAGAGCTACTGTCAGAGCATCCTGTGATGCAGAGAGCTGCCATGTTGAGCTCCAGGAGGTGATGACACAGTTCCAGAAATCATCAGTCAAATTAATGAAAATCACACTTAACTGTAATTAATGGGAAACTCCCATGAACATGGGCTGTTTCCATGTCAAAAATAGTGGCAAACTCTTTTGAAAAATGAAAAACTATTCCCAATAGTTCAATCATTATATTTTCTTACACAAAAAGTGATTCAAATATCAGTTTGTCTTCAGTCAAACACACATTACAAATGGTTTTGACTTGCATTTAATTGTATAATCTATAAGTCCCAGTTGGGAGCGTTCACCACAGAGTTTGTACAACATCTATGTGTCCACATGTCAACACGGGATGCTTTATGCTCTTGAAATTTAAACAAAAAACATCTTGGTGCACAACCACAGCCGCTGAAAACGAGAACCACATGCTCTCAACAAAGTCGTGTCTCCTCTGAAAGAAAGGCTCGTGTAAAACACTCTGCCGCAACAATGCAGCTTCCCTCTGAAGTCCTGACTCCGTCTCCATTGATCTCTGAATTGACTACAACTGTAAACGGAGCAGCAGCTCTCCTCTGCCAGGGCTTTTCACCCCCTCGCCCCAACAACCTCCCCTTCTCTGGGCCTCTGAGAGTGTCCCAAAGCCTTGTTGTGGGATCTGTCCTCCAGCGGGCCACACATCAGTCTCTCAATCCATGTGGTTTGTTAGAAGTTTTGTTTTGTCGTTGCTGGGGTTGCTTATAGGAGGATGAGGTTAGGGAGTTTACAGTTAGAGAGGCATATCACTCCACCCCCCACCCCCCCATAAAAAGCTCTGTGTCCCATCTTCTCACGTTGTTTTAAACTCTGAATACACCCAGAAAACTCACATGTAGCAAAAAAGATCCTCATCCAAGAACAACACAGCATAAAAAGGAATCATTCCAGTGATGGGCAAACGGCATCAAGCCCTTTCAACTGATCAAGAATACCCAAGAAATAAGCCCCACAATAAATCATAAAGCGTTTCTGCTCTGGTCCTCTCAGAGACAGGTAATAAGGCCAGTGGTGCTGGTTTGATTATAAATGGCCTTGTCCTGCTTTAAAGAAGGGGCAAGATGCTCACAAGCTGTGCACTATTTCATCATCTACCTCGTGCATCAATGAGCTGGGCTGAAACTAAGCAGAGAGCCAGACAAATACAATAGTGTGGATGGAGGATGCTTCAAATCAATTCCCCCTTCAGTAGACCCACAGTAGTTCATTTATTGCTGCTTATGGTTTTTAGCCCATTTGCAGTAACAAGCTTTTTTATAAGACCATTAAAGCTGCACTTAATATAGATTTTCATATGAGCAATGAGTTGAATGACTGTGAGCAGCTTGTTGGTGCTCATAGTGACAAAGTCACAGAGAATTATCAACCAGCTCCGACATTTCTGTTCACCTGCAAACTTACTGTTCTGGTCAAGTCTCACTGCTTCCTGCACCCTGGACCATTATTATTGATACCACAGTACCACAGAGAGGCACAGGCTTGGTAGAAATGTGAATGAGTTAGGAGTATATATTATGTATATTTTTTTCTTCACAGGCAGGCACAACGAGTCCAGACTACGAGTCACCTGAAGTAGCTTTGCCAAAGTGTGTTCTAAAGGCTTGACTTCAGCTGCTGAACAGCGTCAGCAGTAAACTGAAGTTGAAAGAGTGCAGCCTCGCTCTCTGACGATGATGGATCCTCGAGCTGCTCGTGGAATGTGTTCGGCGTGAACTCTCCATAGGTAGTTTGCCCTCTCGCCTTCCCGATGGGAGGAGACTTAAGCTCATTATTATTACCTTCATTATTCCAAATGCTGGACCAGATGCTGGAGCGGGAGGAGGCCCAGTGCACCCAACGGAGATCTGACGCACCTGATTGGTCAGAAGGAGAAGAACGGTTCAGAGGCCAAAGGGTAGATTCTTCCGGAAAAGAGACACCATCTGCTGATTGTCTCTCTGCTACTTTACATCATCTTGCAACATTAAGGACTACGGAAGAAAAGATGCTCCTGTCTTTGGATGAGAACATTCTGTTACAACACTGCACGTTGCATCCTGCACGATAGAAGATAATCCTCCAGAGTTCCTCCAAAAGATCAGAGGTTGTCTGTAAACTCTGGACATGCGCTAGAAACAAGTTAGCGCAGCATATAGAAGCTAAATATGTGTGGGAACAATGGCTAAAAGATCATCAACATAAAGTGCACAAAGCAATACTGTTGGAATTGTCGAGGGAAAGAACTGAACCTTTGTAGATCAAGTGCGCTGATAAGACAAGATAAGATAAGATAATCCTTTATTAGTCCCACAAGTGGGAAATTTGCATTGTGACGGCAGAAAGTGGACAGTACAAAATAAGAAAGCAGCAAAAATTTAAAACAATAGAATAAAAAGCTATACAAACAGTCTAAAAATATAAATATGTATGTTTGTGTTAAAAAATATAAATGTCTATATATGTAAACCTGGATAAAAAGATATGTATGTACAGAGAGAGTATATGTATGTATATATGTACAGAGATATTGCACATATCAAAAGACACCTTGACCTCATTTTATTAATTAAAGTCAATGTGCAAAATGATTGCTTTTCACTGACATCATTTAGTGAGCCTGAAATCTCTCATTAATAAAATGAATTAAATCCACACTGATCTGTTTTGGTTTTCTGAACGGATGTTTTTTTGCATATTTATACCACATTACATTAACTTTTGCAACTCAGCCAATCAATTTGGCAAAATTGAACATTTGTCATATTTCACGTCTGATATTCCAAAGGGAAATTTGAAAAAGAACATAAAAACCAGTGGATAGAAACACAACTGGAGTGATGAATGGCTGGTTTTGGTCTTTTCTTAGTATTTGTTGACAGTAAGAAAAATAAATATGAAAAAAAAAAATGAAAATGAACTAGTTGGAAAATGTTTCAACTGACACTGAAAAATACTTGAGTTAGTATAAATGAAAGGTCACAATGAAAAAAATATGCATTTTCACATTTAGCTGTGGTCTCATCCAACCGTCTTTTTGACCCTTCTCACAAATGTTCCCACATCCTGCACAGCTCTGCACATAAATGAGATGACGGCGCTGTGTTTGCCCTCTCTTTATACTCCTGCACATACACATAAATCTATGTTAGGATCCCGGAGTGGAACCTGACACAGTGTGACCTTTACAGGACAGACGCTCAGCAAGTGAGGGGGTCTTCCAGATGTCCAGAGGTCGGTGGCCTGTGCAGATCCAGTGTCTTTTCTTTGTTAGAGCATCACTTTTATTCTTTTAAAGCGTGTCTCATCAGTAAAGGACTTTCACTCACTTTCTTGCACACATGAATGTTGGTCGGCGTAATGGAAAGAATTCCGAATGGGGTAAACTGTTCTTAAAACTGAGAAATCCTCTTTGCTATTTCCTCTGACAGGAAATTGTGTCTTTGATCTAAGCCACCACACTCATCTGGTCATCGAATGTGAGGTGTCATTCTTCCCTGCTGTGGAGAGAGGGACGTTAGTTATTGCCACTCTGACTCCTGCAGGATGCCCACGTGAATGTTAAAGAAACAAGATGGCCAGTTTTAATAAATCTGGGTTTAAGAAATGTTCCTTATGAAGGCATATGCAGTACTTGGAAAAGTAGGACAGAGTGACAGATTCATCTGTCGCCTGCTTCTTCTGGCAGCAGGGGATTGTCATTAATGAACACTACTGACCAAGCACAGTCTGTCATGGAGATTCACACCTGCCAGACTACCAGGGAGTGTGTCCTGTCCCTGTGCTAGTGTATGTGTGTGTCACTGATTTTCATGTGTGTGCCACATGGTCACAGATAAACACATCAAAGAAACACAGGAAGCTGCTGAAATCACACTCATGCAAACATGTATTTCTTAATACTGTGAAACTGAATTCACAGATATAAAGTAAAGACTGTATTGTGTGATTTCCATTCTTTAAACAGAAGGTGGAAGCGCACTGATTCTGACGCGTTGTTCGTCACAGTTAGAGCCGACTGCGTCATTTCTGCAGCCTGGATCTATTTGGCGCCAGGGGTGGTACAGGAAGCCTCATTTATAACATTAACAAGGCCGTCAAGACTAACACGATCTTTCTCAGGGTCAAGCTTGATGCAGAGAGGAGAGATCTCAGCAGACAGAGCAGGGTGAGAGCGGTAAGTGACAAAGTGTAGTGTAGCAAAATAAAACTTATTTTTCAATTCTTTGTATGTAAACACAAGATCTGAAAGCACAGTGCAGAGAAAGGTGGAAGGAAAGAAGCAGTCCTCCAGTCTCCTAACAACAAGCACCTGCAGACAGTCAGTTCATTAAGCAGTGATTGGACGCAGGCTCCAAGAAAAGTTACCTCTCTGCTGCTGTGCACACGTGAAGAGTCAGTAGCCTCAAGACTGCTGAGGTTACTGTTGTGCTGGTCAGGGTGCATGTTTTAGCACACAGAAATGGCTTGTGGAGTTCATTTGGGGTATGTTGTTTCTTTTTTTTTTTTTTTGGAAATGATTCTGTATCATTTTTTTCTGACCTTGATGACTTTGCTTCCTATGCAGGATCTTGCTGGTTTGTTTGTTTCAAGCAGAGCATGCACGCTGTTTATGGGTTACAGAAAGTCAGTAGAACACGAATGCATCACCAACATTTATCATTTAGCACTGTGATTTAGTAGCTGTGGATACCCACTGGATTTCTTTTCTTTTTTTTCCTCTCTTGCAGCTCAGAGCTCCCAGAGACAGGACAGCGACAGATATGTTGGCTTCTTGCAGCAGGATCGTGGAGTACGAAGACTTGGCGGCAGCTATCCCCAGAATCAATTCAGACAGGCGTCTCTTTCTACAGGCTCACCCCACAACAGTAGCTTCAACACACAGATTGTAGTTAACAGTGGTTTTAGTCAAGGATTTACTGGTAGTGGCACCACACAAACTGTTTCATACCCGGTCTCAAATGACTATGCTTCAGTTGAGTTAAAGGAAAACCGTTCTGTGGCAAAACTGTACAAGCGGCAAGCAGATGTTGAAAAGGTGCCAAAAACCAGCTTCCCATACCTGTATAAGTCCATTTATAGTGGACGCTCTATAAATGGTTACAATAAAAAACAGTCTAGCCGTTCTAATAGTAGGAAGAGATCTTGGCCAGTTGAGCAGGGCGATGGCGTGTCCGTAAGAAGTCTTTCTAATAAGAAGTTCTCGTTCAAATCAGCCCCCCAGTCTACAGCACAGAGGCCTTCTGGTTCTGCTGCTAAAACACCAGCCTGCTCTGGCCAAAGAGGCTCGTCTTCCAGACAGTTCGGCACAGATACTTCTACAAAAGTGCAACCATTAGCCTGTGGCCTTGGTAGGAGAGTGCATGGGAATAGTCATACTGGAGCATTTCAGGCTTTTCTTTCTAGAAAGCCTCCCAGCCACAGAAAACTATACCAGAATGAGCTGTTTGCTGTGAACGGAGGAAATGTCCAAGGAAGCTACAAGCCTTCATCCAACATGGCCTCAAGCCACGTGAGCTATAGCCAACATCCTCCAGATGCACCATACAGACAAAATGCTGTTAGTAGTCAGACTCCCTCAAACCAGGACAGGTTATGCTCCACATCCACTAGTATGGATTCTGGTCAAGCATCGTGGAACAGAAACCCGGCCCAGGGTGCTCATAACCTTCCTGTCTCCGAGGGCAGCAGAGTGGGTACCTCAGCTCAGCGCGTTGCCCCATCCAGAACCTACATCATCCCCCAGCGTTTCGGTGGCTACGCTATCTGGCGGCTAAAGGGTCCGGCTGACCAGAAGGAACTAGGTGTGCTTAAGCCACAGCAGACCTCCACAACTCCTACACAACAGCAGG
>JAUYWH010000003.1:18126441-18145765 GCA_034779795.1 Ctenopoma multispine | reverse complement strand
CGCAGGCCCAGGCGCAGGCCCAGGCGCAGGCCCAGGCGCAGGCCCAGGCGCAGGCCCAGGCGCAGGCCCAGGCGCAGGCCCAGGCGCAGAAAACCATATGGTTCAAGGTGAAGCCACGGCTGTGATGCAGCAGGTGAGATTTTTAACTTCCTCATTGATTGTTTTGTTACATTTGACTGAATTTCTCTTGTTTTTGTTTTTTTCTAATAGATGCACCAGGATGAATAACCTTGAATGAAGAGTTGTTTAGAAATAAAATATATAATTTATATATCATGTCATGTCTTGACTTAATCTAACAGTTATTGGTAAAAGAGAAAGCTTAGATGCACTATGAATGTGGACTTGGTGCCACCTAGTGTGTAAAAGATGTCTTACAAAAATGGCTCATCTGAACCAGGCACTTTTAGAAAGCGCTCCATTACTAAGGGAGCATCTGCTAATACAAATTAGATCTCTAACAACTTTAGTCTCTGTACTCGAGACAGGTGGCACATTTGCCAACACAAAATCTAAAAATGCTGTCTTTCATTAAGCAGCAAAACACCTCTCATCCTTACAAGAAACTGTTTCTCAAAGCTGCTTCTTGATGAGACGGAACTCGACAGACGTCTCTTCAATGACTAATAACACATTCTGTAGTGTTTCCAGTTGTGAGACACTCATCAGTGATTTGATTGGTATCTGTGCTACTTAATTAAAAGCTGGTTATCTAAGGGTCTGTAGTTAAAGTGATTTCAACTTTGGCTGAGGAAGGGGAGAAAACATTGGTCACCCTGGATAACTGGTACCGCAAACATGGCTGGTTTCAACTCTGGGTTTTCCTATTTGGCTATGAGTGGCTTGTACCTCTGTGAAAGAATAAAGGGTGACACGATGATTCCACTGGGTGAAATGTAAGAAATCTGACCACGTAATTACTATAAGCTACACAAATATTGACAGCACTGATTCATTCTGTATTAGTTTGTCAGATATTAGGAGCCTCATTATTCTTGACTGCAGTGATGAGACTGCAACTGGATTCTTTTGTCCATGTCAGGATTCTGTGCCAATGGAAACCAAGAAGTACTGTATTCACACCCGACAGAATGGCTGCACACTTGGGTGGCGTGAGATTTGAGCAATAAGGGTCAAATTTAAAAAATGCAGGTTAAATGAATGCACACAGAAATCTAGATACTGGTTGTAACAACGCACTGCAAAAATCTGAACTTTAACAGAAAGTTACAAATGATTTACTGATATGACCAACACGACCACAACTGTTCTTTATCGAGTCAAATACTGCAATGTCCTAAAGACAGCTGTAATACTCATCACTCCCTATGCAAAATATGCAGAGAAAATCTGAATAAGACATACATAGGATCAGATTTTACAGTCAGGAGGGAAATTAAAAGATTGATTAGTTCAGTCTAATCTACGTCCTCCTTCCATATCTGCATCACCAACTGCTGCAGATGGAGACTACTGACATGTGCTGATGAAACATCCCCACACTAAGAAATTCACTGCTAGCTCCTGTGTAGGTCAAACTAGCAGAGGAGTCACATTAGATGTAGGATTATCAATTCTCCACTTTAAAACCATCTTAACTCTTCTATATGTTGTGATGAAAAGCTCTCTCCCTCAAGGACTACTCACTTGAATAATCTGTTAGTTGAATGTGAATTTTATTGAAGACAGTGCTGTATTGAAGTGGAAATGTTCTTGTGAACTTGATGTCTTCGGGCTGAAGACACTAGCATGAGTATTTACTGAAGCTTCAATGATTATGGTTCCTTCATTATCTCCGTCACTAGTTAACATCTGATGGATACAGGTCATGTATTTTGCAGTCTGCATTCATTGTTTCTCCACTCATTTAGTCTGCACATATTGAAACACCACACTTTTAATCGTTTTATAGAATCTGCTGAGCTGCTTGAGTCATTTATTTCTATGAGCAATTGTCACTGATCCAATTAATCTTATGGTGCTTTGATGCAGAGATACTGCACTTTGCTGTTCCGAGCAGAAGAGGGCGCCACAATTTAATGTAATAGACTTAACGTGTAGTGGCTGCAAACTAAATAGTAAGTGCATGTAAATAATAAGACAATTAAACACAAACGATATAAAATACAACTAATATAAGATATTCTAGTGCATGTGGAGGTTACTGCATTAAATCCATTGTCACACGTTGTCAGACCCAACCTATTTATTGCAAATGTCAACCATCTCTAAAATAAATACATTAGTATTTAAGCTTTCAATGCTGCCTGTTCTACAGTATGTTGTGAAAATGAGAATGGATGGAAGGATGGCAGTGCGGGGGGGGCAGGTTTGGAACATGTGTTAGGTGCTTTGTTAACATGATTATAACGGCTTGAGGATCTCTTCAGGGACATGGAAAATGTTGTGTGTGTTTACCACCGGATGTCATGACTGTTTGTCACGGCTTTTCCTAAAATCCTCGACAGATGTCCGTGCAGGAGGCAGCTTCAGGTCGGCGTCAGTGAAAAAGGAATTTAACGCTCAGAAACTGTGCGGTTGTTTTGGCCGTGAAAGCAGAACTGAAGCCGTTTTAATGGTACCTGCAGCTTAGACCCTGCACTTGGTTATGGATGAGGACAGACAGATGTAGCACAACCAGCAGCGGAGCACTAATCATTTTGGGATACAGCCAAAATGTATTCATTTGGCACTGCTCTGTCACAACCAAAATAATAAAGACACCTGCTAAAACTCTACTGCACTCTGCATCTGTGCTTCTTTCTAAGACAGCGTCAGTTATCATTTTCATGAGAAAGTTAGTTTTAGCAGGTCTTTTTTCCCTCTTAAACTATAATTGACATGCAAGATCTACAGAGAGCACTAAGACAAATTCAGACATTCAGTATGACCCTAGTGTTTGCACGGTTTTGGGGAGGGACGAAGACTGGTTGTTGATTAAAGATTTGTGTGCAGGAGGTTGCATATGGATTGAAATTATAATTATATAAGTTCTTTCTATGAGCTATGAATAGACTTTTTTTCTTTGTTTGACCCAGTTAATCAAAAAAAAAAGTTGTGCAACAAATGTGCATCAAATGGACAGGATGTAATGAAAAGTGTGATGTGAAAGTGTTTTTTTTCATTTGTGAGTGTTTAAGTGAGAAAGATCAAGTGCACCCCAGCTTCATGAAGAGTCTCAGCAATTGAGAAAAACTGTAATCAATGGTCTGTAAAGCACTAAATGGCCTCAGGTCCTCATACATGTCTGATTTAGATGAGTTAGAGTTGCCTGTGTCTGAAAGGCCTCCTGCATACAGTCCAGTATAGAGTCGCCTTTGGCACCGTTACTGTTTAGTTATTTGTGCAACCTTTTCTCAAAACCAAGATCAGCTAATTAGGTCACTAAATAATTCACAGCTGATTTGTTGCGTCATATAATTTCCGGATACCGATTTTTCAAATCCAGTTCTACTGTGCTGTTACTGATAAGTGATCTGTAGATGGCGCTGTGATACAGATGATAAAACACTGCAGTCAAAAGTGACACTGTCACAGGAGCAATAAGACATACATGAATGTTTGATATATAATCAAGTTATGCAGGGATTTTATACTGGACCATGAGAAGCCTCCTGTCCTAACTGCTCGGATACTCGCTCCTAACTCCATATGAGCAGAGCTACTGAAGTCCTCCAAAATGTCTTCAGCACTTTGTTCTTTCTCTAACCCTAAGTTGTGTCATATTAGAACCAAGGAACTACAGAAGTCTTTCAGAGGCAGAAAGGGTCTAATGGAATATTGTCTTGAGTTACATGATGGTGATTACATGATTTCTAAGGCTTTAACTGTGCTAGCGACGGAGTGAACAGGCCTGACCTTATCCACAGGTGGCTTCACTCCGATTTACTCCAGGAAATCTGCATTTCGACCAAGTCCAAACCCCCATCACCCCCACAAAAGTCAGTGTTGTGAAAAGGAAGCGAGGACTTTATTTTGGATTAGTTTCTTTGCATGTTTCGCTCGCTTGCAAAACACCTTGATCTCAGCGAGACTTCCTGAATAAATAAAGCTTAATTAAGTAAAACCACATCAAGAGGTGGCAGCAGTCTTTGAAAACACACTTCCACATTTAGCTCAGGATTTGTTTTTCTGGATGCTATTTTGTCTCCCCATTGAGGACTACAATGGAAATAAATATTTCACAACTTTATTAGGCTGTCTACTGGGGATTCTTTCCCCCCTTCCACTTCTTGTTTAGTGCCTTTCAAATTAAACCTAGTTTTATACAAGCAAGGTTTTGATTAGTCTTCAAAATATCAAATGAAAGTGAGACAATAATAAAATAAAAGAATAAATCACCCTCTAATCTTATCTGTATGTATCAGGGACATCCTGCATGTTCACATTCCACCTTTAATGTAAATATATATATGTATATATTAGAAAGTGAGATTCAGGAACAAGGACGACCATGCATCATCAGGGTGAGGTGTCAATCAATGTAGGTTTGGAGAACATGGCTGTGCATTTGATAAGCTGCATCCTGCACAGAAGTCTGCTTGTGTGTGCACGTCGCTGTGTCTCTGCAAGTGTAAATATCAAAACTGTCAGCAAAACACGCTGCACGCTGCTATAGACGTATCGAATTGTCTCCGTGCGAGTGAAGTGCAAATGAAAAATTCAGCACTTTATTCACTGCTGCTTCACAGCCGTGTATGAGGGGGAATAATAAATAAATCCACAGCTAACGTCTTACGAAGATTTAATGTACATTTATTCTTAACACGTGGAACATATAGTATAAAGATTTCATACTGAATAAATGATATTCATTAAGCCAAAAAAAAGGGAAAAAAAGAGGAATTTACATCAAGTTTTTAGCTACATCATCTGAAATACAAATATGCAGAATCCGCATCACTGGAAAAAAAACCAAAACAACAAAATAAACAGTTAAAATGGTTTCTTCATCAAGAAATCTAGTTTGTCATTTCTGAAGGAGCTCAAATGGAACATGATTTCTGTTATATTCTCTACAGCTGGACCAGAGACAAACTGAAACTGGAAGTTGTGTTTGATGGGGGTGGCGTTGGACAGCAGCTTAACACCCTCCCCCCTCCTTTCCCCCTCCTTTTCCCAACCAAACCACCCCCACCAACCAGGAGCGCGCGGTGTGAGCAGGATGTGGGCGCCAAAGTAACGGCGAGAGAGACGGGGGCGTTGGAGGGGGGCGTCAAGTAATCACATGGCGCACTGGATGCGGGGCCAACTTGTAATCGGATCAAAGATTAAAAACGGTGAAGAGCAACAGAAGTAGAGAAAAGAGAGAGAAAGTGTAATGTACAACATCATATATACACTGCAGCTTGGACTGCATCTAGAGTTGAGGACCAGTCCTAAAGAGGTGACTTTTTAATATAAGGGTCAAGTCATACAATCAAGGGACAAAGAGAAGAGGTCGGGGTGTTGTAGGTTCACCATACTTTGGGGGGAAAGCCGTTTTTCTCTCTCGACATGAACTAAAACTGTTTTTAAAAACTACAGTTTGCTGCCAGGCCAGCGGATCTCAGTGTGAAACAGTATTATTACAGTATGTTTACAGTTTTAAGGTGTACAGTACAGAAAAAAGTCCTACAATCTACTGCACAGGCCTCCCATGACAGATGTCTGTTCACAGCCAATAATGTGGTTCCTGTGGGGCTGAGTATATAGCATCCAAAGTTACAGCAATTATACCACACCACAGTCTGCGAGTCTATGTAGCCTCCAAATATGAACCATAATATTGTTTAGTCCGTGCCCTCCTCTCCCTGCCGACCCCTTATAGGGAGAGAGCGAGCACACGTATCCCCCAAACTCACTGTAAACGAGACAGCAACTTTGGTTACAGTTTTTTTTCTGGAGTTTTTTTTCCTTTTCATTAAAAAAAAACAAGTCCTTTCGGCAGGGCAGCACACTCTGTCCCGTGTCTGGGTCCCAAACTGATCTCATTTGCCAGTATTGTTTCAGACGTTTAATCCACAGCTACTTCATGATATTCCTTCCTTTAGTGAGAAGCAGGGGTAGAAAGACAGTGGAATCCGAGGTGATTTTGCATAAATAAAAAAAAAAAAAAAAAAAAGTCAGTTTCGCTCTTTTCACTCACACGCAACATACACACACACACACACACAAAAGGGGGGGGATGAGGGGGAACGGAAAGAGGCAGAGCTGAAACCTCCCCACGGCTGTCATGACTGGCCAATCAAAAACAGTACGTCACAGATCACTTGGGACACCAGAGAGTTCATAAGTGGGGACACTGAGATGTCCAGTAGCCGCGACTCGTACAAAGTGAACTCCGAGTGGTTTTCCTCTACCTTAGCCAGTGCGTGCAGGGCCCGGGCTGCCCGCCGCATCATGTCCACACTCGTGGGCTCAAACTGGGGTACACCCTGCAATTGTAGCAACGAGCTTTGGCTCTGCTGGTACTGCGTAGCAGCTAGGCTGTCCTCGAGGAATCCCAGCAGGTTACCCACACTTCCTTTCTGCACAGCAATAGCCCGCGCTGCCAGGCTGTCGCCCTGGGCCAGGTTAGCCAACAGGACGACCGCCATTTCCCGGCAGACGGCCACTTTGCGCTCCCCGACCAGACGTACCAGCGAGCCATAGAGCTTCTCCAAGCGGCTAAACGGTGGCGTTGCCAGAATGAGGTCGACGTTGTTGTCCTGGATGCTAAGCTTGCTGAGGGTCTCTAGGACTAGTCTCTGGGGGGACAGTGAGCCGTGGGGCCCCAGTGAAGGGAAGGGGTCCAGGGCTTCTGCTGAGGGGCAGACAGCCCAGTGGAGCAGGCCATCCAGCAGTGGCAGGCATATACTCTCTGAGTAGATAGAAAGGTCCAGCTGGCCTGAGATGTTTGCCAGAGTGACCAAGCAGTTTTCCCTTAACACCTCGAGACAGTCCCACCACCACTCGTCTCTCTCGCAGCTTACGCCTTCATCTTCCTCTTCCTCCTTCTCGTAGGTGACTGGTGCCTGTTTGCGTTCGGGGTGCCTGTGGTGGAGCAGCACCAGGCGGCCCAATAGCAGCAGGAGGCCTGAGTGTTTTGACATCTCCTGGTCATTCCCAGGGACGAAGGAGAGGCTGCGCACGATGTTGGAAACACAGATGCAGCGTCGAGCTAGAGAGTCCTGCCAGTCCGACAGAGTGCAGAGTGGTGTTTCATCCTTGCTATGAGGCTCATCCTCCAGGATCTTGACGTTGCGGCGGCTCTGGAGGTTGGGGTTGATGCTGAACAGGTACTTGCTGTTCTCCTTCTGCTCGTCTGTGCCTCCCCAAACAACTTCCTCCGTGACTGACCCTGGGCGGGCAGATAGTACGTCATCGATGGTGGCAGTGACTGGTGCGCCAATGGAAAGAGGAGGAGGGGTCTTCTCTGCTAGAGACTTCTGAGGTTCAGAAGACAGGGGCAGCTGTTGCTGAGGCTTGTCTTCCCTGTTGGACTTGGATTTCTCATTGTTTCCTGTTGCTGCCTCAAGCACCTTCTTGCGACTCTCACTGGCTGTTGAGCGTTTCCGCTGCTTCAGAAGGTCCATCCGACTCTCAAAGTGGGTCTGGATGTGTTCAGTAGTGTCACCACCACCAATGCTCCAGTGTATCAGGCCACTGTCAAAGCTCTGCCGCTGCCCAAGCTTAGACGAGTGGTTCACCAGGAAGGGATTCTTCTTCCGCACTATCTTGATGGGGAGTTTATCAAACTTGCTAGCCTGCCTGGGCTTATCTGAGTGGAGGTTGGAGTCCAAAGAGGACCCTGAGGTAGAGGTACGAGGATCCTTAATAGCAGACTCCCTTGGCTTCTCCTCTTCCTCATCCTCTGACGACATGTCTTTCTGGGAGTTCTCCTCCTCCTGCTTCACCTGAACCACTGGGGAGGTGTTGGGATTGGCCTTTGGTTCCTCTACCTCCTCATCCTCCTCATCTTCATCTGTGTCCATATCCTCGCCTTCCGGCATTGGAATTTCATCATCAGAGTCCTCAGCAGCGTTAGGGTCTATGAGGGTGCGCTGGCCAGGATCTCCCACTTCGTACTCCTTTAAGATGCCAAAGATCTCAATGAGGCAGCGTCTGAAGTACTCCACCACCAGCTCCAGAAATCCAGGCAACTGTAAAACCAGTGAGGATGGTCACTTAAACAATCCTATAAACTCACAGTTTCACAAAGTGAGTGATTTTTGGTGTTAAAGCTAATTTAACTGTTGTGGGTTTGTGGAACTTACCTGGCATAAGTTAAAAGTAGAAATGCTGTTGTCATCGTACAATAAAATATTAATGGTGTCCAAGGCCCAGGTGCTTTCAGCTAGTAAGCCTGACTTTAGTGACATCATCACTCTCCAAGCCTCAGGAGTGCCTGTGATAGGACAAAAGCACAATCAGTATGAGCCAATGTGATGATGATCAGTTATTATATGATATTTGAGAGATACTGGATCCCAATCATTAAGCAAAATAAAGTTCTGTACCAATGTCTTTCATGGTAAGTCGCCTGCGAGGCTTAAGGTGAGGTTGGGAGGCCTCAACAGAGCCTGGAGGGAAGGCCACATCTCGCCTTATCATGGGTTGCTGCACAGGGGCCTGGCCAATGTGGGATGCTGGTACTGGAGGTCCAGCTTTCTGCACCTTAATGCCTGGATGCATGTAGGGGGACTTGCTGGGTGACGTCCTGCTTTCCATGGGCCGGGGGATGGGTGCTGGGCTTGTCACCTGAGGAATGTGGTTCTGGGAAGTCTGGTATGTAGATGGCAGGGGTCTGGTCATGGGGGGTCCAGAACCACCAGGGCCAAATGGTGGCTGGCGCTGGTTGACGTGGCCAGGCCACTGGCCCTCGTGGTTCATCCGTTGGTCTGATGGCATCATCTCCTCTGAGCGGTTGATGCCGTGGTAGCCTGGGCCTTGACTGGGAACAGGAGGTCCCTGACGGTTCGGATAGCTAGGGTAACCCATCTCATGGCGGCTTTGCCACATTGGGCCCTGGGGGCCATCAGGGCCTGAGGGCATGGTGCTTGCCATCATCTGGGGAGGCATTGGAGACTGGGAGTTGGGGCCTGCAGATGATGGACCTCTGTCCCGGCCAAAGGGGAAAGGAAACTGGTTCTGTGGACCTGGTGGCCTGCGATCCCCTCCTGGGTATGTATTATACTGGTTATACATCTCCTGTTGGCCCTGTGGCCCTGAGGACTGGGGTCCTGGCTGTTGCTGACCACTGTAAGGGACACTGTACATTTCTCCCTCATGACGCTTGGCAGGGGGGCCATAACCTCCATCTACAGGGCGCTTGTAGTTCTGTTAGCAGGAAACATTCAGCATTACACATAACATAAGTATGTGTACAAACATCTCAAAAATATTCTGCAAGGAGTAAAATGTTCTTACCGGTTGCTGCTGTGGATACATTCCTGGCTGTGGATTTGGGTAAGGGCCACCAGGGGGAGCTCCTTGGCCAGGAAATTGATTGGTATAGGAATCATGCCTGAGAAAAACAACAAAAACTTCACTCCGTTAGCATTTTTTTTGTCAGTTTTAGTGCGAAACTAACCTCTGCTAACTGACAATCCTGTTGTGTTTTAACATACTTTTGCTTTAAAAGAATCTTCTCTCTGCTAATGGGCCTATCTTAGCAGTAAATGGTACTGACCGTTGCTGTGGTGCAGGGCGGCTGGGTGAATACATCCCTGTGTCTGCTCCAGAAGGCATCATGTTGGGCTGGGGAGCTCCCGGTCCCATGCTGCCCTCAGGGCCCATTCCTGGCTCCTGTCTGTAAACCCAACAAACAGCACTCATCAGTTAATTGAACTTAACTGAATAAAAAGAGGACAGTGCAACAGCACAGGCTTGATGCTAATCTTAAGTACTTTGTAGCCATTGTGTGTGTTTAAAGAAAACTAATTATAAAATCATGAACACTTGGAGAATAATTTCATGTTTACCTTCGTTCATATCCATAGGGGTACTGTTGCCTTTGGCCCATCTGCATGTTGCCCATAGGGCCTGTTGGGCCTCTGTTATACTGTTCTCCCATCCCACTGTTAGGAGCTGGTGGCATGAACTGCTCTCCAGCTTAAAAACATAGAGAAACAAACAACACCGTTAGCTTCAGGTTTAACAGAACTCTCACAGCATCAGCATCTGATCTGATTGCTCGGCAGGTGCTCACCTTTCCTCATGCCACCGAATGGATCCTTGCTAGAATCATAGGGACCCATCCGACCCATCATCTCTGGGCCACCTATGCCAGGCTGATAGCCCTGAGAGTTGGGAGTCATGGCATTCCTTCTGGAAAACGCAGGGTCTCCACCATCAGCAAAAGGGTCCTGCAGATTCACACTGCTCCTACAGTAGGGCAGAGGGGCTTAGTTAGTAAAGTGCTGAATAGTTTGGTTTGTAGATATATTTTTTTTCCCCCCACTTTACATATATTAAAAACTCCTGTACAGTATTAGAAGTTAAAAAAAATCTACTCTGTAAATTCAGTTTGTCATGAGAATCAATTTCATTTTATTTTGATGACTCATAATATTGTTAACATTAAAAAGAAACACGATGCTAAGCCTTCTAACTCGTACCTGACGCCAGGCATTGGAGGCATTTGTGTATGTGGGGTGGATGCTGGGGTGGGGGGCTTCAGGTCTCCCCCCTCTGCCATCGAACTGCTGGTGGACTGAGGAGTCTGGGGTCCTTGCAGGGAGCCGGAACCAGCTGCAAGACAAAGAAACGCACACTGAGCACCAGGAAACAACTATCAAGTATTATGTTGTGTACAATTTAAATATCCCCCTCATTCTTTCTTCACTCCAGGAATAAAGGCAAGAGTTGATAGTTGATAGCGAGGCAAAATCGACTTGTAGATAGGCTGAGCACTGCTGGGGGCTTTCAGGAACACACGCTGCTTTTGGCAATCCTAAATCCCATTAAGAAATTCCTGAGCACTGCACAGAGGAACGCAGATTGTGTCAAGCTCACTGGCTTTTGAGTGCACAGCCAGCAAAAATGCTGAATCCTCCGAGCTCATCACAACATGCCAACACCCATCTACCCTTATTTCCCATCACCCCACCCCCCAATGCTGTCAGCCACCGCTGTGCTCTCAGAGTCACCAGGAAACAATGATCTAAACCCTGACTCTGACAGATTACTGCTTGGCCTGGAGAGACAGTGAGTTGTGGATGTGTGCATGAGAGTGAGCGATAGTTTGTTTATGTTTGTGTGTGAGTGTGTGTGTGTGTGTGTGATAGAGATAGTAGCGCTCATCCTTAACTTCAGCTTTGGACTTCTCACTATTAGCACGCCAGTGTGATGACTCACAGGTTCCCATTCATTAATCTCACACTCGCACACACACAGGTCACTGTCAGGTCACATTTATTCACATTTTTTTCACATCAACCTCTCGCCTCTGTAGCTCTCACAGATACACAGACACACATTAACTGGCTCACCCTCCCCTCCCCCTTTCTCCCTCTGGGCAGGGATTTCCCTCTGCTAAAGATGAAGGGAGGAAAGGGGGGGGAATCTAGTGAGGAAGGAAAAAAATCGCATGGTAGAAACAGACTCAGAGAGAGAATTGTGTGACTCCCCCCACCCCCCCCATACACACCTTTCCCCATTCATCATTTCTGGCTCAGTCCTAATCTCCAGGGAGTGTTGCCTTGCCTCTGTAGCCCTGGGCCAGGCACGAGCCAGTGAGGACGTGCCACTGATGGGGCATCACTATCATCAAATCACCTCCTGCCCCATGCCACCACTCACCCTCCCTCCCCTTCCTCAGCTCTTCCTTCGTACTAACTAGAGGGCTGATGCCAGCTGACAAGCACCCTGATGTCTCCTGTAACAACACCCCAGCGCTGACTCAGTGCCCCGTGTCTGACAGCCTGGGTCTCAGCCAGAGCAGAGAGCAGCACATGGTTGCTCCTGGTGGGGCTGCTCCTGGCAGCCTCAACAAGAGTCCCTCAAAACAAACAGCTTCCAGGTGACAACGTAGTCCAGCCTCTCATGCCCCCTCCTCACAACCTCTAGTATGAATGACTGCCAGTTTGCACGCTGACTTTTACCCAACATTCAGAGTTCATTGAAAGATTTGGCATGCTGGGTGTCGGTGTTTGCACAAAAATGGATGCTAGGGAGTTTGAAAGGACAAGTCTTTCGTCATGTCTTGTGCAAATGCCAGGGAGTATTCCCCTGAGAGATGTGCTCGTGGAACTGTCCAGAGGATGTAGTGCACTTTGGTGACTTACAGCTACACCACCATAATTTACAACTCCTCTAATATATGAAGAAACAGCAGTGACTTATGTATGCCATATACAGAAGAAGACTAAAGATGGTCTGTGAATGGCTTTTAACACAGCAATTAATAAGATACAATAAAACAGTAGCTTATAGGCAGACAGCATGAGACAAATAAACCCAGGAGAGTGTACTGAATTGTACTGAAACCACGCTGCACTCAAGAGATAAATGAAATATTTGATGTGAGTGCAGTTTAATTCAGAGTGTGAAATAAATGGTGAAGGATGATGATCTCTCACCTGGGCTGGGAGGCTGGATCTTCGCCTGGTTCTTTTTGGTGTCCGTGTTGAAAAAGTCTGGAGGCGGGTCTTCGCCGCGCTCTATCTTGCACTCAAAGGCGTACAAACACTGGATGTACTGTTTCTTGAGCGAACTGGCCGCGCTGCTCGACGTGCCCACATTCAGGCTGGTGGCCAGCTCCCTCCACTTCTTGTTCTTGTTCACCTGGTGGGCGATAAGAGGAAAGAGGCGGCTCAGGAAACAGAAAGCACAACAGCAGCCTTGCAACAATTACAAAGCTGCCTGTTTTGATCTGTGTTATTCGCGTCACATTCAAACAGAGTCTGGCTGTACCTGGGTGAGGCCGCCAATCTCTTTGACAGACACGTAGAGTCTGAAGAGATCGAGAGGCTTGCGGCCCACAGCAGGCAGGTTGTTCATGCCCATTGCCTTCTCCTCTGCGAAGGCCAAGTATCGGTCCACCCACATCTTCCTCTCTGGTTCTGGGCCAAGCTCGTACAGACGAGTAATCTTCTCATTGGTGATGGTAGAAGAGCTTGATTTCTAAAGGGCAGATGGATGAAATTCAAGAGATGTAAACAAAAAGTTCTAATGAACAACAACTCAATCATGTGGACTGTATACTGAACTTTTACCTTTTTGGATTCAGGCTTGGGAGTCCCGTCCACTTTGTTGTTCATCTTCTGGGCTGGGTTCATTTTGTCCATGCTAAACTCCGTACTAGGAGTCATTCCTGAATGTTGATGGGTAATAAGAAGAGGTTTTGAAAATCAAAGATTACAAGTTTATTAAGTTTCCTAAGCTCACAGCAGTGCTACAATAACCAGTGAATCTTACCAGGGGTGTTGTTGGACACATTTGTCCCCATTGGATATGGCCCTGGCCCTCCTTGGTTCATAATACCGTGCATGCTGCCAGGGCCGTATGGAGAGCCTGCTCCCATCATGCCCTGGGACATATTAGGGTAGCCTGGTGGCCTGGAAAAGAGAATTCTTGCTTAGGAGGAGCACTGGGAAAACACAACTAGCTGTATCACATATTTTATATTTTATGTTGCTGTTTTGATGCAGTGACAAATGTTTTGCCTTGTCTTGTGTCTGTAGGAAACATCAATTTACGTCATGTAAGTCTAGGAATTGCCAAGCCCACGAGTGTCTCTCTGTAGGCTGTGCTGGCGTCCTCACTGGGGAGGAATGTGATTCACTCATCTCAGAGACCATCTCCTTCTCTATTTCATTCTCTCCATTTTTCTCTCATCTCTCATCGATAAGTGTTTGGTCTACTGCCATCTACTCTGCAGTGCATTCGGGCACCAAAACACACAACAGACTGGGTTGCATGTGGGAATGACCAATCATTTTTCGTGGTCACACAGCTGGCGCATAATAGCAAGGACATACACACGCAATTTCACATGAAAAAAAAAAACTCTCCAGGCTTAAGAGTCTCAACACAATGAGCCGTACTGACCCTTAACAGTCAAGTGCTCCCTTATGTCTCATTGAGACTATAACTGTGAGCACTCACCTGTTGTGTATGGAGTTTGTGGGACCATGGTGCATGGAGGGGCCGCCATCCTTTCTGTTCATGCCTGGAGGGGGACACATTCCGGACCCCACCTGTGGAGGCATACCACCCATGTTGGAGGCCATCCCGGGGCCGTAGGGCCGAGTGCCCATCTGTCCTTGTCCTATTCTTCCAGGTGGCATGTTTCCGTAAGGAGCCCCTGTGCCCTGACCAGGCATGGGGTTCATAGAGCTTCCCATGCCAGGGCCGCTGGAGTAGTTGGCATTGGGCATCCCTGTGTAGCCTGGCTGCCTTGGGTAACCTGGAGCACAGATTACAGATGGACATAAGTTCAGATGTTTGACTGTGTGTTATGACACCCAACTGTGTTTATAACATGATTTCATTCTACAACAGAAATTTCAGAAGTTTTCCTCATTTCTCCCTGACAAGATAAAGAGTTTTTCGACGTCCGGCTCTAAATTTACCTCTGTGCTGCCTGTTCTGACAAGCAGCCTGATGAAGCGGGCTTTATCTGGCACTCGCTGTTCGCTGCTATGACTCATAGCAGAACTTCTTCAAAGCCCACAGAAACCATCTGAGACTTCAAAGTGAAGTGATATAATTTCATAAATATATGAAGTGAGAGGAAACTTCAAAGCCTTTTTTAAAATCTGGGCTATCTACGGAGCTGTGATGGTCGCAGGACGACAGCTGTAAACTCATTCATAATATTTTTAGGATTTAAGGAAAAAAAAAAAAAAAAGCCTGTGTGATATGACAGAGCAGAACACACTGCTGCTCACTGTCCTCTTACCTCTGATGTTTTTGTAGTAGTGAGATAAAAAAAAAAACTAAAAAACACCACACATGCTTCTGCCCTGAGGTCTCACCTTGTGGGCCAAACTGTCCTCCCTGAGGCCCATAGTTTCCCATGGAGTTGTTCTGGGGATAGTGGCCCATCCCATGCATCTGGCCTCCTGAAGACTGGCGTGGAGATAAGGCGGAACCAGGTTGCCCAGGAGACCCGTATGGAGGCATCTGAGGGTTACGCATGTACACTAGAGAGGGAGAGAAACTCATCAGATGCATATTCATGAACAAAAAGCAACTCTGTATCTGCTTCTAGTTAAGTATGAACACAATGTCTGAAGAACCTGGATCTTTGCTTCTTCACAAACACACAGCAGTACAGCATCTGTCTGCTTACTTAACCTGGCACATTGTTATTTAAAGATCCAGCCCAGGGAGTGTTTACAGGACAGAGCAATGCATCTAATGCAGTGCCTGGCAATGCAGGCCACTGAACCTGGAACCTCTTGAAGCACATGCCCACACTCACCCCTTTCCTGGCCCATGGCTGACTGGTTCACAGAAGAGTGCATGATGCTGTCCGACTGGACGCTGGGCGGCCGGGGAGGCATCTGATTACCTGCACAGCAGCAACAACACAGTATAATGCCCTTGTGAACTTTGTAAATCTCATTGTCAGGGATATTTAGAGTCTTTGCTTGTCCTTAAACTTTAAAATGGTGACCTTCACCGTGAATACGCACACACACAGTAAAAACCATGACAGCGTCCTCTCAGTTGCTTGTGACATTGTTCTCCATAAGACGCTTCTGGCAGCACAGTAACTTGTGTTTCTGTGCCACCTGGACGGTTTCGCTAGCATCACGTTAGGAGAAATTTAATGTTCCCATCTGGCAAGTCGCTTCATGAATTACAAATATGATCCGCTGTATTTGTGAGCATGCAACTTCTGAATTAAAACTCTAAATCCGTCTCCCGTTTGTTTACTGGGTGTTTCACACAACATCCAACTCTATACACTGAAGGTGACACTTGTATGAAAAATGTATTTAAATTATTTTGGCTGGTTAGATATTTTTAGCAGTTTTTTTTTACATTTGGCAGCCTGTCAGCTGAGTCAAACTTACTACTGCACAATGCTAGCCGTTTTGATTATGTTCTAAATATTTTGCATCTGGTCTTTGTCAACAAGATCTCATCCTGATATTTAATAATAATGCAAAGCCATGTTCATATCTTGCTTTGCCATACAGTTTCCTCACAACATGTTTGAATGTTGTTCCTCAAGTAGGCCGTGATTAATTTTACCATTAACTTAAAGTTAAATAGATTAATACGTAAAGTATGTACTTAACTTACTTCAAGTATGATAGAGATGTTTTTTTTAAATATTAAAATATAAAAATTTACATAAATAATACTGAAGCAAAATAGTTTGCAGCGTTTTCTTTGGCTGAAGACTGCAAACAAACAACTATTTAATATTATTATTTAATAAAAATATTCTAAAATATAAACTACCAAATTGTTTATTCTCAGTATTTTGTTATTACCTGGCACAGCAGCAGGGGACAAAGGGCCGGTGCGGGAGGGGGTGACACTTGCGGGAGAACCCACAGGTGATGGTGAGGGCCCACGTATGCCTGGTAGCTGGGGTGAAGTGTGTGGCGAGAAGGGTGACTGGGCAGGGTTGCTCTGCTCGCCCTGACTACTGGAGACCCCTGAGGTGCTGACGCCCGGGCTCAGAGCCCCCTCTGTACCGGTGGGCAGGTCATCAATGGAGCCAGACAGATCCTGGAGAAAGAGGAGCAACACAAGCGTTAATAATGATTTCTATAGGAAAACAAAGTCAGTACAAACTGATTCCTCTACATGTATGAGCATAATGAAAGCATTTTATTTTGGTGGCATACCACAGTCACTGACGTGCAACGGCAGTCTTTGCCTTCACTGGGGTGTGTCTGTTATTCTCTCATACATTACAAGACTACCAGCCCTATTACAGTGCAAACACACGTTCAGGTACAATCACTTCATCCTTCCTTTTAAAAATACTCCACATCGCTCCCATAATGCTGATAATGATCCATCTTGGCAAGGAGAACTTGGTTTGTGTGGCTTGCAAAAGGGAAGGAGGGGAAAAAAATATTTGAAGCAAGTCATCTCGGGAGGCAGTTGAAATAATTGGTGCTGGGCACAGGCTCTGGTGCCATGTGGTGTTGTTATTGAGCCTCGCTGGCTGTGACACAAAGACAACCAGGCAGGCAGGAAGATAGGGAGGCAGCCGGCGATGATTATGTTTGTGGGAAGGTGAATGTTTACACACTGGCCACTCACGTGGAGCCCATGTGCTTGCTCAGAAATGCAAGCTCATCTGCCAGTCACATCAGAGTAGGGGAAAAATGGGAGGGAAGAGGAGGGGGAGGAAAAAAAAAAAAGAAGCACTCACTGGAAGGTGGCCAACTATTCCCATAGAAATCTCACACTCGCAGGCTGGCTGCAGCCCCGAAGCCGGCGGTTTTGCACTTGAAACGGCGCCCGTTGCTATTTTTGGGACGTGACCTGATGGAGAAACCCCAGAGGGAGTGACAGGAGGAGAACGCTGATTCAGAATCCCCCCCACCCAATCCACCCCCACCCTGTTCCCTCTGCCCTGCCTCCATCTCTGTTTCTCTCACTTCGGTGACGGCACAAACCCAGGCCTCTCTGCCCTGCACAGGAGACAAGGATGCTATGAAAATGCTGCAAAACCCAGCGGGGGGGCTTTATATACGAATATCACACTCTACAGTGTTTCATTGGCTGACACCCAATTAATGCTCACAAAAACAGGTCAGAACAAGGCAGGGCCACGCTGTGTGAACGACACAGAGTGGTAAGATCTTAATGTTCTGGAGCAGAGATCAAACCGCAAGACATTCTTTGCTTAAACAACCATGGCGGGATCCTTATTCCAGCAGCCAGTATTGTCAGCTGACCTACATACCACCTCCCTCATCCCAACCAGCACCACCCCACCTCAACTCAGACATCACAAGACAGGTCATCTGACACAGAGCTCAGTCTGAAGGCCCTGGGCTGTCCGCAGTCATGACCGCCTCGGCAGCCGCCACTCTCAAGGCTTACAAAAAAAGAAAAAACCCTCCAACACAAACCCTTCCTTGAGCCAAACCACAAGGCAAAAAGGTCACGGGTCAGTTCCTGGAGTTACGTCCCTAGAGTCATGTCTTAACAGGAGGTCACAGTCGAAGGCTGCACAAGACATTAGCATGTCAGTGAAGAGACAGAAAAAAGACCAGCAAGGCAGGAGCATGATAAATAAAACAACAGCCTTTTAAAGTGGCAAACTCCAGGGTCCCTTGGGGGCATTTATGCAGAATAAGGATCAGCTGAGTGAAAATCTACCAGAAATAAGCAAACTTAGAGAATTAGAGAAGTAATAATACTCCTGCCATTGTTACATCATGCAGCATGGACTTGGCATTAACCACAATGTGTTTCTGGCACTAAGGTCATCTGTCAAGTGCCAAAAACCCTCAATGAATATTTACTCTCTGAGGTGACTGAGCCCATTTCTGACTTCCGTTTTCCAGTGGTCTAGTTCAGTTTCAATCAACACCAAGAGCTAGCTGTTAATTTTTTGTTTTTTTTAGTGACTTGCATCACACTTAAAATGATGTAAATAGTGAGTGGATGCATGCTGTTGATTTAAGTTCAAGTCCCAAGTCCAAACTAGGTACAGTATGTACTTGGTGTGTAACGATTCTCCAAAGCCAAAGTTCAGTTTAGACATTGATTTCATTGTTTTGTTTTTTGGGAGGTTGAGTGATTTTAAAATATGGATACATATATACTGTACTGTGCATGAATGCAGCGTACCAGACCTGCACGCGAAAGCCCAATCTCTGGCCCTATATGTGTATGTTTATGTATGTTTATGTATCTTTCTCAACGTAAAGCCTGCGCACAAAGAGAGAGTGAAAGTGAGAGGTCTTCTTATGAAGAAATATCAGATTTCAAGTATGTTGCACTATAGTATAACTGCTAAAATGACCATAAAACTGAATCCACACCACTCTAAAACCCTCTCATGTATTTATGTTAAAAGGAAAAAAAGGTATGTCGAAAAACTATGCTCCTCGAAGTACACTATCAAAAAAGCATGGTTCCGATAATGTAAATCAGTGTCAGTTGGCAATTTCAATTAAATTCTTCAACTGACTAATTTATGACTAGACATTAATGAAAGGTTTATTACCAATAATGCTAAATAAAAGTAAATCAAAGGCACATACATGGTAGAATATTAGAGCGTAGAGGGCGAGCTCTTTAACATTCTGTAAATATCTGACAGCTCTGATTGCTCAGCCTCGATAGGTAGAAGCATTGTGTACACACACACACACACACACACACACACACACACACACACACACACACACACACACACACACACACACAC
>JAUYWH010000003.1:18110841-18126341 GCA_034779795.1 Ctenopoma multispine | reverse complement strand
ACACACACACACACACACACACACACACACACACACACACACACACACACACACACACACACACACACACAGGCTCCTACCTACTCCCACTCTGCAGTCATTGATTTTTCCCAGCTCAATACTGCACAGCACCAGCCTGTTCTGCTGACTGCACAAGCCGGACAGCGAGAGTAGAGGAGAGGAGAGGGGGGAGGAGGGGTTGTGATACTGATGCTGCTGAGGAGGCTCTGCTATTCAACCCGCTCATTATTAGAAGGCAAATGATGAAGAGGACGTGGATCAGGCAAGAGGAAGAGTGGAAAGATGGTGTAACGGCTAAGTTGGAGTCTGTGTGTGTGTGTGTGTGTGTGTGTGGGGGGGGGGGGGGGGGGGGGGGGTGAATGAGCCCGTAGAAAGGTTACAGCAGTGTTAACTATGACAAATATGTCAACTGATTGCGTGATGGTGGACCAAAAAAAGAAAAATCATACAATTTGTTTGTTTGATGACTGGATTGTGGGGGGGCTGTGTTCCAGAGAGAAGGAGAGAGAGCTGCAGTTCTTTCTGTGGAAAGCTTCTCTCTCTATGGCAGCCATTTTGTGTTGTTCCCAGCACTGCCTAACATGGAACTTCAGAGCTGAGAACTGCACAACAGTCTACATCGTGTTTGAGGCTTCAAGAGAGGCAAAGAGACAAATGGTTACATGTCGAAGGATGTGTCAACAAAACACTAAAATAATTCAATAGATTTTCTCCCGATGCAATTATTACTCATGACTGTGGAAAATGGCACTCTTTTACAACTACCACAATTCCCATATTCTCCACTGCTCTTCTGAGTGTGCCTGTGCTTTCTGAGTCATCTGCTCTCCTCTCCTCTCCGCCATCCTAATGTATTCCATTTGCAGATTACTTCACTGAATCAATCAAGCCCGACCAGAGCTATTAGTCTGCCAAGCCAGCCATTTTTTTTAAGAGTATGAGAAACAGAAAGTGGGAGAAGAGAGAGAAGAGAGGTGGAGTAGCGGCCCTGAGATAATGAAACATATCGGGAATGTGTGACCCGGGCTAGTAGTGTAACTAGATCTGGTGGTTAGTAAGAAGGGGGAGGAAGGGAGGGAGGGAGGAGGTGGGTGGGTGGGTGAGTGGGGGGCAGAGTTCATCCCTCAGTCACACACTCTCCCTGACCCACTCGTCTCTGTCATTCTCAGCCCTCCGGGGTTTCACCAACAGCCTGGCTGGCAGGCTTCCTGGTTCTCAGGCTTCCAGATGCTAAACACAATATACAAGAGGAGGGAAAAAAAAAAAAGAAAAAGAGAGAGACTTTTTCTCTCACACATGCTCACACATACTCTGTGGTGAGGTGATTGCTGAGGAAGACAGGAAGAAGAGAGAGGGTTTGGAGGTGGAGGTTGAGGAGTGGAAAGAAAAAAAACTGGCTGCATCTCGAGGGCTGCCATGGTTACTGTGATCCACGTGGTTGACACATTAGAGCAGACACAGTCCCTCCCCGCCTCTGTCCCCCTCCCCCGTTGCTGCCATCCCTCTGTCTGTCTGTCTGTCTGTCTCTCTGGGCGGTCTCAGTGTGTGCCTGGCAGGGTCACGGTGCAGTCAGCTACTACAAAAGAAAAAGCCCGTCATTGTTACGGGAAGCACAGACGTACCAAAGCCGCATTTCCTCCCCCCCTCCACCACCGCTTTAATTACACACTCGCGCCCTACAGACCTCGTTGCGCTGACGAGGCCTGAGAGACGAGCACGCACGGAGAGTGGACAAACAAGCAGCAGAGCCATGAACTTCTTTGCTGTCAATCCAGAGCCGCTGATGTTGATGTTTATATGCTGACGACCTTGTCGGCGACAACACTCCAGCAGTGCACATTTGCTGTTCATTTAGGACCAAATGGTCTTTTGAAATCCGAATGGGGTCATGGGAAAAGTCATATCTTCTCTTTTAAGTGTAAGATCAAGTGAAATTTTTCAATCACACATTTTCTAAAGTGGATTTCTCGTCTCTTTCTCTCAGCTGAGCCTCTGAACGTGCTGACTTGATGTAACTGAGCCCAGAAGAACATTATTTCCATGCCAAGATCACAGTGCTTCTATCCATCACACGCTCTTGACAGAGTGCAGGTGTTCAGAAATAAAGTGTAGGCTGTCAAGTCTATGAAACCACTGCATTATCATGGGTCCGACAGCAGGAAATGTCAATGTATTGAAAAAGAAGACTGACAGGTGGGTGTTGCTGACACCTCAGGCACCTGCCCAAGGGTCCCACCTGCCTCCAAAGGTCATGCCAAGGTACAAGGGGCTTCCAGCAACTCCGTCAAAGGCCTGCAGACAGGAAGCTCCAGCCCCAGCTCAAGGTTTGCAGGGCTGAGCTCAACCATAAGGGGGCACTCCCATCCCACTGTGAGAAAAAGAACTGGAGAAAAGAGGAGAAGCAAGGCCCCTGCCTCATACAGCAGCAGCAGCAGCCATTACAGGGCTTCATATACAGCACAGGGTGATAAAAAACTCTCTATACACAGTTAGGGCACCCTATATGTGAGCCGCACAATCCTGACCCGATCCACAACATGATACAGATACGAGCTGTCATGGAGGTGGCTTCAAAACAGGTCTGTGTTTGTCAGAGTTCGGTTATTTAATTTCTCCAAGATGTAGGCAAACAGAGATGTCTGCTACCTCCAGAGACGAGCTAACTTCAGTTCCCCTGACATCACCGTTACACTTCTTCTCCATCACCGGGAGCCACGTGGGAGGGATAATAACACGGACTAAAAAGTACAAGATGAAAGCGTGAACCAGCAAAATGTAAAGAAACTCGTACTACTAAAGAATGAAAACACAACTTCACTTGAATCAATCAGTCAGCACTGTTGTGCTTAAACGTTCCTGTGTGTTACAGGCTGGTAGTTAAAAGGAAAATAAAGGCCAACTATGAATCTTAAGCAATAAGTAGGGAGTTCTTTTTTAAACGCTCCACATTTGCCTAATTGAGCTTCTCTGTGGGGGTAACACAAAAAAGGGGGGGAAGCAAGGCGTGCATGCACACACACACACACACACAGAGCAGCAGTCTGTGTGCAGCTAACAGAGTAAATGGAGGGAAGTGGTGAGGGGGAGGAGAGTGGGGTGGGGGCGGCTGTCTGATTGCTGTGAATAATGGGGAGATGGTGTGTGCATGGGGGGCCTTTTGTAGTGATCACAATAGTAGCAGGGAGTCCCAGGGCAGCACACAGATGCCCAAGTGAGGCAGGCAGCTGCCCAGCCCGAGGTGAGGGGTGCTGGGATACGGAGGGCCAAGACGGCTGAACAGGCCTTCGGGTGAGGGTGGGGTGTGGGGGGACCTCTATAGCTGGTCTGCCTGCTTTCCAGAGCAGCGATGCCCCTCCCTTCCTACTGTCACATGCACAGTGTGTCTAGAGGGCGCTACCAAAGCAACTGACACCACCAGTGAATTAAACAAGGAAGAGGAGGGAGAGGAAAAAAATAATATGGAGGTTATTTCATAAAGTGAGAACTAATTTCATTGCGAGGCCAGTTTCATCCATCCATCCTCAGCAGCTTGTTCCAGCAAGAGCAGGAGAAAGAGCAGAGGACAGACAGTACTGCAGTCAGCCACAGTCTTTGTGCTGCAAAACTAGCTCAGCCCAGCAGAAACGGAGGCAGAGGGGAGGGGCATGAGAGAGTGTGTGTGCACCAGTGTGAGAGTGTGTGAGTGAGCGGAGAGAGCAAGAGGGAGAGTGCTCTGTGTGTGTGTGTGTGTGTGTTGTGTGTGTGCGCGCGCAAGCTCACAAGAGCAAAACAGGGCTTGGGCTTTTTTTTTTTTGCAGGCTGAGAAACGATTCACTGAAGCAACAGCAAAACAACACATTTTGTCAGCAGATTGAATTTTCTCAAATACATTAATTAAAAATCACATAGAGGCAAGAAAAGGGTGAGACAAGAGAGGGAGCAGGGGGAGAGAAACAGACGAGCAGGTTGGAGGAGGGGAGGAGGAGGAGGCGGTGAGAGTGAGTGAGAGGCACCCTGGAATCTGAATATGACATGTTCACACAGGAAGCAAGGGCCCCAGAATAGCAACAGGAAACTGGCCCCGGACTCTGAATACTGTCAGCCTCGCAAAACAAGGCTGCGCTGCACAGCGTTATGAAAGCTGATTTACTGAGAGAAGAGAGAGAACGAGGAAGGAAAGAGGAGGAGAAGGGCACAGGCAAAGGGAAAGAGAAAACAAGAATTGAGATGGAAAGAGGAATGAGAGAACGGGCGAGAGAGTGAAATATATTTTTATATATATATATATATAAAACAGAAAAGAGAAATGCAGCAAAAGCAGAGTGTAATATTGAAAAAGGCAGGGAGGGGGGGTTGGGCTGGGTAGGAGAGGAAAAAAGTGGGCCGGCCTTGTCAGGCTGATTGCTCCAGAGCTATGTCGCAAAAACAAGCTTAGCTGCCGCAGGAGAGCAGAGCTGGGCTGGGCTGAGCAGGGAATGGGGATTGTGGGGGGGTGGTGGTGGTGAGAGTGGGATTCAAGGTTGATCAAGACTGGAAGATCCCTTGGTTCCAGATCAGGAGGCTTGGCAAAAAAAATAAATAAAAAAATTAAAGGTCAATAAGGGTGGGCGGCAGGGGGTGGGGGTGTGCTGTTGTGATTTGGGTGTGCAAATGCACGGGATAAACCTGAAATCTGAGACTGGATGTGGAAGGGTGGGGTCTTGATGGATGTGGAGATAAATTACAAGGTGGGGGAGACTAGATCTAAACCAGGACCCCTGGTTGAGCGTCACAGCAATACCACCAACAAATGAAAAGAAAAGAAATTATGTGATGGAAAAGCCATCTTTATCATTAACAACACTCCTCTTATCTACCACATTTTATACGTAGGTTGTGAAATTCAAGTAGGGCTAAATAAAGGTAGTGAATCTGCTCCGTTACACCACTGTTAATAGGAAAACATACACCGCTAACACAAAATGAAGCAGATAATATCAAGCCAAGGCTGTTGCAACATGATAAAACCACTCCAGATGAAACGTCTCATTCAGGAATCAGAAGAACAGGAGGACGGAGGACAGAAAAAAAAACTCCAGCGTGAGTGTGAGAACAACATGTGACCTTCCTGCCAAGTGTGAAGCACCTTCAGATACATCAGAGAAAAGAACCAAAACACAACTAGTTGGCAGCTCTGAATGGCATTAGCCCCACAGTTTGGAGGAGTGGGGGGAGTTGTTAACTATTCTGAGTCAGTAATGTGACATTTGATCTAAAACAGTCATCTAAGTTTTCTACTGTAAGCTTATTAGGTCAAAGGAATATTTTTAGACTACAAAGTCTACTACTTCCCAGTTGTGTTGCCATTCACCTATTCATTGTATGCTCGTCTAGATTAGCATCAGCTAAATGCCTAAACTGTGAAGAGATTTCTATGAAGACGGCGACTGGTTCTGGGGAACTGACACTGTGGTAAATATTCAACAGTTAAACTGTTCATGTGGTGTCCTGGAGCCAGGAGTGAAAACAAACCAGGAACCAGCTCAACCTGCTCATCTAGTTTCACCATTGCTGCCTGTTTTCTTTTCTCCCATCCTCCTCCTCCACCTCTAATCCACCTCCTTTTTTATTTATTTATTTATTTTTTTTCCAAGCTGACTGTTGCTTTCCTACCTGTACCTTCTGCACTCCTCCCTTTATTCCCACCTCAACAGCGGCCTAAGCAGACACAGGGCTTTCAGCACCTGGCTCAATCTGTGCTCTGGATGAGGTGGTGTCTGGCTGGCTCCCTGTGAATGCTACTTAAGTAACTAAATGACGCTTACCCTTCTGCCGCTGTTGGATCTGTACTCAAACATGTTTAGAGGCAGATTAAAACAAATGGGTTCACACAAATTAGTGCACGTTTCTGCAAAAGATGCTTTTTTATATATTGAATTAAACCTGTAGATCTGTTTACTGTCCTGTAAAGAGTATTTTAATTTGTAAAACATCCTTCTTTGCTTAAAGGGCAACTCCGCAACACGCGTTTTCAACATTGGTATAGTTTTACTTTGGGGAGCAGATGTACTGTATGTGAATGGTTTTAAACCTCCATCCACTATTAAAATATTTATCTAAATATACTATAGTGCAACATGTTTTACTATGTTTGAACAGTCTAGTTTTTCAGTTCAGATGTCATCTTGTTGCTCATACTAATCTTTATCAACCTGCTTCCACCAAACTCCAGATGACATAATCTGAACTGAAAAACTCCATGTCATCATTTGGAGGAGTTTTTCAGTTCAGATTATGTTAAATCATCAACTATTCAGTTAATGGTAAAAAAGAAATGAAGAAAATGAAATGATAAATTTGGGGCAGGAATGTAACCAAGCCCTCTGTGGCAAATTGTGATGCTTGACAGGTGTTGAAACTCCAGTCAGTACCACACAGGTACTGAGTTTTGACAATCTCATAACACCTGTAGAAGTCAATTCTGCTGTTTTGACTCAGGCTGTCGGGGTTGTACTCTCAGCTAGCACGGTCTAATCTGCACACAGTGCAGTGTGCGAACCACAGGGGGTCCTGAAGGAGTAGGAGGAGAAAAGGGATCAGTTCATCTCAACCTTAGCCAGATTAACAGCTCTTGCAGCCAATCACACCACGGCGTCGATAGGGAATCCCCAAGAAGTGCAAGAGAGAAAAAAAAAGAGAGAGAGGAAGAAATAGAAACAGCCCTGGCCTGGCCTGGTCGGCCAATGGCTGAGCCCGCAGAGAGATGAATAAGTAAATAAGAGAAATAAATAAAAGAGGAGGGAAACACATCCTGAGGGCATCCCCTACTGGCATAGACAGCGCTGCCTCTCATCCCTCCCTCCCTCTCAGCATCTCCCACTCCAACCAATCACTCACACTATTTGAAGTTATTTGCTTGCACTCCCTCAATCCTGCACCCCCCCCCCCCCACACACACACACACACACACACCGACTCTCTCACTTTCATTCTCTCTCATTAATGATCTCATTTCTCACTCTCCTTCCCTGAGGCCCAGAATGAGGTTAGCTCCACAGTCTGACCTATAAACACTGCCATGGAAACTGCAACGTGTTACAGCGAGACACCTCTTCAACAGGGAAGGGTGGGTGGGGGTGCAGTGGAGAGGGAAGGGGGTTCTCTCACCTTTATCTTAGCCAGAGGGCTATCAGATGCCAGATTTGCTTCACTTTCGACAATCCTGTTCCTAGCAGAAATGTTTTTTCACCTCTCCTATTTTTTTTTTTTAAACCTAAGTCATAAGAAACCTGCACCGCTTGAACACACTTTACTCTTGGCATCCGCTTGTTGTAGGGCATTGTGTATAATGTTGAAGTCAGAGGCAGCAGAGAAAGGAAAGGGTTGGGGTCTAAATTAAGGCAGCAGGGATCGCAGATTTTTACGCTGGGGAGTAACAATTTTGAAACCAAGTCAAAACTGCGACAGAAGTCCACAGTCTGGTGTCGCAGTTCAGGAAGACGGAACTGTGACACTGCTGCGGTGAGATATTCTGGGTAAGTACAAAGTGTTGTGAGGTGTTCACTGACACTACAGAGCGTAGATCACTGGTGTAACAAAAGTGCTCAGTGGTGATTAAATAAAATAAGGCCTAAAAAAATCAAGGCCTGAACTGTGGATTGAGAGAATCATTAAACCGTTTGTAATTATACACATTATACACATACAGTACTGTGTAAAAGTCTTAGGCCACTATTGGATCAGTTTTTCAGCAATGCTATGACGTCCATACATATTTATGTCTCAGTTTTTACATTAGAACAACTAGAAACACAAAAATTGGTTTCTTGGCTACTCTCTTTTCACAAAGATAATTCCTGATCAACTTGGCATCAAGAGTCAGGTCTTTGCTGGACTCCTTCTGGTGTCTCAAAGAGGAAACTTCCATTATATTTTGAAAGGTCTTCCTCTCCTATTTTTATCCACAGCCTCTAGATTCTTCTACAGAGATCATACTCAATATTTGTCACTTTAGCCTAAATAAACTGTTAATATTTGTTTTTCTATGCTGCGTACATATTTTCCATATCTTCTAGTTGTATTTTAATTTAATTTTTTATATATACACACATACATACATATTTGTATGTTAGAAATGCAGACGGGAATATCTCCCACATGTCAGCAATTTTGCAGAAAAATTCACAAAAAAAGCAGTAAACAAAGCAGAGAATACAAGTGTCCACAGTCCAAAGTACTAATATTGAACTTTGCTAGCAAAACATGTAACACTTATAGTAGTTGTGAAAAGGCATAAACAGTCGCAGCTAAATCGACTACACAATGGATCCAAATAACCAATATTTACAGTGTATTTCTCCATAAATCATATGTCATGCAGTGTCACATAGAAAACTATGTTTAACTATCTGCCTGCTTCAATGGGCTAAATTTTACTGTTGTTCAATTTTGTTTGCTACACTACAAAACAAAAGCCATGTGCCATCACTTCACACAACACACAACACAACACTTTGGCGAAATTAACTAAAAGAACAAGAAACTGTCAAATTTCTTCTTTTACAGCTTCATCTAATAATCAAGGAGACAGATCAGACAGTAAAGCAGGTGTTTGCTGTGTATTTAGTCATTCTTCAGTGGATATAGATTTGGACTGGCATGGGACTGAGTCATGAATGACTAAGCTTGCTTTCAGCAAGATGTTAACTAACATACAGATCTACAACTCCAAGTTAAATCCTTTACTCACGCTGACCAAAATTATGAATCTCTGCTAGGGCTGGGCGGTATAACGGTATACCTCTTTATACAGATATATTTTTACATGCGGCATATAATTTTTAAATACAGTTTATACCGTGCTCACATTTAGATCTTTATAACAGAGAGCAGAGTCTTTCATCAAGCTTTCTCTGTCTTTCTCATACACCTACACCCGCTCCCCTCTCCCACTGCACATGCGTCCACGGCCAGTCGCGGACAGCAGTGTAGAACACAAGCTCTGGACGACTATGAGAAATGAGACTAATGAGAACTATGATCTGGTTGGTAAAAAAGAAAACCAGCGCTTCAATAGTTTGAGGTGGTTCAGATTCTCAGCAGAGAAACATACTTTTTAGAGTATCCGACAAAGAGCTGACAATGTACAATCTTGTCAAAATCTGTCTGTCTGAAGAGTGAGCTAAACTTCAGTCTCTCGCTAACGTGTCAGACACAAACCTGCACCATTTACCTGTGTGTGTATTAGAAAAAGAGAAGGGATAACTAGATAACACAGTAATCTATCGCTAACATTGCTAAAGACGATTCAAATACGACAAAGACGGTTTAAAAAGGCTGCTAAAAGACTTGATCGGTACCAGTTGTCCACTCGTCAGTAGTTTGCAGGACAGGCGCTGTCAGAAATGTACATGAATGTCTGGAAGGTTTTTAGTGACCGATTCACTAATGTGAAACATTTTAGACTGATCGCAGACATATGGTCAAGTCAGACGTGTGAGTCTTACATGAGCAAATACATTATAGAAGACAGAAAAACAGCGCATCTCCAATCGAGCTGTTCCCCTCAGTATCAGGAAATTTTAATTAAATTTTTTAAATGTACATAACATTGACTTTCTTAACTTCAGTCATTGTTTGAAAACAAGAAAAAAATCTGTTATAGATTCAGATTACTGTCTGTTGTCATAACATTTTTATAATATAATTTTTATGATGCCTTTGAATTGAACCTGAAATGTTTTGTACAAGAAAATACCAGGATATAAAAGGTATATCATGACAGAGCCAAAATATGCCGGGATATGGATTTTTGTATGGAGTCCTAATCCTTGCAATTTCAAGCGATAGCTGAGAATAACCAACAACATACTAATGTTTTACTAATAACATACCACTGAACTAGTCATAAGATTAAAAACTACTCAGACATTTCTGTGTGTAAATGTGGGATTTTTGGCATTGTTTGAAGATCATCAAATATCTATTAAGAGGCCGTGGTGCTTGGCGCACATCACGACCAGCAAATAAAAGACAGTTACAACAAACACAAGCTTAAAGTTAAATGAAGAGACGGGGGGCTCACCGGCAGACTGGATGGCCGGGCCTGCATGCTGTCTTCTTGACTGCTCTTGTTGGAAGCCATGGGCTGGTTGGAAGGAGGAGCACTGGACTGAGAGCTGAAGGAATCCTGGGAGAGTTCCTGAATACAGGGTCAAGAAATTGGAAATTGCAATGGATTGCACACATTGACGAAGAAGAAGAAAAGAAGAAGCAGTATTTGAGCATATTTTTAACAGCTGTTTTTGGCGCTCTGCAAACTACAGCAATGCAACCTGTATTTTTTACTAACATTCTAGATTTAACAGCAAAGCTTTGCTCCAATGTTGTTTAATGTGTTGTAAATACTGCTCTTCTCACTATTCATTCAACAGACAGGGGCCTATTTAATTAAGTAAATAATTAAACTTTAATTAAGCAACAACTTTGCCCTAGATGATCCAAGTCCAAGGTTTATTCAAAACCTCACATAGCTGTTTTACATATTAAACCCTGTGGACTGTGGATTTTCATGTATTTTATGATGGAAAACTAAGTGCACAATATTCATTCTAACTTTTTATTACATACCAAAGTCAAATCAGAGAAAAACACATCATAAATGTCTGAAGCAGCTACAGACATTTTTGGGTTTGCATAGCTAGAGCACAGCAAATATTGCCAGCACGAGCACGTGTTGGCAGAAATTTCCCGCTGCAAATGATGGAAACACAGACGGGCTTGATACGGCACACCACGTTATTGCTTAAGTGTGTTAATAGAGTTCTGTGTGCTGTTATTACCTGTGGAGGAGGTGGGAACCTTTGAAATGGTGACTGTTGTTGCTGCTGCTGTTGCTGTTGTTGTTGCTGTAGGGGTGGTGTCTGGGAGTAAGGTGAGGGTTGACCCTGCTGGCCATGACCTGGAGGTTGCTGGGCTTGAGGAGGTGGACCTCCTGGTTGTTGTTGCTGTTGTTGTGGGGGACCTTGCTGCTGCTGCGGCTGTGGGGTTTGCTGCTGTGGTGGCTGCCCTGGTCCAGCGGGTTGTGGATAGCCAGGCTGGCCCTGAGGACCCTGCTGACCTTGAGGACTGGGACCCTGCTGCTGTTGAGGCTGCTGCTGCTGCGGAGCGACGTAAGGTGGCTGTCCTGGCTGAGACTGTGGGGGCTGGCTATAGGGAGGCTGACCTGTAGGAGGGCCATGGGCACCTTGGGACTGTTGATATGGTGCTCCTGGTTGTCCGTGTTGGCCAGGAGGTTGAGAAGGGTGGCCCTGCTGGGGGAAAGGAGGTCCAGAGCTGCCCTGTGGTTGGCCGGGGTATGGAGCCTGTTGCTGGCCGGAGTGAGGTGGGGGGCCGTGTTGACTGTAGTACGCCTGATTCTGCTGGCTGTAGCCCCCTGGGCCCTGTTGTCCATAGGCTGTCATCTAGACAAGAAAACATGAAAATTGGTTAACATCCACCACAATTCTCCTTAAAAGAGAGGAGACCACTGAGATATGTGAGTAAATATAAGCAGCACAACTGTGACGTGAACATGACAGGAGCAGTTTTCTTCAGTAGAGCTATGATTTTACTACAGCTTCATTATCCTGAGCCCCTCTCTGGAATATCAATCACTAACTGATACCATGCACTGACAAGATCCCTTCTAAAGCTGTAAAATGGGTAAAAATAACCCAATATGCAAAGACTCCTCTTTGATTGTTTTTTTTTTTTTTGCAATTCACTCTCAGTGGAGCAATCAGAGCATCTCTTCATCTTACTCGCAGATTAAAAGGGAAAGACAACTGTTCTCTCTGTCTGCAATAGAGAAGAGTATGTTCCCCACTAGAAACTGATCAGTCAAAGCACATAAGAAAAACCATCCAAGTACTGGAATTCAGCCGTGTATTGCTTTAAATTACAGTCACAAAAATAAAAATTTAGTTTTGACTTCATCTCCTTGAACTTCAATGTGAGGCTTTTCATATTCTCTGCGATCCTGTGCGCGGAAAGCCTTTCAATACAGCGTTTTCTTGTCATTACCCTCAATCAGCATGGAAGGAGAAATCACTGACCTTGTAAAAAAAAAAAAAAAGAAGAAGAAGGTATTCAAAAAAATCATGTGTTGTTTTGGGAGGGTTCTCACCCACTCAAGAATCAAAAGAAAATAAGAGATAGTAAAGAGATGCCACACACTTAGAACAATGTGAAGTGGTTGTATTGTATCTGTCTGACAAAGGGGGGGAGAGCCAGTTTCTTCTCTTCAGGGTACTTATCGAGTCCACGGTCAGACACAAGGCAGGTCAGTATGAGATAATCACACCACACAATGGGCACAAGACCACAGAGAGCGGACATGGAAGAAAAAGGCTTCACTCTACGGGATTCCCTGCATGCATTACTCTGTTAAGGAGCGCTGCCTGGCTGAGAGAGATCAAGAAGGGGTTTTATTCCCAGCATTGAGTAAGTAGCTACGGCAAACTGGATGTTTGCTGTTTTCAATTGGACAGCGCTGTAAGAATGTGCTGCCCACTGTGCCAGTAGACAACTCGAATTCCCCTAACTTTTACTATCAAGCAGGAAAATAAAGCAGAGAGTGAAAAATGGATGGAGCCGTTTTAGATTTGCTAGGACCAAGTCAATAGTTCCAACATTTTGGAATACACTTATTTGGCTTTCTTGCCAAATCAGCACTACTTTCATGTCTGTTCATTAAATATGAAGCAAGTCTGTTCAAAAGTAACAAAATCCGCCTACCAGCACCTGCAAAATTCACTAATTAACACATTACATATAGCTTGTTTAATCTGTACAAAAGCAAACTTTAACAACATAAATTTGAGGCTTTGTAGACTGTGTACTACCCCAGTCTGTCTTTATGGCAAGAGTAAGAGTTTTTTTAAGTACAAGAACAGTCATCTCCAACTATTGGTAAAACATTTATCTCAAGTAGCACAGCTTTTATATACAAAATTCCAGCTTTTTTAGAATGGGACTGGTGGATCAGGATGCCTTGCTATGAAATAGTAAGTAGTTTAGATGCAGTTACTGTGAACAACACAGATTTCACACCTGAGATCCAAACAGGCCGCACCATAAAGTCACTTTATCTACGCTATGTACCATTTTCACCATTCTTCTAATTCTGAGTTACTTACCAAATAAAGGCTCTAGTGTCTCAGCTACAAAACCAATTAACTAGTGGTCCGGCATCAAACAATACCCTGTACCCACCTACCACAGTGAAATTCTTCTAACACAGTACTTTATTCAATATGAATTGAACTATTTGTTGGGTACCAGAACCAAACCTGGACACAAGGATTTAGACGGAAACATTGCTTACCCAGCAACACTAAGTAACGGATGTTACTGATGATGCAGGTCAAATCCACAGTACTGTTTTTTAATACTTTCTCCCAAGCCAGCAGATAATTAGCTGAGCTCACATCCTCATTATACCAGACAGTGACTTCATACTTTGCGCTTTCCACACTCATGTTTATAAATGTTCAGACAATTTTGCCTTTGAGATCACAAAACTATCTTCTAACCTTAGCCAACAGAGTCCCTGACATAACCGTGGTCATGTAATGCTCTTTCAACTCAAAGGACGTTTGCAGGTTTTTTTTCCCCGTGACAGATGATATTTGGCTTTTCAAAGACAAACTGCGACTGTAGAAGTTTCAAGAAGCAGGGGAGGTAATCAGCCAACAATTACTGACCTGCTGTCCATATGGCATGCTGCCCATAGCGCCGGGTGTACGACTCTGCATCCCCATCGGATACCTCTGAGGTCCAGGAGGTCCGTAGCCCTGGCCTGGGTAAGAGCCTCCCTGCTGGGGTCCAGGCCCTGTGGGAGGCCCTTGTTGCTGTTGGGAGTAGGGGTTGGTTCCACCATATGGCTGGCCACGCATCTTCCCTACCTGGTCCATTGGGCTTGGAGGCTAGAGGAAACAAAGAAAATTTGGAGCGAAGAGATGAGCTGAATCAGCAAATGGGATTCATTTGAAAATGTGGCAACCAACAGTTTGACAATGTGCAAACTTAGAGGTGATTGTGTGTGATTCACTCATGGCTTTGTGTTTGGTTGACTTTTATAGAATGTACACTACTCATTCTAGACTTTGCAGTCACACACCCTAAGCAGCTAGTTATAACTGTATAATCATGCAACTGATATGGTATTGGTCGGGAAGAGATGAGAAACTCGTCCAGGTCAAATACAGGCAGTTATTTTGTAAGCTTTTAGTGGCTTTTCTTGAGAAAGCGTTACTTAGCTATGAATGTAAATGACGACTCTTCCACTGAAATGTGTCGTGCAAGCATCATCTCATAAACCAGTCATAGTATAATCAAGCAAATATAGAACAAAAGGCAGGAGGGGGAGGGATAAAAAAAACAGTAGTGGATTTATTTTCCTACTAGAAAGGGAAAAAATTGGCCATGAATGAATGAACGAGCCCACTATATCCGCCAGGAGCGTTTCCCTGCCCAGGAGATCATTGTGCCAGTGGGTGGATACTGTTACGGCAGAGACGTCGGGGAGGGTTTCTGTGAAAATAAGCTTAAGGAAGTGGATGTGTCTGTGGTGGCTGGAACTGGGCCCACCCCTCAGCTGGAGCAACGTCAGGATGGAGATCCACATGGCCCGGCCAGGCAGTGTTACTGGGTCAGCTGGCGTTCTCTGGCTGGAGAGCCAGGGAGGGAAACGGAGCGCAGACAAGGCAGGGAAGGGTGTGTGGTGGGTGGTTCGTAATGAGGTAGCCTTCGCCTGTCAACAGCTGGAGCCAAGGTCATAAAGTGTCTGATGCTGTGTGTGTACATAAGAAATAAGGTTGGTGGAATCCCCCCATATAAAACACTCCTCCACAGTAATAAAAATAAATACAATTAAAAATGGAATTTCGTTCTAGTATAACAAACTGGTCATTGTCCGGAAACAAAACAAAACCCAAAAAAAAAAGAAAAGAAATTACAAGTGTGGGCCGTGGAGGCATCTTGCTGGCTGGTGCCATCCTCTGTGTTTTTCTATCAAACCCGTTGCAGCGACATCTGAAAGTACGAGCCACAGTGGGGGCTTTGAAGTAGCAACACCTCCTGGCCTGTTGACCTCGGGCAGCAGACACAAAGCTTTCATTGCTTCCCACGGTTATTAATCTGTGAATGTGTGTTTTCTTTCCTCCCCCAAAAAAACTCTTTTCCTCGGTTAAGGGAGACAACCACCCGGGCTATTTATAGCAAGCGAGACGGAGAGGGCAGTCTGCCGAAAATGTAACAGGTCCCAGCTGCACTGCTGTTTGAACCTGGGCCAGGCCTTGCTCTTCCTGGGCTTTAATAAAGCAGCAGGCTTTGGCACTCAATGAATGACAGTGCTGCAGTTAAAGAGGAGGTCGGGTGGGGGGGCGGCTCAACGGGAGCTCGGAGTGTGTGTGTGTGTGTGTGTGTGTGTGTGTGTGTGTGTGTGTGTGTGTGTGTGTGTGTGTGTGTGTGAGAGAGAG
>JAUYWH010000003.1:18053636-18110741 GCA_034779795.1 Ctenopoma multispine | reverse complement strand
GTGTGTGTGTGTGTGTGTGTGTGTGTGTGTGTGTGTGTGTGTGTGTGTGTGTGTGTGTGTGTGTGTGAGAGAGAAATATATATGCGTGCTCCTGAGACTGTAGGTGGGGAGGGGTGCGGGTGTCTGGATCAACAGGCTGTCACAGCAGTCGGCCAATGTTATCCAAGATAACATATTCCATTCCAGGTTTTCCCTGTAGCCTCCCTAAGGCCACGCTCTCCTGAGCTCCTCCAGGTTCAAGAGAGTGTGTATGCGTGTGAAACAAAATAGGAAGGGGGATGTTGTGATGATGTGTTGGTGGGGTGGGGTAGGGTGGTGTTACTATGCTCCCCAGGGTCATTACCAACTGTACCATGGGGGGGAAGTAGTAACAGGTCCCGGTAGACACTCTCCTGTGACCTCTAATGCACTTTTAACCCCCAGTCTGCAAGGAAGGACACTTTACTCCCTTCTCCTGCCACCACCAGCAGACATCATGCCACAATGGTCCATAGAACCGTGTACAGCATGAAGATGACTGGTAGAAAATACTGAAGTAGACACCACGTTATTTCTCGTTTTCTATCCATTTCAAGCAGCTGTGTTGGTCCAATTATGGAAACAACAACAAAAAAAATCTCCACATTCCCACAAACAAAGCAGGAGCCACTTGTTCCACTGGACAGAAATATGCTATAGCTCTTTCCTAATGAGCTGCTTAAGCAGTTAGACAGAGTCTTCTGTGCCATCCATAAAGTGTGCCGCCGAGGCCTAAATCACCGGCACACATCCTCCAATCCTCGTGAAAAATGGCTCATATGCTAAACAAACTGCAAAGCAGCCAGCACTAAAGGTAAAATCTATTTTTCCTTTACACAAAATCTCCCAGAGATAACTGGACAGTAAACAATCAACCCTTCTTTTTTCCTTACCAATCTCTGTCAACGTTTTGCCAGGAGTGAGAAAATTTCTATACCAGCTCATGTACCCGATTTTCCATTAAGAAGCCTGACAGCTCGGCCCCCCTCCCTGCCCCGGCTCAGCGGGGAGAGAGCTGGAAAAGTGCAGCTCGACTACAATCGGGGTTTCCAGCTCCCAGAACCACGTGGTGAACCAATGCTGACGTTTCCAAAACAACCACTCTCATCTCACTCTCACGTCTCATTTAACAACCACTCGAAAGATGGAGATAGTGATCATTTGACAGATAAACGTCCACTGTGCACACAAGTGTTACACCAATATGTGCCTACAGCAATCACTAATATATCTGAAATAAACCCACTGACACAATTACTGACTGAGAGTCTGAAATGTTGCACCTTTATTCCCTGAATTCAGTGATTCTTGCACTGAAACTAATTTTAATAGCCCCTTTTTAGCCACTTGTATTCGCCACCTCAGTCACCCAGAGCTCTCGACCACAGGTGAGGATCAGAACGTAGCGTGACCTGTAAAGTGAAATCTTTGCCTTCCAGCTCGGCTAGGGAGCAACCCAACATTTTCTGAGCCAAGGCCTCAGACTCAAGATTCTTAAAGTCTTATTTTATAGATAGAGTGGCAACAACTACACAGAGCTGAATAGACAACAAAAAGAAAAATGAGTTTGTAGGAGTCTTCCTCTGGGCCAAACTATGCCCAAAACATCCTACAAATATAATGGTTTTAAGTTAAAGTGTTTGGGAAAAGTAAACAAAATAAATTTTTCTTTATAGCCGAAACCCCCCCCCAAAACAAACCAGACTCAAGTTTCCTAAAGTCTTATTTTCAGATAGAGTGGCAACAATTATACAGACCTGAACAGACAAGAAAAATGTGTCAGCAACTATTTATTTTTAAGCACAAATGCTCCGTTTCGTGTTGAGAATTTGCTGCTTGGCTACAGTCTAAGTCACAGTAAATTTAATATATTCAGGTTTTCAATGGTTGATCAGATAAATATAGCAAAAGCAAAACCTCAGAGGGTTTTTAGAAATATCAGAAAATTAATAATAAAAACAATGGTTAGTTGCAAGCCCATTTTAGTGATTTATTATATTATATGTTATAAATTAGCAACTTTTCCAATTAGTTATTTAACCTATTTTTCCAGAAAAAAAGGTTAAAAAATAATGTTTTGAACTCCTTTTTTTATTATTCTGTTTGATGCAATTCCTAATTCAACATTTTGGGACTTTAGACTGTTAAAACATGAAACATAAAGACATCAGCACAGACTATGAAACTGTGATAGATATTTTTTACTATTTTATGTGATTTAAACAATCAGCTAATCAAGAACTGAATAGAGTCACTTTTGAGTAGCTGTAACAAACCAGAACCATTATCCTTTAAAGCATGGACACACCAGCAGCACCACTAACACTACTAAAAGGCCCACAGCATAACCATAGACTAAATCCAGTATCCAATAAATATCCAATTTGTACACAACAAATGGATGCGACTCGTGCTTAAACTATGCCTAATATTACATATTGACTTTTATACCATGTTGCAGTGTGGTCTGCAGCTCAGCTTAAATTTGGGGAATCCAACCTGCTCTCAAGGTTTTGTTTTTTATTCCTCAGCCTCATTTGATCATGTTAACACATCTGTGCGCTGCATGCTGGGAGATAGCTACGGCCTGTGGACTGCTCCAGCCTTCATTGATCTGATTACCAGAATTGTTTTTGCATTCCTTAAGTTGTTCACATCTGTAACACTATTACATGTCCTCCAAGATCCCACAGAGCTTTGGCTAATGCATCTGACTGTGTGTGTTTTAAACAACCTCTACTGTATCTTGTCAATAGAGGTCAGTGACTGCTACTGCTCTGTTCCTCCTTTCACTTAGCTACAAAATTAAGTGTCTCTTAAGCGAGGCAATCCCAAAGCTAAAGCACTCCTGCAGCTGAGTAAAGGTAAGTTGCTATATTATGCTTCATTTAAGATTTATCCTATTCTGGGGCTCTGTGGATCCAGGTTATATGATTTTTAATTTTAAAAAGTACAAGTACATGTTATTATGCCTCTTTATGCAACAGTCGCTTTGGCCATGATTGGCCAGCTTGTAGGAGTCTTCCTCTAGGCCAAACCATGCCACAAATATAAAGGCTTAAAGTTAAAGTTTTTTGTGGAAAGTAAACAAAGTAAATTTTTCTTCACAGCCAATAAAAAAAACAAAAAAACAAACAAAAAACCTACTGGATTTAGTCTATGGTTATGCTGTGAGACATGTTGAACTCTGCATGAACACTCAAACACAAGCCAACCATGAGCGGAGCTGTGGCAGCTAGTTTAGTTCAGCTTTTTGAAAAAGCTCACCTCACCATAAAAAGTATATATGTAACATCAGAACATGAAAAGCATAATATGATTTAATTTATTTATGTTGTAGACTCAGAGCTGAGAGTCTAATCATGTCAATCAATTAAGATATGACTAAAAGTAGTATTACAAATTAGAGACAGAAGGCTGAGAAAAAGTGCCAACAGAGAGAAGGAGCTGCACTGCACTTGTTAGTTTTTGCACTATTTAAAGAAAATGATTTAATCCTAAAACCAGTTACTACACTGGTAATACGTTCAATAAAAATCAGCAAACTTTTAATTTGTTCGTTTGGAAATCACAACGGTTGTTCATTGTTCAAGGTCTAGGACAGAAAGTGATTTGTTTCTGATTTATCAGAGGAAAATGTCAGCAGTTGGAGGAGGTGGGGGCACAAGATAGACTCAGTGGAAAGACGATAAGGCATACAACACTGCTGAGTTGAGTTTGTGTCTGTGTCCTTGTACTGGTAAAATCTGAAATTGCACTGTTCAGAGCTTGGGAATATTCTATGGTGGCTATTCTTCTTATACCTAATAATTTCACTCTGCAGCAATCACAACAACACATCAACAGAGGATCAACAGCGCAACATGTACACATCCAGTCACAGTTCAGTGTGCTACCCACTTTAATACATTATGTAAAGTATTTCACTGCTTTATAGTTTACAAATACAAGCTAGGTTTACTGTGGGAAAAAGTCCAATTTGTCTAATAAATAACACAAGATAGAGCCTGTTTTAATGCCCTTTCAGTTAATGGTGGCTGAGCTGCTTTGAAATGAGCAATAGCTGTAATTCCCAGATCAACTGGTCAGTTTAGCATGAACAACAACAAAACAAGCTAATCACTAACTAGAGTGGATTTTTCTGTTCAACGTTAAAAGTGACACTATATAACATCTTTAAGAATTAATATTACCATGTGTATTCTTTCATCAAAAGCTCAATTCACAGGCAGTAAAATACATAATTGATCAACGTCTGGCTGCATCATGTACTAGGTTATTTGTGATGACTCCCCTCTATTGTATCTAGTGCTATGCTATGCATTGTTTAGCATTTATCGTGATCCTGCAGTTTCTATCTGTGGCTGCTGTTAAGCAAGTACTGCATAAAGTTAAATTGCAATAATAACATAACATGAGTAAAGAAGACAAAACAAGCTAAAAAGACAAGAACTACACACTTTATATGGAATTTTCTTTCTTTTCTTCCAATTAGGCATACGCACACGAACAGCTACTGGAAAATGTTACTTTCCCAAAACAACTCTAATATTACAGTGTAATATTTCCACAACAACGTTTAACCCTAGATCAAAAATTAAACATTTCAAGAGTAGGAATAATACTTTTTTTTTTTGTATTTGTATTCTCTGTATGTTGTTGTGACATATAGGGAGATTCCCTGAGACACACACACGCAAAAAGGCGTCACAGCAACCCACTCAATATTGTCTGAAACTATCTCTGCTGAAAGAGTGATGTTCCAAAAGGTCAACGGTATGTTTTAGTGGTGTTATGATGGAGTCGGGTTTCAAAATGTTGACAGTCAGGTATTTCACACCAATGTGTCTGTGTTCGTATTTTCACCAAGCAGGGAAAGTTAAGCAAAGCAGAAATTAAGAACAGCATGACTATTCTGTGTTTGCTGAAGAACAGTAATTATCAAAGAGCTTTGCAGCGTAGATCAGATGTTTGACAGACATGATACTATAAATGTATTAAACTACTTCAGGTCTTAATTGTTAATTTACAAAAACAGGCTTTATTTTAGACAAATAAAAAATGATGTCCTGATGTGTCTCTTCACACAACACTTGGACACTGAATCAATCCACAACACTGCGTGCTCTCTTTTTTTCCTACTCAGTCATCAAATCAACTTCTGAGAAAACTCCTCCCCTCCCTTTTTTTCCCTCTCCTCCATAAAAGAAATAAATAAATAACCACAATTAGCACATGGCTAATCTGCATAGAGGAAAGCCAGCACACTCTTGGCAGAAGAGGTTGCATTGAGTATATTGTGTCATGACTGGGCTACTGGTGGATATTGCAACCATTCAAAACTGAGTGCACGTGTGTGTGTGTGTGTGTGTGTGTGTGTGTGTGTGTGTGTGTGTGTGTTTGACATGGGGATGGGGACTTCCAAAGGGTTGGGGTAAGTGGGAGGTGTCTGGAGAAGTGCCTGAAAGCAGAACTGGAGTATACGGGGCTGAGCAGATGGACTGGACGGGAGATGAGGGGTTGGGGGGGCATACGATAAACAACTGCTGCTAATTTATTCCACCACACGGCCACAGAGCCTCAGTCCACACACGCCATTGTTCTGCGTCAAAGCCCCGCAACACAGTAGCATTACACACGCCGGCTAAAGACACCCTCATATGGTGCCGGAGTTACATGCGGACAGGATATCCTGCTCTTTACCACCAGCGCCGGTACTAGAGGGGGGAGATCTGTTTCTACAAGCAAGGTGAATGAACAGAGGAAGCGTACATCAGATTAATAGCTATCTGTGTTCTCAGAGCAGACCAACTTCAAATTTACATTAGAGATATAATTTAAAAACAGACATGAACTAAGGCTCCGTATAACCTTCAGCATGTATTTATACTTTTTATTTTATTTTTAAAATACTTTGTTCATCCCATGGGGACACTGTTGTTGAGCACAGCTGCCACTGTTTGCTTTGCTCCATAAGGGTTCAGTATCTTGTCCAAGGGCACGTCAACGTGTGCACAGCTTTACCTCGTGAATTATAATCTCCTGTAAATTGAAACACATAGTGGCACAACCCAGCACCTAACAGGAACTGCAGGCAGAAAATATGAACTCCTACCTAATAGTTATCATTTATACTTCTAGTCAACCTAGAAAAGTTCTTTCATAAACACCAAAGCACAGAAGGAAGACACGCAGAATCGGAGGAGCAACAGCAGTGCGTCTCTCTTACTGGAGACAGAAAGCATTAAAAGAGTCTAGACTACTTGTTAAAATGAGCTTTTAAGAAAAGCTTAAGTACAACTACAGGTGTGAGCAGATAGCTGGGGAAGGATCTGTACCTGAGAGCTAGAGTTAACAAAAAAACAAAGCTATGGGGAGGGGAACCCCCCCACACACAAAAAAAACAACCAAATAGCTCATGTTCTCAATTAAGCAATTAGTCTGTCTTCCCACTGCATCAACCTGTGGAGTTCCAACTTTGAGCTGACCGCTGCGTGACTCCGGATAAAAGCCAGAAGGAGCTGGGTTGGGTAGAGGGGGCGGCTGCCTGCGCCTGCTGGTGCTCTCATCGACGACAGCACCCTACACACCCAGATGTTCACCCAGCTGTTCCCAAGAATTCAAAGATGTTCTGGGAGGAGAGGGAGATGGAGACTCGCACATTTGGATGACAAAATCTGCTCTCACGTCTTAGAGATATAAGGGATAAACACAGATTTTTTTCCAGGCTGCTTGGGGTTAAATAAAAAAAATACAGAAACAACAACAAACACCAACAACATAAAGATGGCAGTTAAAAACACTGCTCTGCACCTGCATGAATTCGAACTAGTTTGAAAGGAGGAAAGCCAGAAAACACTGCTGCTGTCACATATCAGAGAACATGTTATGTCGGGTAAAATTTAGTTTGACAGCAGAAGAATAATTACTAGTAGAGTTTTTCAAAAGCTTTTACATTTACGCTGACATTCAACAATCATACCGGGAGAAATTAACCTGGGGACTCAGGGTCAAGCTGGAAACCCAAACTTTCAAAATCCCACCCCGGCTATTTTACACAGTACCATCAAATGCTTAAAAAGTCTCCATAATTACCCACATGACATCATCAGGGTTATCTTGAACTGGGCTTGAAAAAACAGCTACCAATTCCAACAGAGAGCTTTTAATTTGAAAGAGTGGTCAGGTTTCCTTTCTCAAAGATAATATTTTTCAGCACTAAAATAAAAGCTTAAAAGAAAACAGCATCTTCAGATCACATTAGAAGATAAACAGAACATCACCAAACGTATTGTAAGACAGTTCCGATACGTTCTCGCCTTGAGAAGAAGCTAAACTGATCAGTGTCAGTTTAACAGTGGTGATTAACAACGTATCTGCAAGGTGCTACCTGGTTCCCAGCGCCGTACTGACAGACCTGGTGTGCTCTGTAACAACATATGTCCTGTTAAGCAGATGAAAGCAGCTTGCTGAGACCATCCAGTTAGAAAAAAAAAAAAGAGACAAAAGAACAAGTGCTTGATGCTGCTGCCTGGCCTGTCAGTGTGATGTTCAGGTTGGAACTACAAGAGAAGGAACATTTGCCCTGACTGCCGCCTGTCAACCTGTCAGGCCAAACTTATACTTCCAGGTGACAGTAGCTGATTCCTGGGAGTGATACGAGGCGAGGGGTGTTCAGAAGGACCTAGAGCAGGGCCGGCGGATGGGAGTGCACAATGTGGTGAGGAATGGTACACGGCAATCCAGATGTTCGTCATTTAACAGCGACATAACGATAAACTGCAAGTGATGTGCACTGCACCTGCAGGCGCAACAAAAACTGACTGGCCATTCTTCTAGGCTGAAGGCGATGAACGTTCAGAATTTGGAATCAAGGTAATGGTTGCAGGGATGGGCACTAAACCTAAACACTTTCCTGGCAGGGACAGGGCAGAGAGCATTGAAAAATGTCAACAACTGAAAGTTGGCATTGACTATGTGGTGTGATTTGTGCTCTTATTTACTTATTCGTGGATCAGCTCCAGATTCAAATCTAATTGAAACATCCTACACTGCAACCCAGTGCTGCAATCCAAGTACAAGTACAAGAGTGGCGGTGCCACTCTGGTCACATGAGCACTTTCCCCAGTACCACTCAGAAAAGAAAAAGTGGTCTCTGCTCTCCGCTCCTGCTCAGAGATAAGCCACTTGATGAGCTAGCGGGCAGCGTCTCCTCCCGTCAGCATCGGAGGCAAAGACAGTGATCGGTTACATCACGTTGCCAGGGACCCGGCTCAGGCTGCCGAGAAGGATGCTTATTCAGGCTGACCACTGGCACCCTGGACGACCCATTACGATAAGTGTGTCACTCGCTACAATGCCAAAAATACCCTGGCTGCTGAATGAGGCGAAGCCACTTAAGGACCTGGCTGGGTCGCTGCCTGCCTCACTGTTAGAGTCACAACTCTGACACTGACGTCAAACATGCTGCACACACATGCACGGCCAGAGGAAAACATGTTCGGTCATAATCTGAATCACACACTAGTCATTAAAGGCAGAACACAGACAAGAAAAAAAAGTTCAGTTTATCACACGTTTCAGGCCTTGCTTGTAAACAAATGAGTGACACGCTGAACTCGACGGTGAAGACAGTTCATTTGCACTCTGACAAACAACCGCGGACATGCAAAGGTCGAGAGAGGAACACACCGGCAACAGTTACTGCTTTTTCAACAGCTCATGTTTAAGCTATCACAACACAAGAGTCGTCAGCCACGCAGCGAACACAGTCCAAATGCATCTTCAGCGCAGAAATTGTTGTCAACTGCCACACGAGCTACAAACAATGACACAGGACAGCCTTTCTGCTGCTGCTTTTGTCTGTAACTTTGTCCCTGCTGACCACCAGTTGCTCTGTTTTTTTAACAGTGAGCTGATCAAATCAAAACTAAACAATGGCTCCAAATCAAACAGGCTGCTAACTGGACGCCTGGTACACGGCTGTACACAAAGTGAAGGCATCTAAACACTGGCCTGTTTCTGTGAAAAATGCCGGTTAAAAAATAAGCACTGAATATATAGTTTAAAAAAAAATATTATTTGCATTCTTCATTTTAAAGTAAAATACAGCCACAGAAAATGAGGAAGAGCTTTTGTTTACTGCTCGAGCTGTAACTGATGATTCTGCTCATTGTTAATTAAACGTTCAACTCAATATTTTGGCTTCTGTGTCATAAAAAAAGTAACAATTGCTCTTCACAATTTGCCAGAGGCCAAGTTTAAAATTATAATTGTATCGAACCAGCACTTTAAAACCAAACAGGGATTTAATTTCAATTACTGCTAGTTGTTAACCTGCTGGTTAATTTTGTGATTAATTCATCATTTGTCCATCACAGTTTCCCAGAGCCTTCGTTGGCATAGTCATGTGTATTTTGTCTGCTTGAAACCATCTTCATCATCATATTATCAATTTACAGTCTTTTAATCACGTAACAATTGTAACTGTAACATCAGCTCCTGTTCTTTCACTGGATTCCACATTTGGGTATTGATCAGACTACGTCAGCCTGCACATGCTTTATTTCCTCAGCTGAAATAATACACTACATATTAGGCAAAACAGAAAAGCAAGGTTATGACTAGAGGGCACGATCAGTAACAACAAATGTAATGACCAAGTTTCTAAAAGACAAAGGGAGAAAATCAACTGTTCCTTTTTGCACTCACATTCCTTCTTTCCCACATACTTTATATATAAGCCATTGGCTTTTTTTGTTAACAGAGAGCAAAGGTGAGCACTGTGTGAGAGAGGCAAGAAGCATCATTCTAAACCTTCTAGTATCAACAACTGCACCCATTTAAAGGTTAACCACTTTATTCCATAAAAACACACACACACACACACACACCATACGTCATGTAAATGAAGTCTGTAGTCTCACACAGACTTCAGAGAAGGATATTACTATGCTAATCTGGAGCATTTTAAAAGGTAAATGTCAGAAGAAATGAATTACCTTTACATTCCCAGTGTGCCCTGGTGCAGTAGCCCAGGTTTGACATTTGTCCATGAAGGAACCTGCTTTTCCCAGTGTGGTTTCAATATGAAACACTGGCTTTAAAATGATTCAGAGTGAGTCAGTATCATGGATGTAAGTTCACTTTTTATGTCATTAAACCCAAAGATCTTAAAAGCATTGCTGAAAGTCAGCTGGAAAACTCAATGTAGTTTGTGGAAGTTATTGAAAATGGAGGCCTTCAGTCAAATACACATTTACATGGTGGCCAGCTTCACACCATACTGCTGATTCACGTTTCCCTGTTGTGCTCAGTGGTGACAATTTGTGAGGACAACTAATACGACAACAGCAAAAAAGACAACGCTGTCTTTTGGTAGTCAGCGCGATGAAGGAGGTCAGTGTTACTAAAGAAAGATGGATGGCTGGTGACACGTGGAGTAAGAACAGGTCGGCAACATGCACACACACACACACACACACACACACCCCACCACCAAATAACAGTCGCACTTTGTACACAAATACACACAGCTGTCAGGGGCAGACGAAGATCATTCACAAAACACCCACCGCCCTCCCCTGGGTATCACTGACACCGTTTCTCCCTCACACAGACACACACACCCACACCCACCATCCAGTCTCACACACCCACACACACACAGTTGCCGGGAGGCAGCGTGCTGTCCATGTGGCCTGTGGAGAATCATTACTCAGCAGTGCAGACTAAAGAGCAGAGAGTGAACTTCCTCTTTGAAGGCCCCGTCTTCCTCTTCTCCATGACACACCCCCTCCAACTAAACAGTCACAGCAGCAGCTGGATGTTGTTCTCTATGGGTTCTTGGAAATGTGCGCTGCGTCGACTGAATAGGAACAAGTCAGAAAGTGTTGGTTTCTAGTAAGTTTTCACAGACTGATGTCTCCTCTAGTGACACACACCAATTATTATTTTACCAATAATCCAATCATCATTAAAACAACAACAAGTATGAAACATGCCTATTACAAGCTCCCAGACATCAGGGCGGTGTCTTAAAATGTTTTGTTCAGACAACAGTTCAAAATGTAAAAGATATTCAGCTGACTTTCCTTTAAGACAAAGTGTGAATATCAAGCTGAAACTGGCAAAAGTAGTTAGATTAATTTTCTGTCAACTGACTGCTTCAATAATCAACTAATCATTTCAGCAGTGATCACAGCTATTCTCCATGAAACTAAATTATTTGTCTATTATTTACAACTAAAAACTTGTGAGTGAATTGAAGCAAACGCAGCTTAGCTAGCGCCTGATGCCAGAGGACTAATTCTGTAGAAATGCATGTGAGGACTGGAAAATTACAAGAAAGAAAGACATATATATATATATATATATATATATATATATATGTCAAAACTGTATGCTAAGACATAAACATTGTGTCCAGTGTAGCATTAACAGTCAGTTAACAGGGGCAGTACAAAGTGTAGATCATCTGTGTTTTGAGAGGCGTTAATGAGGAAAAAACAGAATCCCCAATCCCCCCAAATAACTAAACACTCATCCCCCCCAAAAAAATAAAAACAAAAACAAATGGTACAAACAAGTATGAAACAAAATGGATCAAAATGTTTTGGATTTGGGAATTTAACAACCACCTACTTTTTAAAATCTCTTGTGTTTTCTGACCAACAGTCCAAAATCAAATCACTCTTAATTCACTATCATCAGCAACTAGAAATTAAATACTTTACTTACTTCCTACTTTAGCTTAAGTTTAAATGTGATAAATCAACAATTACCTGATTCATAGTCAATAGCAATTCTAACAGCAACTACTGTATTCATTTTTCATTTCAGTAATTTTATTACACATATAGATACATATTAAATTATTAAAACTATGTTCAGGTGCAGGACACAACCAGATTTAGCAGGAAAGATGACTGACTGTAGTTATAGATTTATGTTCTGTTCTCAAATAAGACATTCCAGTACATCTTCAAACAGACGACACACAATAGCTCTAATGTGTTAAATAAGAAGCTACTGGTCGTTTAAAGCTTTAATTTGTTTTACTTGTGAATAGCACTGTAGTAGGCAACACATTTGCTCTGTTAAATATTTAATATATTCAATTTCTTCTGAGAGTTTTTGACACAATAAAGTCATCATGAGACTGTTTATTTATAGGTTGCTTTCCAATTTACAGTGGAGCTCCCCTTGTACATCAGTACTAGAGCTGTGCACACGTCTGTTAGCGGCAGTCAATTTGATGTTTTTGCAGTTTGGGACTTTGTCATCGTGCTTTCGAACTGTGGGACTTTCTAAAAGAAATATTTACAGAGTGTCTTCGATTATGATTTTATACATACTCAGATTGGGAAGTGAGCTGTGCAGAGCTGAGCGGGCATCCCTCATGGCTCACACTCCCGTGTGTTAAGCACAGGGTGGAGTTCTGGTGGTTACTCCAAAACAGCCCCAGTCGGATCAACTTCAGAGTATTTGTTTGTGTGCAAGGCGAGACGAAAAACACATTATTAGCCCTCACCCACCGCTCAATTACTACATTAATTTGTCTTCAGCAGGTGGCCCCAGGCAGGTGAATGGCTCCATAAAACTCACCCATCGAATCATTAGTGCAGATAGATCCGCCAATTAAAAGGCCAATTGTGGCGCTGCTAATGAATGGAGAGTTGGAGAGTTGAAGTATTTAATAAACTCAGCTAAAATACCGCCAGAAGCACTTATTACAGCCTGTTCTTCTTCAGGGGGTAGCTTGTGAAAAACCCTCCACCTGAACTTTGGTCTACTGGCAGCCACATCAAGCTCTGCAGACAGACATCAAACACACAACCAGGTCTCTGACTGAACCCAACGTGTGCACAAAGTGATGACCTCAGGTGACATCTCCATGCCATGATCAGTTTATGTTTAGATGTGCCTGTTTGCCCTGTGTGAGCAGTCCTGTCCTCCACACACGTCTGGGATTATAAGCATTAAATTAATGTCTTCCCTGCACCTGCACCGCTGACACCAAGACAAACTCCTGTAAAGGCTCCAGTTTAAAGTGATTCTGATTTTTCCCAATTCAGTGACACTAATGAGATTTTCAAACAGCCCTCCTGCAAAAATGCAGTTTCTGCTGCCTTTAAGTACGCTTAGCAGCCAAAATGTTCAATTACCTCCCCAGACACTCTCCTTCCACTTGTACAATGAGGATGAGCTTTGGCTTCTTCAGCAAAGAACTGTTCTGAAAGAGCAAGGGCTCACATGAAAGGGTAATGAAAAGGTGTTGAGGGGTGTTGGGATAGACATCACTCTTAAGAAACTGCGAGGATATGGTTCCAAGGTTGTGAACACAAACACGGCTTAATGCAAACTAGTTTGATTACACCACTTTCACCTTAAATTGTAAATTGGATGCTTTAATAGTAGTACGGTGCTGTCACCAACATAATCTAACCGTCATTACAACTGTCGTTCTGCACAGATATTCAACAAAAGTGACAGGACTTCGCTCTGGGGAGACATTCATGGGCTGCTGAAAAAGAAATGTGACACTTTCTCCAAAGATCACAACTGTAATTTGACACCGGGAATAAAAGCGTAAGTGTTTTGGCGTTTGTTTAGTTCGCAACCAGAAATAAAAATAAAAATTACACACCGATGACAGTAACAAGATTTGATTCAATAAGATTAGTGAGAATACTAAGGCTAGAAAATAACCTTTTCTAAAATGAATTCTAGTAGAGTGAATATACCTGTCTAAAGGAATTTGACACCAAATGTAAGAAAAGTTAAGCTGGGGTGAAGTCAGGTCACCCCATTAACCAATATTTTAAAGCTGTCCCCGATCATGGACACTTCTCTTTATGCAGGAAGTGAAAAATTGAAACTAAAAGGGGAAGTCCAGTCCTTCCCCTAAACAGCGGTGAGCAGCACTCCAAAGAAAGATGGACTCATCAATGTGACACTTCAAGTCCTTTTTAGTTTTTTACTTTAATATAAAGCAATACAGAACAGCCGGGTTAGTGAGTATGACTGTACTGCATGCTGAATATCTGCCTGTCTGGGACCAAATATTTAACCTGAAGTATTTGCCATCATGTAGGCAGAGCTACAGCTGAGTAAAGTTGCAATGTTCACCTTTTGAGTGTCCACAATTTGCCTTTAATTGTGGAGCGGCAAATCAAAAAGTGTGAAAAGCTTGCACCTTAGAGTTTAAAGCAACAAGTGGTGGTATCACTTCCCTAGAAGAACGACCTGTCCTTTATTTCCTGAATACTAAACACAGACCTTCTGGTAGAAATAAACCAAATATGTCAACACGCATGCACCAAAAAGTCATAGTGCTTCTGCCCTCTTTGATTAGTAGATGCATTGTAAAAGTTCACAAAAAAGCCCAAATGATATATATTGATAATATTTGGAGAGAGTAGATGGAAAGGCCTGTCCCCTCACTGGGATGAAGACGCATAGCATATATAATATAGCATATTTCTCTCTCAGAATGACCACATGCCATTGGATAATGATGAAGATGTCCATCATGCATCATCATGCATATACGTATCAAAATGATAAAAACAAAATGTAAAGGCAGCGCTACACACTTCCCCTCTCTTGCCTATGAAACATAACTGTGGAGTAAACACACAGATGCATGTGGCTGTTATCACTGAGTCAAGAGATGTAGGTGACCATCGTTGACATGGTTACCCACTCTGCATGTGGAAGTAAATTAGACTATTGTAAACCTGCTGCGATTTAAAAAAAGAAAAAAAGAAAAAGAAGCTGTGACACTTGGCTGACACCTTGGTTGCTTGTAAACACAACTCTGCAGCCAGTCAGAGTCACTCACGTGGCACACGAGCCTCCTCAACTCCTGATCTGGAGACGTGGAGAACACAGTTGTGTATTTTTTTTTGGGGGGGGGGGGGGGGGCTTATATGACCACACCTACTCTATCTGCTGTACCAGAGTCAGGCAAGGAGCAGCGCGCACACACACACACACATCAGCTCCAAGAAAATAAACAAATAAAAACAAAGTGTCACATCTGAGGGTGAAGAGCTATAAATGAAAGCGGAGATGTGGTTCAGGTAAACCTGAACATATACAGACAATGGTGGGTCTACATGAGTACATCATCATGCAAATTACTGCAGTGGGAGGAACTGAGCAATATGTGTTCACAAAATGCTTCCACTAAATACAACCAGTGATGTTATTAGTCTAAAATATATATCCTACTGTCTAGTGTGCAATTCTGTTGATTTGAGAGACTGTTCTGACATATTTAAAACAGAAAAAATATAAAGGTATTTTAACACTACACAAATGCATATAATAGTGCTCAAAATGAGTACAAATATAGAAAAGACACGGGGGGGGGGGGGACTATGTAGTCTTGACACGGTGGAGGAACACATATCTGGGCAGAGGGGGGCTGTGTTTTCTGCAGCCTTCTATTAGATGCAATTATAAATGGCCGAGAGCAGAAGGACGGGGGAGCCAATCAGATCTCAGCTCGCATGTCAACCTAAGACCAACTGTCTCCTGGCTCTGACAGCAGGATTTTTACCTCCATAATTCAAATCCCAAAGCAAAGGCAATCTGCACTTTGCCAACTTTGACCGGCGGGGGCCGGTGTTTACAAGGTGGCACATGGAGGAGAGATGCGAGGCGTGGGTGGGGGGGGTGGGGAGAGAAGACGGGGAAAGAGAGAGAGAGGAAAAAGGAAAAGCTGCAATGAATGAAAAGCCTCCGTCGAGATGAACCAATCGCGGCCACAATCACACTTTGATCCGAGTAAACACTTAGCGGGTGTAATTGTTGCCATTCGCTGGGCTGTGAGACACATCTCCACAACGCCGCTGCTTTTTTCCTCGTTTTCAGCCGACAGAAGGGTCTTTTTCTCTTAATGATTATGCAAATGCTATTTAACGGCTACTGCTGTCATTTGCATTTTGTTTATCGCTTTGACAGCCGCTGACACAACTTTGATAGCGGGCGGTGCGAACACAACACACGGGCGACAAACGAAGCAGGCTCCCGGCACGAAATAAGCACAGTTTACAGCACTTTAAAGTGGAAAAAAACGAGGGTGAAGAAGCACTGCGAAGAAATATCACCTTATCTCCCTCTGCACACACACACACACACACACGCACTTTCTCCTGACAAACTCCTGCTCCACTTAGTCAAACTCGTGCCCTGAACCGAGCAGAGACACTAACGTTTCCCGCGACTCGCAGAGTAGTTTGTGACAGAACATGCGGCTTGTTTCTCGGTGTAAAAACACTGTTGCAGGGGGTGGTGTTGGGAGAAAGAGAGAGGCAGCCATTTTAGAGCTCTTGCTACATAGACAATGGCTGGGTCCAATGCAATGTGCAACTATACACTGCTTTTTCTCAGCTACTGAGTGACTTTAACTCAGTCAAAGTGTGTCTGTGCACTGAGTGAAGTTTACCTGATTTCTGTTTGGAGGTTGTCCAGTGTTTCCCGGGCTCATGGGAGGCGGGTGATGGGTCCTTTGTTGCCAACCCGGATGGACCCCACCATACTGACTGCTGCCCATATCCCCTGGTCCCTTGCTGGCTCCTTCCTGATTGTTATAGTCTCCTTGGGGGTAGTTCGGGTAGCTCCTGGAAGAACTGGGGGATGTCAAAAGCTGATTTAAAGTTGGCGTAGACGTAGGTTGTTGGTTTCCCATGTTATACCTCTGATTATTATAAGAAGCAGCCATAACTGTGGTTCCTCCTGCTGGCTGTTGCTTGCCTGGCTGCCCCCCAGCCGCCGGAGGCTGGTTGTTACGCGGGGAATTCATGGCCCCGTACCCTTGGCCCTGATAAGAAGTCCTGCTCTGGAACGGGCTGTAGCTGTTATAATGGTTGGGGTAGCCGTGTTCGTGTGAATTAGGGGGATAAGGGTCCATCATGCCCGGCCCCGATGCAGCTGCCATGCCAGGGCTTTGTTGTCCGCCATGTTGATGAAAAGGGGCCCGGCTGTAGTGCTGGTTGTAACCGTAAGGAGGTGGAGGAAAGGGTCCCGGGTGGTGGTGTCCCATTCCGGGATGGTTATTCCCTTCAGGCCCGCCCGTATCATTCTGATTACTGCTATTATTATTTACCCTGGGTAAATTTCCGTTGCCGTTCTTCATGTCAGGATCCCCTCCTCCCCCAGCATTTCCAGCATCGGTCCCGTCCTGCAGCTCCTTCTGACCAGGAGATCCACCGTCAGGTCCCGGTTCCTTATTTTCATGCTGTTTCTCTCCTGGTACCGACTCCTCCTGTGGGTCCCGATCCGGCTTTTTGAGTTCGGATGGCGGGCTAGTGTTGAGAGTGGCGACGCTGGCGACCTGAGCGGCCATGATATCCCTCTCTCTCTCTCCCGCACTCTTTCTCTACCTCTCTGTCTCAGCACGGCGACTCACTCACAATAAAACTCCGAATAACCATTGAATATACATACAATTATATTTATAACAACGTACCCGTCGTCCCGGTTCATTCCCCCCTTTGCCCTCCGCCCGGACTGGTATCCGGTAATCCACTGCGACTCTGGTTAAAGTTAAAAACACACGAGGGGAAAGTTTGTGAAAGAAAAAATATATAAATACAGAGCCAGGGAAATTAATTTCACCGACACAAGTGTAAGTCTGTGTGTGTGTGTGTGTATGTGTTGGAGAGGGGGGGGGGCGCTTCTGTTACAGAACGAGAGCGCGAGCTAGAAATCAACCAAACCAGCACGAGGCTCCGCGAGACACAGCCATCTTACCGACCTGTCGCGAGAAAACCAAAACCCGGAGCGGAGCGCGCGGTGAAAACTGGATCCGGGCCGCGCTCATCTCCCATCAACATTGTTTATAGGGGAAGAAGAAAAAGAAAAGGAGACATTAGTGTGGGTTTAACACGCGTCAAACCGAGCCCAATAATATGTCGTCGAATTCAAAAAGCAAGGTTCGTTAACGTGAAATGCCGGTCACTCTGAGACTAATTAAGTGTTGCATACAGGTGAGAAGCGTATGCTAATGAACACACAGTAAGTGAGCTCGTCACTTATTTATGTTCGAAGATATTTTATAAATTTTCTTCAAAATGTGTAGTATATAAGTTGCTTTTTGTGGTGTAGTGATTTACACATTTACACACTCATTTTATTATTTATGCTGTATGTGCTGCAATATAACAATAGTACTTGTATTTGCAATGACATAAACTAAAAAAAGTCTCATAGCTAAAGAGTTGTCTGAGCAGACATCATTTCAATCCATGACCTCAATAACAACCAAAGTGAGGGTGGCTTATTTATGTTAAGTTCAAAAAAACATTTTAAACAGCCACAGGCTTTTTGTATACAAAGCTGCTGTGTAATGCTGATAAATGCCAGACTTTGTGTCACAGGTTTATTTGGTATTAAACATTAAAATGTCCATTCCTTCACCATACCACTCTGCCTTGAAGTCAGACATAACTATTCAACCAGTGTGATTACAAAAAAGAATATAGCTTCATGCACGAGCTGTGTGTTTGTCTTTGTTCCATTTATTTGTGCACTTTTATCATATTAGCTTGTTAAAGGAGTGGAACAAAATAGTCTACATTGTCATCTTGTTAGAGTGGGCTAATGGGTACAAGTGACTGCTTCCATGCTGCGTCCATGTGTCACCAACAGCAAATGAGAGCAGTGGATGGAGCAGAGTAAAGTAGAAGAAAAAGCATGAAATTACAACCTGTGTGTGTGTGAGAGAGAGAGAGAGAGAGAGGGAAGGAAGAAGGATGGGGGATGGACTGAGCCAGTCACAGAGCAGGAAGTGATACAAAAAGAGAAACAGTGGTGGTGGAAAAGTGACAGTAGAGGCCACTGAAATTCAACACACCACATTATCTGTTTAAAGTCAAATCCCACGCCAACACACACGAGAACCAGACGAGATTTGGGGGAAATCATCAAGTCGCCCTGTGCAATTAATAGAAACAGACACCCTATGTCTCTCCACCTCTCTCTCTCCCTCCCCACCCCCTTTCTTCGTGCTCTCTGCCTGCCTGCCTCGCGCTCTCCTAGCAGCAGCAGCGAACCTCAGTGCTGCCTTCACGCGCTGTCGGAATTTTTCCTCAGTCTCTCTCTGAGTCAGACAAGAGACTCATACAGAGGCATAGAAAACAGCCGAATATGAAAACAAAGTATAGGTTGGCCAAGGTTCCATGAGGAACCTTAGTTATTGATATCTTAGAGTGTAGTCAGAGGGTGAAAGCTGATTAGTACAACAAACTAAGTTAAACAAAGCAAAGTAGGATGAAAGTAACATTTAAGTTCACAGTAGCTGTGTGATGACATTAACTACTTCATCAGCAAACAGTACCAGGGTAGTGTAGATTTTAGAAGATGTAGGGCATATAGACACGAGGTTACTATAGAATTTAAGTGATGGAAACACAAGATCCTGTTAAAACAGTTGCAAATAGTAGGTGGCTGAAATTAAAAGTATTGGTTGTATTGTAAAATATAATTAATATGTACAAAGGAATTGGATATGTATTTGTGTTGATAAATCAGCAACTTGTTTATTTTTGAATTAAAAGATAAAGTGCTTCTTGTACAAAAAACGTTCATGTGTTTGCTCTTCTATTTCGAGGGTGAACTTAGAGCATTAGACGCACACACAGACACACATCTGTTAACAACTGTTACAGCATTTCCAATAAGAGAGTACTTGAATGCTGCGACGCTGTGTATTCACGAGCCTCAGGCGGAGCACGTGAAGGCAGCATCACCGCTTGCAAAAGCAGCAGAACTTTGCTATGTGAATGTGGGGGATGGGAAGCAGCAGCTCCCTGCTCTGCTCAGCCCTTTCTCTCTGTAATGCGGGTCTTTCTGCTCACATTGCTCACTCTGTCTGTGGAAAAGAGATCCCCTTTTTCACTTTAAGTTTTACTTAGACAACAACAAAAATATCCACATGTATTTTAAAGCTGCAAATATAGCTCTTGTATGTTTAATAAATGAGAAGAGCTATGCAGGGTGGAGGGGGTCAGTTCAGCTGCTGTCTGCTTATATAGGCTAAGGAGGGCTGTGTGTGTGTGTGCGTTAGCAGAAAGCGCAGAGATGATGCTGTTTTGGAGGAGGGGGTAGGGAGGTTCTTTTTAGCATAAACTTGCTGTTTATTATCACGGGGTGCAGTCTCTCATCTCTTTTTAATATTTCTGAAAAGAGCTCTACAATCTGCATTTAATGCTTCTATTTCCTCGTTCTTATTTTAGAAGTATGTACAAAATGTGCTGCATTTTTTAGTGCTCACCTTGGAAAATATTTATCTGTTCTTCATGCTGCTCAAGGAAGCTGCAAAGTGCCTTAAAAGTACTAAGTATGATAGGTTATATTATTGTGCTAAATCCGTCTTTATTTTTATGATGTTGGACTTGTATGGGTATCGTGTTCTTTTTATATACAATGTGGACTGTTAATACAGGCTCAGTAGTAAGCATGTGGACCCCCTCTAACTCAGAATTAATAAGGATGGTTTAATTTTTGAAAATAACATAACTTGGAGATCACTTTTAGAGGCTTTTATTTTGAAATGCTGAACCAGAATCAGAAAAAAGACCATCTACAGCGATTTACGGTTTGCTGTTCATATGCAGTCGCAGCATTATAACTGTCATCCACCCACATATGAAGCGTGACTTGACGAAAAAGTGTTACCATGAAAACTTCTCAGTGTAATTCTCTGTCATAATCCTGTCTGGCTCATGTAGAATAGGATTCACAGTTCCCACGTGATCTCATACTGTTGTGGCCCGTGTCTGTCTTCTGTCTCATTCACATTCATTCATACAGAGAAGGAAAAAAAACTTAATTTACAGATTGTTACATTTAAATCACATCTGGAGTCTCTCACATTTGTCTTTCTGCTCTGACTGTTGATAGTGATGGTGGTTGTGTGATACCCCCCCAGCCCCCCATCTGTCCCAGGATGATGATTTAAGAGTGTTTACTCATACCCCAACGCTACCTCCCTGTGAGGCTGACTGTGATGCATCACCTTCAGCCCAGTGCCGCGGCTTACCCCAGCCGTTACCCCAGCAGCAGCTTGGACTTCATCCGGTAGCCATTTTCACTATTATCATTTTTAAACTGATATCAGAAAAAAACACTGGACAGGCTAGGGCCATAAATATTTTACTGACTTAGCTAAGCCAAAAATATTATATTACAGTTAAATTAATGTAAGCCTTAGATATTCTTAAACATGCATTTTTAATGTAGTAACTTTTTTCAATTAATCTCAGCTTTGGACAGTAAAAGTGTCACTCTTGTTAAGCGAGTTAACTGATTACTGATCATTCAGGAGTTTTTCTTTTATTTTTATCCCTTGGGATCCTGTCTGGGAATGGAGCCATACAATCACCAAGACAACCCAATAATGTGGCGTGGAATTTCCTAACAAGAGTGAAGCTGGATTCAGACACAGACACACACACACACACACACTGATGCACAGTACACACCCACGTGTACAAAAACCTAACACAACCCATACCTGACAATAATATACACGCTGAGAATTTATGGCTGGGAAGAGTCCGTCATTGACACACACTTGCGGCAAACATCAGTGGCAATCCCACACTGAGGTTGTTCTGGCCACACACACACACACACACACAGACAGTCACAACAGTTGGGGCCTGTCCAGATGGTTGCCAGGCAGCAGTTCAATGCATAGTCTGGAGTGTGTAGAGGAAGGAAGTGCCACTTTGCGAAGTGCAATGGGCATCCGGCTCGTTCCCAGATGCTGTGTGTGAGAGTGTGTGTGTAGCCGGCCGTTTAAACTTACACCTGACAAACACACACCCACCACTTTGTAAACAGTGAAGAAATAAGGAATGTGCAATACAAGTCCTGCCTGGTTTCACTCCCTAATAAATGTGTGGAGATTCATATTTTTTCTTAAGAAAACACACACAGTCAGGGCCTCAGTATACGTTTAATCCAAACATACAGCTTTGATACATGGATGGATATTAAAAAGCACTTGTGGAATTACTCTGCTGCCTTATACGGTCATGTTTCAGATTAATCTTTCAGCCATTGTTCTTACCTGATTTGATCAAATCAGATCAAACTTTATTTTTTTTACAAGGCACTGCTCACCCTGAACTGCTTAGCAGATATTCAATCAGTTGCTCTTCTCTCCTTGTATTATTCTCTCTCAAGCAGTGAAATCCTCTCTGTTCCTTAGGTGAAAATAGACGGGGGACCTCAATGCCCCATGACAGGCTTTCAAATCAAAGCTGATAGGACATATTCAGGTTACACTGGAACACTTCTATCAATTTTTTGTGTGTGTGTGTGTATGTGTGTGTGTGGGGTGATAATTTGCTAGAGGGCATTTTTTGAAAATCTCTGAATTCATGAAGTCCACACAGTCACACTGGCACCGGTGCTGAATTCTAAACACTCAATTTTCTCACACTGTGTTCAAGTGAAGTGAAGGAAGGACTCCCGATCTCAACAAAGCCAGGCAAGGTTAAGAGCACTCAAAATTACAGTGTCCACCCTGCAAGGACAGAGAAGTGCTCATTCTCTTTTCATGCAGGGAATCATCTTTGTAGTAGGGGAACTCATCACTGCAAGCACACTGGGAACTGCTCCATTGTGGGTCACGGAGCCCAGTATGTGAGCCTTTCTTCGACTGACAAGCCAAGTCCCATCCCCGTAAATCACACAGAGAATCTTATCAGTGTGTCAGCTGTGAGGCAGACTGATATAAAAAACAGAAAAAGGGCATACAGCGCAGTCTTACAGGAAAAAACATTGTTTCCTTAGAAAATGAATGTACTCAGCTTTACAAAAATACATATCACGAAACAGAGGTTTTTCTTTTGTAGGAGTCATTAGGATCAGTCACACGTTTTCAATACAGGCCTGAGAAGCTAATGGCTATCAAGCTAGCTCCATAGATGCACACGTAGATGCTGCCTGACCTGCTTGTGTGCATTGGTGTCAAAGCGTCAACCCGGCCGCCATGTGGGATCAGGAAGTTCTCACCCCCTAATGCATGTAATTTTTCAGCAGTTGGGTTACTTACAAATGCCAGAAATACAGAGATACAGGATGCCTGGTTAAGTTTACAATTCAGATTCTTCGTATAAAAAACATTTTTACAAAGACTGTTGTACTTGTGTAAGGTTTAGTTGACAGTTTTTGTAAATTCATGTATTTGAGTTCATTTACTAAAAACTAAATTTGGTACAGTATTTACAGTTTAGCTATTTACATATATACATCGACATCATTGATAATTTACATATTTCTAAATATAAATAATAACTTTAAGAGTTAGATAATTTGCAGAATCTGGCTTTTGGATGCATTTACCTCAGTCTAAGCGTTTCTAGTTTCTGATTGGTTGATACTGTCACATGAGAGGAACAAGGAAGTGAAGGTGTTGTGAAGTTCATGAAGTGACAAGAACAGCAAAGAACTGCTGAAAAAGTTGTCTGTCTCTATCCAGCTCCTTATCCCTACAAGGGTGATTCAACCACCACACATCAAATCCTCACCTTACACTTGTAATTACTTAACACTACACACCATATTTACTGTGTGCTTTTACCATAGTATCACTGGTGAATAGAAATTTCAACATATTATGTGTTATTCTTTAACAGGATGCAGGATGTAATAGTTTATTGCATTATATTAAAGTTTATTTCAAATAATAATAATATTGTCATTTTGTAATACCACATTTTCTATCTTTTTAATTTTTTTTATTTATTTAAGTCCTTGTTTGTCAATCAAGACATACAGGGTGGAGTCAGTGTTTTGGCCTGAAGTAGCTAACAACCGATCACATAACTGCCTGTGGTCTTCTTCTCTTGACTGCTAGACAGAGACATATGTAATTAAAGTTCAATAAATGTATCTCTAGAAAGGCTAGCAATCTGAAATGAAAGCACTGAGAAAAGGACATTTTCTAATGACAATTCTTGGAATTACATAAAAAATCTTACATTTCAAATCAAATTAACCAGATTATTTTAAATACATTAGACATTTTATTGGTTTTTATTAGTTTTTGAACACTTCCCATCTTTATGCACAGTTGTTGATTTTATAGTTTCAAACTGATTTTAAAAACACATTTGTTGCATCATCACTCTGATGTAAAACCAACATAAAATGCTATATTTTGATGCATATAACTCTGGCCTCCTTTTTGTATTTGAATAATAGATTGGGTCTTAAGATTCTGCTCATGCGTTGCATTCAAAATAGAAAGACAGACTAGGCTATGAATATTTAAAGCTATAATTGAACCAAATATGCATGTTTGAATTAGTGATACAGAGGCCATAGGTTTGCAATCAATGGCTGCAGTCAGGGGACCTGCGCTTGTTTTGAGGTGAAATAGCTAACTGTAATGCAGACATGATGAACAGTGGGCTGGCAGAGAGATGGGTGAAATTGACATGTTGAAGACGAAGTGATTAAGTTACCTGTTACAGAACAGCCCCTGAGCATATATCAATATGAACTGTGGCAGGCTGAGAAGATGAATTGGATGTGAATGAATGGATGTGGAAAAAAAAAAAAAAAAGGAATTGCAAGCAGCTGCACTTACACAGCATAGAGAATGGAGTCTATGTAGAAACCAAAGATGCATTTTATGGAGAAACCATTTTCAGTGTGTAATATCAGTATGTTGATATAAGGCATTATATAGAAAAATGGCTGATGTAATTCACTCCCCGGGCTCCCGAGATGCTCAAGAGACCAATCTTCTCATATATTGAAATTGGATGTATTTCGGCTGTTACACGAGCTGAATCATTTTCTTGTCCCACTCTTTTAGCCTGTTGTTTACAGATGCACCTTTTGTTGTGCCTGAACTCTTCCCTCTTATGGGGGCTGATGTTTATACTGTTTTGAGCATGAATGCCTTAACTTACAAAGGGCAACAATGAAGTGAAATTGAAAGAAAGAAGGGGACGCATTAGCATAGCGGTTTGATATAAGGTAGGTGGTGGAGTTGATGCTGAAGCAGCCACAGTGTTCTTTTTGAAGGAGGATAAACACAAACATGGGGGAACAAACTCTGGCGTATAAAATATAATGTTTGCATGTTTTCAAGGTGGCACCATCAAGGTAGAAAGATACGTAGACTGACAGGCCTTAAGGCAAATGTGGTCCTAATGACAATTCAGGGGGCCCCTCTGTCGTGATGAGAATTGTCCTCATGTGTGGCGGCACACTTAAGGAATGACCTTTTGCATCCATGTAAAGGCAGCAGGCGGGGGTGGTGGTGAAGTGGGTCCTGCACCACCCACCAGTCAACTGTGAAAACAAAACTTTATCTTGCCTCTGTGGGGAGGCTGCAAGATAGGGGACTACAAGGCCTTTGAGGGCAGGACCCATTCTTCGGGGCTGATTATTAGCCTGAAGGCTGCAGGGCAAGGCTGAAGATAGGGGTGGCCGCTGGCTGGGGGGGTTGGATCCTCCGGTCTTTGCATTGAAATGCTGATGAAAGAGACGACATTCAGCTGTAATTGCTCTTTTCGCTGTAATTCTCGGTGACACACCTCTAAGCTGAAAACCAAGAAAACAAACCATGAACGCTGATGTGCTACAGCAGCTGCCACTTTTTTCTTTCTCCGCGCCTGGCGAGGGAGAAGGTTGCCGAGATTAACAAACAAAATGCACTATAATGTGTGACAATAAAGTAAAACGAGGCTGTGCATATGACTTTCCAGTTTTTCTCCATCTGTTGCCAGTCGAGTTGATAAAACATAATCCACGGTTTCCTCTGAATATGATATGAGAGCTTACAATTTGGAACGCATCATTTGGATCATTTAGGATTTGGAACAGGTTCCCATTTGAAGAGGGGTATTTGAACCAGAACCTTAAGAGACACTGCTGGGCACAGCTCTTGCCAAATAGGGCATTTATAAAAGGTTGGCACAGGCCCTACAGAGTGAAGGCTGGCAAAGGCATGATGCCCACATCATAGTGCCAACCAAGGGTTTTGTTTGGCATGTGTCTCTGTAGTATGGCTCGTCTCCTCCAGACAACTGGCCCAAACACAACTTAGCATTAGGTTACAGAAGCATTACAAACTGAAAGTGATTCATTAAAAGGCTCTCTGTCTCTGCGTGAGATGAGCGGTGCAGAAAACAAGCATCAATTAATAACGTACAGCAAAGATGTAAATTAAAAGGTGAGCATATTTCATAGCCCCCGTTAGCCTCAGCTGTCTGTCTGAATCAGGTTTTAATAAATCTATAAGGACTAACAGCCTTTATCATGTGGATTCACAGCATTAGGGAATGAAAAGTATATTTAGTGTAACATGGAGAAACAGGTGAGGAAAACGCCATTAAATAAGCGCTATCTCCTTAATGACAAACCCAGAGCGACACTCTCTTTACCATGAACCTTCTTACTGTGGGATTTGGCTGAACGCCTCTCCAAGAGATTTTGATATCCCTCGTTTGATAGCAGCAGGCGCCACATACGCAACCCTCACTGAGACTGGTCCAATAAAAAAAGTGCTCTATAGGAACAGTCAGGGACAACTGAAATGCTTAATTTCAGGCACCAAAGAGAGCAATTTCTGTCAACGCAACTGTACAAATCAAGACAGTAGGGAAAGAAGGGCAAAACAGCTAAAGTAATTTATTCTGCCTCATTTTACACAGCCAGAGAGGCCTATTTTAAGAGAAAATAAAAAAAAGAGGGAGGAGGTGCTGAAGACAATGCATTTTAAAGGAGGCTCTTCCCCCAGTGTGCCTTTATCTGTCAGTCAAACCCAGCAACGTAAACACATATTAAGGGGGAAGAAAGAGGGGTTTCCATAGTCACAGTTTTAAATGGCACTGTCGTGCTGTACACAGTACACCCCCCCCCTTTCCTTTCCTTCTGCAGTGTTGTTTATTTGCTGTTATGTTGGAAGAATTCAGGTTGTGGAGAAAGGCGCAGATATCGAAGCACCGGGAGGCTACGGCTCGGCGCTATTTCCACTGCAAGAGAAAGCAGAGCGAGACAGAAGAGGGCCCAGCAGACTGGGAAGAAGGAAAAAAAAAAAAACATACAAGGCCGGGTATGCAGAAACACAGATTTAATGTAAGGCTTGGCTCTCTGTTATAAGCAGGGGGAGAGAGAGAGAGAGGAAAAAGCTGGTCTGGACTAGCAGGAAGAGTGGAGAGATGAAGAGCAGAGCAGAGGAGTCTCATCCAGCGACCCAAGGGGAAGTCTGCCGACGGTAGATGGTGCACTCAGAGGAGCTCTTGAAAGGGTTCAGTCCAGGGGACGTCACCGTTGTTAGACCCAACTGAGCACCTCTGCTGGAGCGACTTCTCTGCTCCTGTCCCTTCTTTGGATAAACAGCGTTATAATACACTAAATGAACAACACGAGCCCTAGGGACATTGGGCCTCTCCACAATAAACCCCCCCTCTTCTTACTCACCACCCACCACACAAGATTTTTAGGATTTCAGGCTCAATAATAGTTATTATTAGATCATGTTTACTGGAATCACGTGCCTGTCCTCCTCTTGGCTGTCGGGCTATTAGGTTGTGATTTTGAATGAATTCAGGACATTACATGATATTTCATAAGCGGGTATTGATCATACTCTTCAGCACAGCCTTCTGGATGTCAGTCATTTTATTACAGCTTTAAATCCATGTAAGAAATAGCATTTAGCTTATACCATTTGTTCAGCTACACCACCACTGGATGCTCATTTTGTCGGCCACATCATGGAGTCAAGCTTCTCCCTTGGAGGTCCTTGCTCGGATAACACATAAAACATCGAGCATGTAAGCAAGAAACACTTTTCACAGACACAATGTGCGCCGTGAAAGGCGTGTGGGGGGTTACGATTCTTGTCGAGCCACATTAAAACGCTCTCCAAAAACCTCTGATTCTGTTTGTTCTGTCATCTCAGCTGGAGACCAGGTAGGAGCCCCCTTAACTGTGGCTTCTCACCCGCCGCTTAATCTTACCCACAATCACATTCAGTGACAGCCTCACAAAGCCGTCCGGCGAGCCCAACAAGGCTCTGCTATTATGTAACCACTGACAGCTGGGCTTTCAAGGGAGGGGTGAACCCCGGCCCCCCCCATCCGTGTGGCAGCACTTTGTGTCAACCAGACGTGACAATCAGGAAAGGGCCCGGGTAGAGAACAGTTATTATCAGGCCGGGCAGGGGCATACACTCCTAGTACCAAACACACAGAGTGATGGAGTCCCGAACTGTGAACAGCAGCAACATCTTCCCCAGATCTGCCATCAAATGTCACGTAACATGAACTTCTGGGGCTGTTGATAACAAGTGCTGGACCACAAGAATATTTGCACTAATCTGTACCTTTTCCCGGCATGCTAATTCATTCTAGGTGTAACATTATAGAGACGTTCTCTGTAATGGCTGAGAGGATTTTAATTTTTTCAGTGGATCTAGAAATGTTCCAGGCTGCATTTCAGCCAACTGCATCGCAACACAGATTCCTCAATGCACAGTCTTTAAAAAAAATAAAACAAGCACACATTCATGGATCTGAAGTCTCCTCGCACCAAAGGGGGTAATTTCACCACATTGTTTTTCTTAATCTGTCATTTCTTTGAAACTGTGGCATTTTGACAGAGAGGCACCCAAATGTTTGATTAAACTGTGCATCGCCTCCCTTTAGGCCGACATCTCAGACGGGGTCTTTGATGCTGTGAACACACAACGGAGCCAAAAGGCCTCAGAATAGCAAGGGGGATAACGGACAGACGGTGTGTTGATTTTGCCACCCTTTCCAAATAATTCCCTGTTGTTCCAGGGAAGAGTCGCTGTCACTGGTGGCATTCCAGGGCAGGCAGACTCCAGAGATAGTACATGATGAGGGCCGTCGTCTAGATACCGGAGATCTAAACATGTCTGTGGTCACACAGACCTGGCCTTCAACATGGTCTTCAGGCAAGCTGGCTCTGGTTTTGTTATGTGTCTGCCTGACCAGCTTGGCCATGTATATAAATATCCTAAATGGATGACTGATGTACATGATTAGGTAAAGCTGCAGCATTTCAAAATATGCTCTAAAACAAATTGTGGAGACTTGCTATCAAAGCCTTCTGTGACCAATAGTCATTGAATACCACTGTCAGCAGTGCAGATCACTTCTAAAGGGGTTTGTGTGAGGCTCACCCTTCTAACCAATCAGATCTTTTCTACAGTTTCCGTTTGATTGGAAAGTTTTGCAGCACTTTCATTTCTTTTACTTTGGTAATGACTAATTCCTGAAATGCTGTGTAGAGCATGACAGAGATGGAAGAAGATAATAAGTCGAGCAGGAAGAGGGAGGGCTGGGTGGTGCAGAGTGAACTGATTTTAAGTATCATGTTTTTTCTACCCTTTTTATATGCAGCTAAATGCAAATAAAATAAATGTAACAACAATATTTTGTTATATAATATCATGTTGAGTATAAAATCTACCTTTTTACAAAGGAGTTTAGTATAGGGTTATGAAACAAGTTCTATATGAAGGCTACATGAATATAATAAGCTAATTTACATTACAGTACATTATATCTATAGTTTGAACTGTACACTTCATCATATGTGTAGCCACAGGGGAGATTAGCATGATGCTAACTTTGCCATATTTCTCCTCTGGACTTTATGTTGATGCAGAGGCTTCAGAAAACCCACATAAAAAAAGAAGCTTTGTAAACTGTAAAGTGGCCTACGGGGCTATTTTTGACAAAAAACATATCCCAGTTTATCAACCACAAGCACAACCAGTTGCATTCATGATGTGTAGCTGGAGTGTGGTTCTCTCAGTTTGAGCTACAGATTGTCAAGTCTAGATAGAGGTCACAGCACGTAACAGTTCCCTTCAACACACAGTCACTTCAGCAGCACACTGAGCCTAAAAACGGACAACTGTGTTCAAATGCAAGTGTTTTTACTGTGACATTTTGCTATCACACATTTGGTAAACGGCGTGCACCACTATTATACTTTATTCCTCTCATTTTGACACTTTTAAAATGTGTTTTGGCTTCAGATTGAGACTCCAGTCCGGGTTTTCCGGCGAACCCGGGACCCTCAATTTACTGTGTGTGCTTTCAGCGCCGAAGCACTCACTGGCAACCTTACGGATTCCTCCGCGGTTCACTTGTGTGTGCGTGTATGTGACTCTTGTTTTACAGCAAACAACGACAACGATTTCACCCGAAACGTCACGAACAACAGATTGCAATAGTTCATTTCGATCTCCTTTTCACGGCACTGCAAACATAATGCTTTTTAACATACACAGGCCGGGTTTAGGGAACTTGTCGCACTATTTTGTCCCATCTGTCCTGGCTTTCTAACGCATACAATACATTCCTGTGTTGCTCCGCGGTGTGACAAGGCCCTGCCTGCCTGCTGTTCCTGTAAACTCCCGCCTTGACTCAATGAGCGAGAGACACAGAGAGATAGAGAGAGAGCGTGGAAAAGCCCTATAAAACAAGCAGGCCCACAGCAGCACCCACACTGGGGTTCATATTCCATTATAGAGCATGCATCAAGTTTTGCTGGGCATAATGAACATAATAATCACATAATAAAATAATTTCAGCATGCAGAACTATCAGTTTACTCAACAAAAGTGTCTGCATAACAATTTACCCAATGTTCACAACATCAAGTGCTAACAGACGACAAATGTGTAGTGACTGCATGGTACAGTTTATATAAATAAAATATACGTTCTATTAAGAGGAACCTTTTAATAATATATAGCACCGAAGACTTAATTAACATTACAAACACAAATTAACACATCCTTCAACTGACATTTGAACCTAAACTGAGGCTATTTGGTTTTTAAATCATTTTATTACTAACTATTTTCTTTAAATTTAGTAAGAGAACCTTGAATATAGTGGTTAGGCTGTAAAAAATAAGGATCTCCAATAAAAAAGATCCTCCATAATAATACTATCATATTCCTGTAGGGACTGTAAAGTCCATCTGTAGCACTCAAATGTGGTTCTGTAGTGGCTTTGTCTTATATTATATCACATATAAAATCACTAAAATATCCCATAATATAGATTTAATGACTGTTTTTTTCTTCTGTGTAAACCTGAATTTGTTACAGTCTTACTTTGTGTGTGTGTTTTTTTCTTCTTGGGAACTGTCCAAAGCAAACGGCTATTTATCAGCTTTGCATCTAAACCACAAATTAATTCCCGACCAGGTTCTGAGTAGCGAGATGCGCTCAAAACACGGCCGATGCTTTTGCAATCAGATTGTGTGCAAAAACCAGATTCCACTGCCCCTAAGTGACACTTTATGGTCTTTGATTGGGTTTGGCTGGAGATTGCCGGGCAACAAAACTACCCAGAGTCCTGAATGAAACAGCCATCTGTTCCATAGCCCGGTAAAACTGAATTAATTCGACACAGGGCCTAATCCTGGAATTCAGCTGTAGATTGATTTTTTTTTGTTTAGACTGAAATAACCAAAAGAAAAAAGTTACATCAAAGTAGTGACAGTGTGACGAAGGAAAGCTGAAGAAACTTTATGAAACTGAGCTGGATCATAACATGTTAGACAACAACATCGAAACACTAATCAGAGCCAAGATAGTTCAGGTGAGCAGCTTCCTCACAGCGACCTTTTCCACCTGCTCATCACCCTACTTCCCTTGACCCCAGCACGCTGAGGGCAAGGCCCTTTCTGTTGCATGACAACCTCCCCTTACATGGTCTCCCTGCTTTATCCTTCCTGCATCACGCCTGTTAGACCTATATGGATTGTTTTACCCTGTGGTCCACGAGGCCTCACAATGCCCATTGAAGAGGAGAGGTCAGAGGCTCACTGCGGCGACCCTTCATGTGCAGGGGCTTTTTTTTTCTATGGAGCCAAGCTTGTATCCCATTCTCCACCCCGGCTTAAACCATGTAGCCGAGCACAAGACACACGTCTGGGCTCACACTAAATCAGCCTCATAAAGGGCGCAACAGCAGTGGAAGCAGAGCTGACGAGCTGGCTGCTGTTGTTTCCCTTCCCACTCAGTTGTGGTGGAGGTGGTGGTGTCTTTTATTTATTTATTTTATTTCTCCAGTGATATTAAACCAACGCTGAGGGAACAGGGCTGACACTGACAGATCTGGTAATACCTCCACACTGTCAGACACACTTCCAGGCTATCTCTCGGTCACAGCAGGTAAAAGTGCCTGATAACCTACAGGCTCCCCTTTCGTTTCAGGGGCTGCCCTGTGCTCACGCAGGTTATAAGGTGCAGCAGCAGTAGCAGCCAGGCCTGCATGGTGATTATAACACCTTTGGTTCAGCTGCAAAATGATTAACATCTACTGAGGTGCTGTCTTTGTTTTGGTGTTGAAGCTGCGAGCTGATGGAGAGTTGTTGCGGGGACAGAGTCAACAGAGATACGCTTGATTTCCTCGTTTGCTTTCATTCTTTGTGAATAAGATCAGTTTGAAGGAGATGATAATTGGCAAAGAGGGTCAGGAGGAAAGGGGCAGCTGCTATATTCAGCGTTGATTGTGTGCAATAAACTGCGCTTTTCAAAATGATTCGGCCAGGCTATTCTCGACTCAGAAAGAGTGTGTGTCTCAATCTGAGCGCTGATGATAGTCTATGAGGAGCGAACAGAACAAACAGCTCCCTCTTTCATGCCAGTAATTAAAGCAGCAGTGGGTGGAAGAGTGTGGGAAACGAGCAGAGAGGGCAGAAGAGGGCTGGTTCAGGACTGCCACCTAGTGGGGTGACAAGCACAATGCAAGTGAAGACATGCGATGAGCTTTTTTGTTCTATGGCTTTTTCTGCAGTTATAATACGCATCGAGTAGGATGGTATAATAACACTCTGAAATGTGGAATGAAACCTCTCACAGAAATCCTGAACCCAGCGCTCACTCTTCACAGGTACGTGAAAGTACCAGCTGGCAGGATCTCCAGGATCTATCATCTCGCATGCCATGAATGGCTAAAAATAATTGAATAGGCTGACCCGCACTTGGCAGCTGAAGTGGAGGATGGATACTGATCCCTGCAATAAGTAGTGGCTCAATAAGCGCTGCAGGAAGCCCCCAGCTCGGGCTCCAGCAGGAGAATGACTGGGTCAGATTAAGGTTGAGGAGTTTAATTATGAACAAGGAAATGAAGTTCTCCAAATCTCTTACTCGTAGGATAATTCGAGCAGAGAGACGGCAGCGGGTGACTGGGGTCCATCTCTCTTTCTTTCTCTCACTATCTCTGAGTCTGAAGCATCTTCTGCCAATTCACAATCAGAAGCTTCCCGAGGGATGGAGAAGAGGGGGGGGAGAAGAGGAGGGAGGGAGGGGAGGGGGGGCTACAGAAGAAGGAGACAGGGATGAAGTGCCACTTAGGATATTGCTTCAAGGACTGCTCTCCTTGTTAAACTCATTGCTGTGGGCATAAATATAGCCAGGCGTCAGATGATTTATTGACACGCGCTCCCTCTCCTCCTTCTTCCTGCCTAACAAGCCTGTGGACAAATGAATTGTCGAACTGGAGGAATTTTGCCCTGATTTACACTCAGCTCCCAGTGCCTGTGGGAAATTGTAAGGGACGGGGCTGGGTGTGTAAGTTTGTGTGTGTGTGTGTGTGAGAGAATGAGATGCAAAGTGTGCAGCAAACTTGGTGTACGGATCTCTAAAGTGAAAGGATGTAGATATTTGAACCAAACCAAAAATACAGTTAACTTGTTGATCAGTACTATTGAGCCTGTAAAAGCCAGTGAAGTAAATGACTCCTGATGAGGACATGAGGTTTATCTGTTCTTAGAGATAACATGTTTATAACAAGAACCTTATGTAATAAACTGTCTGCTATCGTTTGTCTGGTCTCCAGCCTCACAGTTCTTTATATCTTTAACAAGTGAGCGGGCCATGAAAAAGAAGCAGTCGCGTCTCTGGTGTCTATGCCAGAAAACAACACAACAGTGCCAACTACTCTGTTTTTTATTTTGGCCTCTTGCTGATACAATACTGACAATTTGGACAAGAGTCCAAGAGCGGTACTGAATCACTAATGTTCTCCTTTAAATAAAAGCACTTATAATGTCACCTACTTTCTGGTGTCTAATTTTGGTTTCTGGCTGGTTCGTACTACCACTTCAGAGCAAGTAGGCTCTGCCTCCTAATACATTCATCAGAGCAGGTAAATAGGCTGGCTTCTATATTTTTATTGTGTAATGTAGGTCTGTGTGTGGTGGTTCATAGTAGTATAAACCTAGTATAGGCCTAAGTATAACCCTATTTAAATTATCTGAACATATCTTTACTTTACTTTACTTTACTTTACTTTACTTTACTTTACTTTACTTTACTTTACTTTACTTGGCAGATGCTTTTATCCAAAGCGACTTACAAGGAGAAGACACCAGCAATTACCATTCGGGTTCTGTAAATTCTGAGTTACTACAAGCTAAGAGCCCTGATAAGACCCAACTTGTCAAGCCGAAAAAAATATGCTAGGAACTGTGGACTTGCAAGTGAGTTTTCAAAATTTTTTTTTTAATGGAGGGGATCAAGTCGTTCCACCAGTCAGGGACAACAAAGGAGAATCGACTTGATTGGGATCGGAGACCCTGTGAGGAGGCAATTTTATCATTCATCTCACTCATCTCCTCTCATATGCGGATCTGAGAGCGCGTAAAGGAGTGTAGCTTACTATCAGCGTGTTGATATAGGAAAATGTTGTATTAGTGAAAATATTAGACTTTATTTAGATGAAATTTTGAGTTAATGTGGTTTTGCAGTTATTCTGTCAGAGATTCTCTGTGGACACCTCTGTAGTTCATTTCACCAAGTGGGAGATACAATTATGAGACATTCTAATAGCTGCAATATGCACCTTAACTGAGCAGTAGCACAAGAGTCTAAATCAATCCACTCTGCTTCCACTCTCCCTGCTCTGCTCTGCTACACTCCATCATGCTCTGGACAGAACTTCAGGTATTATTTATTAACAAATTACAATAAATAAGCAGCTGCAAAACTTACTAATGAAGAAATAATGCACATTCTCTGATTGGTTAGAAAAACAAACAAAATCAAGTCTTTTTCTATCAGTAAAGTGACTAATTGAAGTAAATCCTTAATGCATATGTTCAAAAGCAGCATTAAAGTGCCATGGGTTGCAGTCAAAGAGGAAAATCCCTCTTTCTATTCATGTTTACATTGTAATCGTGAGGTAAGATTGTGTTGGAGACATTCCCCAGTGAGAAACAAAGAGGCGTCTGTAGGAGAAAAGACTAATCTTAGGCAAATGCTGGGGTGCTGCACTTAAAAGCCCCCTTCAGGACTTCTGCAGTAATACTGGAGTGAATCTGGGCCTGCAGCTGGCAGCAGGCAACGCTGCCTAAATGAACACAAGAGCAGATGAAGAGGAATGACTGTCCACTGGTCTCTGCTGCGACCATGTGCTTCACCAGTTGGAGATAATAATTGTACATCTCATAAACTGTCGGCACCATGTACCCCCCCCCCCATGCAATTTCTTTGTCTCTCCTTCTCCTCCCTCTCTCGCTCTCTGTTTTCTCCTTCTTCAGCTTTCCTTCGTCACACTGTCAGTCCCCACTGCGGTTCGGGAGGGTGGCACGTCAGGACTGATTCGCTCTGACAATGAGCTACTCGCACTAATTTACTCATTTATGCTAATATGATTGACATTTCATTTCAGCACTCTCCCCTCCCCTGTCACTGATAGGGTTGGTCGAGGCAGCCAGTAATCACTGACAGGCCCATTAAAGGGAGATTGCATGCAATTATCTTGCTAATTCAGAGGGTTCTTTTAATTTGGCAGCATAAAATTGTCAATCTTGGGAGTGTAATCGGCCTCATTCCCATTTGAGGCCAGCACTAAAAATAAATAAGAGCTGGGTATGTTTCCCTTTTCAATGGTCAAATGACAAGAGAGATGCAGAGGCAACAAATAGAAAGGATGGGGACCCTCATCTGTTGTCCATTCACACTGACAGACATCAGGATGACTTATAAAGTGCAGGAAATTTATATTATTTTTACTATCACGTCAATTACTGAAGACAAGTAGATAATAGATTGAATTCTTTATTATACATTCACTATCATAGACACATAAGTAATAAATGACCCTCATTTACTGTGAAGATAAAATGGCATTTAATAATCACAGGGAAACTGGGACACTGCAAAGAAAAGAGCCTCAGTGAGTTCACATGCAGACATTTGACCATCACACTCTAAAACCATGGCCATCAATCAAACCACGTGCTCTCTTCTAGTTCTGTAAGATGTTGCTGCACGGAGTGTTAGTGAGATCCGAGAGTGTTCTAGTTCATCCCAAATGGACTCATTGTTTGCATCAGACTGAACTCTCTGAGATATAAACATTACATAAACATTACATTTTTAATGATGGTTGTATAAAAGCAAAAAGGTGAATATAGAAAAGTTAGCATATGAATTGGTATACATGAGGGTGTCATGATTGGACAGAAAAAAAGAATTGTCAGATGGACTTAAAGACAGCTTGTTTTCAGGAAAAGCCAACATCACGTTTTCCAAGCCAAACACAAAAAGACCATCCAGACTGTTATCAGCAAAAGGTGCAAAAGCCAGCATCTGTGATGGTACCGTATGAGTGCCAACGGTGTGGGTGACTTGCATATGTGTGAAGATACCAACAACACAGAGGTGTATATTGGGACTTGGGAGAGATATGTACTGCCTACCATCTTTTCATGGAATGTCAGGAGATACTTCAGCAGGACAATGCCAGTTGTTCATGTAGTGCACAATGACTGGTCTGCTGACTGTTGAGCAGCTGGATCAAAAATGGTCAAATATTCCACTTGCATTAGTATCCTAATTTCTCAAATGATTAATAAGCGTAATCAAAAAGAAAGATGTTTATCATTTTAGAAAACTGTTCCTCAGATGAGGTTTAAATTTTCACTCCAAGTGCAAAAATGCAGACTAGCGTGTGAACAGAGGTATTCACTTACTTTTGGCCACAGATTGTATGTGATTGTTTTTCTGCAAATGAAAAGTAAGAGCAAAAACATTGCATGCATTATAATATGAGGCAAAGGATGGAAAACATATTCAACATGCAAATAAGCAAAGACTATGAAACGTTATTGCAGGAAGCAAAAATGTGTCTCAAAACATCAATAAAAACCATCAGACAACACGGTGCTTGCAGCACACACTTTGCTAGATTCACATAAATAGAGCGTACAAAGGGGTGTGTAGATGTGTGTGTGTGTGCGTGTAGTTGTGTACAGACCTCATCAGTACATTCAATTTGCACATGTAGATAACATATGACATGTACGTCTCTTCACTGTCCCAATGCATTTCTCAACCCTGCCTCAGAGAATTGCACAGCAGCACTTCATCTTATTCCACATTCCCACAGATTATCACCTCCGCACTCCCCCAGCCTACCCCCCCCACTCCTCCTCTTCCGTGTATGTTCTCAGGATTTCCAGATAAAGCAGTGATTGGTCATTTCCCCATAAGTACAAGGGCACCCAAACGCAACCCCCATTCAAAAGCCATCAACCGGCCTGGAGGAACGCTAGAGTGGATGGGAAAGGCTGCGAGAAGTGGACTCTACATGAATGAGAGAGAAAACCCTTGGCATTCAGTGCTTGAAAATGGCTTTTCATGCCACACTCTCAGAGAAGCCAATTGGGCTGTAATGTGTAGCACGTCCCCTCTCTCCCTCACTGCGGGCGATTCAATTACCTCCCATGCAAATTGGCCGGGGCTTTCATTTCTAGAAGGCAACCCTGGTAACTCATAAGGCATCTCATTGGTAATCTCAGCAATTAGGGAGCTAATACATCTGTTTGTCATGGTTTGGAGAGAGTGAAAGACACTGGCGCAAATGAAAGTGTCCAATTGGAAGAGCGGAAAAGAGGTCCAACATGAATGCAAACTCACTTTCCTAAATTCCATAAAGCCTGATGAGATGTGTTCAAAAATGTCTCTCTCTGAAGTAAAAAAAAAAAAAAAATCTTCAAAGCAGCAAGGGATATTCAGTCTGCTGCTGACATCAGAATTCAAATTACATTCAAATTGGGGAAATTCATCCATTTTCAAGTGATAGCACTAAAGAAGAGCGATTATACAACAATCCGATGTGTTTGCTGTTCCGGTGAATCTATTGTTCTGTGGGCGTTCGCGTTTTCAGCCAAGATTTTATTGTTTATCTAAGCCCTCATGAATAAAACATCATGTAGTCATTTTTACTGCACGCTGTTGCATTATATCAATCATTCACAAAGCCTGTGCTCGTAATTTGATTCTCAGTGTAATATTCATGGCAACAAAAGCAGGCCCAGATAAGTGAAACTGTGGAGACACGTGTGTTTTTGTTGCCTCTCTATATGATTTGTGGTTTATTCATCATCAATCTTGTGCATGCTGTTGGAGAAAAAAAACACATTGCACATTGTGTGGGGTTCGCATTCAGAGCAGATTAAATTATTGTAGCCAGTATAATGCACAGTGATATGGAAGGCTGAGTTTGCACTGCAGCAGCACACAGGGTGGAGTGGTATCTATTGTGGCCAGCAGAGGGTGACCACACATTATTGAGGGCTACATACATGTGGCACACAGACAGCAGCAGTCACCCTATTCAACACTCCCTTTAGATTTTTACACATTTCACACACACCTCAGACATCTGTATCTGAGCTCTAAGCAGACGTTTCCTATCCAAACCCTTCATTTGTACAGATGTTGTCCCCTCCGTGCTCCTCAATAATAAACACCAGGGGGCCATTTACCCAGAGATAACTGCGAGGATCAATGAAAATGTCACCAAACGGCGAAAGAGTGCCAGCAGCTGTGTCTCTTAAAAGCAGCAGAGGAGACACCGTGCTCACATTTCTAAGGGTCTGGTGATCAATATTAATCAACAGGTTCATATGAAAATCATGTGTTAATGCAATTAGTCGTCACTGCAGCCACGTTTCAGTACAGGTATACTGTCTACTGGGTGTTTTGACAAGATCACAGTTAAATTGTAGGTTTCTGAAACCAGTCACTTGTCACATCTGGAATATTTCCATCCAGGTTATGGTGCAGTTATATAGAAAGGATTTTATCTACAATTTCAGTATGTCATACTAAGCATCTTGGAGCTGCAGTGAAATGCTGGGAGAAAGACATACACTGCCATTCAAATGGATTAAAAATGCAGGCAGCTAGTGCATTACACAACCTGATCATTTCCATCATTGGTGCAAAGAGGCTGCTGTGTACAGGGCTGCTTAGTGCCTGTGCCACCAGGGGGTGATAACGTTATCACTGATACGACATACGACATCTCCTTATCTCTGCTGAGCTCCCTTGAGTATCCCTTATTTGTGTCCACATAATAATAATACTTGTACAAGTATTCTTACTCAGGTTCAGGGTCTTAACACTGTAGCCACAATTCAAACCACCAGTCCTGGTGTTCATGGACATCTGCCCTACCACCTGAACCATGCAAACTGCTGCATTAAACACACTCACTTACATTAACTTGTTTTGGAATGTGTACAGTAAAAGCTGCAACCCACCACACAAGCTCACTTAAATGATAATATCAAGTATAAGAGAAAAGATAATGACTGTTTAACTACAGAGAAATTAATAATAGTCAAAATATTCCTTTAAAAGTTAAAAGAGTGTGTTCACATAGCAGTTTGCAAACATGCAAAAAAGAAAAGTGCAAACTCTCACATTTCAGGGTGTACAGGAAACATTTTTTAATAATTTAACTAAACATAATATATTAATACAATTATAATGACAATAGAAACATAAAGGTAATATACTATACTACTGCATCTGATCAATAATCAACATTTATCATTTCTCTGTCATGGACATGTAAATGTAAGTATAATGCAATGTAGGTGTACAGAAGGAGGTGTAAAGAGTGTGGGTCTCCCTGTGCAGCACTGTTAGAGCCATTCCTAGCTGATAATTAAGCTGCAATATATCATCCTGGGAACCTGCTACCTTTACTGTCACCTGGGATAAAACAACCTCCAAAGCAAATAAACAAGAGGCCTGCTGTGGTGATGGGAGCAGCGACTGTGGCTGCGGTCCACTCCCAGCCTCACTGGCTCCCCCTGCAACAAAAGAGCAGACGGTGATTCCGACCTGGCTCTTTTGTCAGGGTCCCCATGGGGCCATGATTAAAACAGTTCAACTCACCGAGGGGGTCCAGCAGCCCTCCCCTTCCCTTGACAGCAGCACTACCTGCATGAGAAACTGAAGGGCCACGATGAGTGTTTGTGGAGCCACTCACTGTCTGTCACACAAACCAAACACTGTAAAATCAGTGGATAAACTGCCATGTAGCTCTGCGTTTACTGGTGAGCAGCGTTTCAGGTGTGACCTCTGCTGTGGCGGGATCAGTGGGGTTCGGGGGCATCCTACCAAGCGCTTGAAACAGCATGTTTGACTTTGGTTGTTTGCATGTATCCACACTGCTCCTGATAGGATTACAGACACACGGAGACTGCTGGTCGTTCTCTCCGCATAGATTCATTCTGTTGTTGCTGAATTTATCTCTTGTCACCTTGGAAGTTCAAAGTGAGGCAGAGGCACGGTGTGAAAGTGTGAGAATGCCGATCTTCTTTGGTGTTGATTCCAGCCTTTTCTGACAAGTTTCTGTTTTACTATCTGTGTGTATTTATTTCAAAATGTGAATATCATAGATGTGTCGTCTTCTTTTTCTCTCTCACTTCCACATTATTGGTGAATATCATACAGTACATAACTGCTTTAAAACATCTGTGAAGCATCTTTGTTGCAACGTCCCGCTTTGTTGTTAGATTCTACTTTTCTCTGCAGTGATTTTTTCCACCACAAGAATCTTTAGACGAAAGTAATTAAATTTGCATTGACTGTACAAAACCTCACTGAGAAAAACACTATTTTTATTTGTCACTATGCAAATTAAACCCTGACTCTACAAAGTTGGCAATTTAGAAATGTTCAAATAAACTGTTCCTTTTATAGTTTGAAGAAATTTGCAAACTAAATGAACAAATTAAAACCTCATTGTGTCAGCATTGTGAAAAAACTGAAAACAAGGCTGTTTGTCTGGGCTAAAAATAATGTTTGGAAAGGCATGATTTTCACAGGCAGCAACAAATACAGGAAATGGGACTATTTCCACCAGCACATAAAGTGTAATGCATAGAATGTAATTGATAACTCTATGGAAATACATATATAAATAGAGTCATTCAAATAGGCATAAGTGGTAATTTTGACAGCAGATCCGGAGCATGAGCGAACGGCAAAGATGTGTGTTCCAGCAAAATAACAGCTATAAATCACAGGAAGAATGCAGAAGATGTACAATGTGAAAACACAGGAAAATATGAACAACAGCCAGCACGAAATGACAAAACTCCTGACAAAAAACGAATGTACTGAGTTGTATTTTGAAAAAAAAAGATCAATGGGTGAATTAACTGTTTAAATCCATGTGCATTACCCAGCAGCCCAAGTTCCCCAGGAAGAGAGTTTTTCACTGCACTGATCATGTCTTCCAACTAAGATCAGGTCAAAGGTCAGCAGAGTCTCAGGCCCTCCAGTCCAGACTCTGCTCTGATGCACACTCACAATGCTCTTCTTGTGTGTAGGAATGAACGCTTTACACGTTTTTACTCTAATCATCAAAGATCACGGCTCGGTCTCCCCACACGATAGATAATCTACGTGTAATCATTTAGTGTCGATAGTGTTTGAAATGAAATCTGGTTTTCAGGGATGTCTCAGAGACGGAGGACAGATTGATAGAGAGGGAGAGAAGAAGGAAAAGGGGGGGGGGGGTTAAAAAGAAGAAGAGACACTCCAAGATGAAGGGGCAGCAGAAGAAAAGGGGCAATTACTGGTCCTTTCTTATGGAAATGGTAATGAAGTGGGACATGGGGCTGAGGACAATAGAGGGCCACAGGCAGGTTGAGCGTCACTGTGTAAACTGCTTCCTGTTAGGGAGCCATTTAGCCCTCACTTTTACTGACTAACAAGCCATCTCCAGGCCAACTACAAAGACGCTTCCCCATCAAAGCTGGAGGCTGCTGCTGTCTGTGGAGTCCAGATAGGCTTTTCCCAGGCCGGCTCACATCTATCGGCACAGTGCAGGCCTTTTAGTGTGTCGCTTTAAAATATGTATACGTCTGCGTGTGTGTGTGTTTTCTCTCTGCTGGAATGACAGATGACGTTTTCCTTTGTTGCTCACATCTTCTGACACAGGCAGAAATGCTTCTGCAAATTCAGTTTCCATCAAAAGAAACTGCAGCTGCTTAGTGATGGAATTGATCTGATGATGGAGAAAAAGGCACATGGCAGATATTTGTCCTTATAATGTTTACTGACTGCTCAGATAAGAACACCAGCTTCATTGATTCACTGTTTGCACCATTGCCATCAGCCGTTAAGTGAATTTTTTCAATGTCTAACTGAAGCTTCTCACTGCATACCTCACGAACATAACAAACGGAAGAAAGCATCACTAAAAGAACTCCAAATGCTGGAATGTGAGTGCGGGATATGTCATACTCGTCATCCTTCCAGTGCCGTTACAGCACATTAAGCTCTCGTATAAACTAAAGGTGATTTTTGTAGAAAATTAGCTAAAGCTTCTAAAAGCTCTGTATGACATGTCAAAACATGTCTTCAAACCTCTGAGCACCGTATTGTATTTTATTTTTTAAACAGTAGGAAATAAACTTTTAATGAGGAAGTGCTGCATGTCACAGAGGGCAGCATAGTGAGTCAGCGATGTATCGATGAACAGCAAAGTTGTAACAGCTTTCAGATACACAAACTACTTGTTACAAGGAGTCAGTGATTTATTGTTAAGTCCACCAATGTAATAAACCATACAACATTGAAGTGGCAGGTTTGGGAACAGTTACTCTATGTACTGCCCTCTAACCACCACACAGAACAGAAGGGGGCAGTCTACTGCTCTTGGGGGGATGTAGCAGAGTTGGGAGGGCTGTGTGTCGTGGTAAAAACTCTGGCAGGGACTGTGGGGAAGTGGGGGGGGGGGTCTATTGTCTTTTAATGAGAGCCTTTGATGTTGCCCCACTGTTTGCTGTTTGTACACCTGGGTCACTGTGCCTGCATTCAGATTGGCTGTCTGCTGGTGGAGGGGGCCACTCGCCATATTCCAGGTAACACTTTCCAGTCAGCTGCTGCTGCTGCCTGGCGTGGGAAGGCAGTAAAAGCAGCCCAACCCCCTTTGTTTACCCCCCTCCAGTTTCACCCCCCCCCCCCCCTCGTTTTTTCCTCTAGTCCTGCCTGCCCTCCAGACTCTCTAGGCAGACGCTGGTGTCTCTCCGGGTCCCCTGGACACCTGTAGAGGTACTGTAGAGCTGCCTGCCTGATACTTCCTTCCAGCTATGAACCAGTACAGCGATATAAAAGAAAGAGCAACTAAAACATAGCCCACCAAGATTTAAAGGCTCAGTACACCCAAAATACAAGATACAGCACAATACAAATCAATACAATCTGTATGAAGTTTCTGCTCCTAGAGAGAAGATGATAAAATTTTATTTGTGCTGGTAAAAAATGTGGAATAAATTAAACATTGTCCTGGTTAGTCTGAATATTCCACAGTAATTCATATTCACAAAAACTATCTACTGAATACAACATATAAAATTGTTTTATTATTAATTAGAATTATTTTAGTTTTTCAGTTTTTTTGAGTTTTTCAAATGTACTGTTTCAGGGGTTTGAGCAATACAAAACTATTTTCACATCCACTGTATATATCAGCTTGTGATGGTTGTGTACTGTGTGTTATACCCTACGTGACATCACAACCTTTAGCATGTCTAAGTTAATGGTGGTTTAGTGTTGGTGACATAGAAGCTCAAGCGCACATACACTGAGAATCTGAATGAAGTCTGACAGATTGTGTCCAGTAGGTGAAGCTTTAAATAAAAAATATTCAGATATTTGTATTTTTTAAGAAGTTTAATTTATTATCATGCACATGGAGAGAGGTGGGCTCTAGGGGCTCAAGCCCCTGCCCTGGATCAAAAGTGCCCCCTCAACATGAATTAATTGATCACTTTTTTCCTATTACTGATGCCTCCTATCTCTTGGTATATAATTTTCCAAAGTTTAGTCAAATCCCACAACAAACACCTACACAAATAGTTGTAGCCAGATTATGTGTATTTTATGGGAACTCAATCACTTGGATCACACAGCAAGACAATGATCCTAAACACACAAGCAAGTCCATCTCTGAATAATAATAATAATAATAAATCCCCCTGTAGAAATTCCTGTGGACAGGCACAGCGTTCAGTGTCTGGTCCAGGGACATGTGGCCAGAAACTGGGGAAGAAAATCACCAACTCTGGGGTTCATCAACTACTCCCACCTGCCCTAACAACATCCCTCAAAAAAAAAAAAGAGAAGTCAAGACTTAAATCTGATTGAGATGCTGCGGCACGAACTCCAATGTGTCTGAATTAAAACAATTCTGCAAAGAAGAGTGGACCAAATTCCTCCACAGCGATGTGAAACACTCATCACCAGTTATCACAAACACTTGACTGCAGTTGTGGCTGCCAAGTGTGGCACAACCAATTATTTAGGGGGCAATTACTTTTTAACATAGGGCCATGTAGGTTTGAACAGTTTTTTCCCTTAATACATAAAATCATAATTTAAAAACTGCATTTTATATTTAGGTAATGGTGACATTTGTTTGATGATCTGAATCATTTAAGTGTGACAAGTACAGAAAAAAAATCAAGAAGGGAGTAAATACTTATTCACGGCACTGTAGATTTATTTTCTATAAGATGCTATTACTTTTGGTGGTAAAGGTGATAATGGTGATGGCTCATTGAAGATGCATCACAAGGTGACACCGTGTTGTGTGAACATCTCATTTTAATTGTGCATTTATAGAGAGAGGAAGTGCCGGCAGAGGAAGAGGGTGATGAGCTCTGAAGTCACACGTCCTCTGACTCAGAGTAAATAATGTTCCTGGCTGCAGCGATCATCAGTCCTCTGTCTTAACACTTACTGTTGCTTACTTGTTGCTCCTTTTGATCTACCCGCTGGCCATTTAACCCTCCCACTAAAAAACTCTGAGCATTCAGGTCAGAGTGCAGCAGAGAGACACCGTCCCGAGGTTCTAAAAGTCTTACCCAGCAGACTACAGCGAACCACCCAGAGTCATTATTAATATCTGGTAATATTTGCTAATGGCTTCCCAGCACAGTTGAAGTGGATCCCTCTGCGCGTCAGGAGGAGATATGCTGGAGTGTGATCTCACTCCACAGGGTCTACTGTTAATGTGTGTGTGTGTGTGGGTGCATGTGCACACAGCTGGAAGCTGCAGCAAGGAGATTTAACTGTGTTTTCTCACACACTGGTGTCTGCTGACCTCAGCTGCTCATATTTACATCAGGCAGCACCGATCGCAGTGGCAAAAAAAAAAAAGAAGAAGAAGAAGAAGTGGGAAACAAACCTGGAAGGAAGAAAATGTGTGTGAAATAAAGTCTGTATATGGGATTAATGAGAATGTCTTTTCTTTGTGAACACAGAGTCAACACTCTAGTAAAAATGCAATTAACTATAAACGACTGAAGATCAGATGAAGTCAGTTCTGAAATCTGTTTTATCACAAGAGGCCATAAATTTAATTAAACTAAAAGAAATGCATCAGAAAACATTTGGTGAACACATCATAAAGTCATTCCTGGCAGACTGACTGCTGCTTCTGAGAACCTGCATCTCCACATCATCACCACCTTCACAGGCCACTGGTGGCATCTTATTATTAACGTGGGTTCGGTTTTGATTGTCAGATTGTATCAAACTAACAGCAGAGATTTAACAGTACGAGACGAGGACATCTATTTGGCATTAATTAAAGCACTACATGTACCATGACTCCACACAACACTCTGACGTGCAGCTCTTGCTCGGTACACATCTAAACGTTAAAATTTTCTTTGTTAAATGTAACTTGTTAGCATCATCATAGCTAAGATTGTGTGAGGATTCAGGCAGAAGACTGAAGCATGAAACAGAATTCAATTGGACTAATATAAACTTGTACTGTATGTATGTGTATTATAAACATTCAAAACAAGTTGAGTATTATACAACATTTTATGTTCGTGTAAAGCAACTACTTTGAGTTAATCTAACTTAATAGTTGGATGAACTTAAAACATTTAAGTTTACACTATATTTCAATGAGAACTGTTATATATTTACATACATTTATCTATTATATAGGTATTTGACAGATTCAGGTTTTTTATACAAACCATGTTCGGCTTTTAAACTATGATGCAGTTTCATTTTAGGATTTAATTAAAGTCTTATAAAATATGTTTGGCTTATTTTCACTGATACGGCTACTGTGTGTCAGTGTGTGGGTCTTTAAAATGAACATTTTGATACTTTAATTACATGTAGTTGATAGTGTACTCTCCACTCTGTTTTCACTGCAGCCATTATTAATCCATACCAGCAATGTCTTGTTACAGTCTCCCACACACGAGCTGTATTTTTATTGTCACACTTCTTTTTGTGAAACGACTCATCTTGATGTCGACTTAACAAACTCTTCTCCTTGTAATCTCCTCAGCAGTGTCTCTTTTCTCCAGAGCCTGTGTCAAAGCTGAGTCCTCTAACATTAGCATGCCAAAGATCCCAAGGTCTACTGTAGGGCACCTAGATGAGGGCTAGTAGGGGCCGAGGGAGGGGAGGGGGGGGGGCAATTACAGTCCCCACTAATTCTTTTTATCCCTTTCAAAGGGACGGGTGATTAGAAGAGGAAAGTTTAGATTTCCTGAACTTGAAGTGGAAACGCAAAAGTGACAGACGAAGCTCAGGCCTCAATCCACATCAGGGAGGGCTGATGCGTGTGTGTGTGTTGGGGGCTCTCCTGTCTTTACTGTTGTGCTGTGGCAGCTTGTTTTACTTGCTGCTCTTTCTTTCTGTCTTTACATACACACAGTGCTACAGTTGAAAACACAGAATAGTATTAAAATACAATACAGAGAAAACTGAGATTACAACTATACACTGCAGTATTGTCTTCTGCTCCTCTACATTTATCTGACAGCTGTAATACACAGATAAAGGTTTTACAAACATAATAGATCCCATAGAACAGAATATGATGCAGCAAGGAGGAATAAGGTGTATTCATACATCTTAAATGATGTAAAAAACGTCATAATAAAATAAAAACAAAATAATATGTATAATGTTAAAACCTTTCCTTTTATTAAACTTATAAAAGCAACATCAACATTTTACAGGCAGTCTTCAGATGTTGGTTGAACCTAAGTATTTGGATTTGTGGTAACTCACTAGATGATTAGAGGGAACTCTGCATAATGATTACCAACAGCCTTCTATGGTCTGGGGAGACCAGTAGCTTCCTGATATTGTTGTGTGGATGTTATTTCTAGATCCAGCTGTAGGAGTACAGTACAGTACATACCACATTTTGTATGTATCTGGCAAATGATGATGGTGCTTCATTGACTGATAAACACTGGGAAGAGAGACACATTCAGTTATCACATGCGGCCACAGGGGTCACTGTTCAGCAAGCATTACTTTGAGTACTAAGCTAATAATGATCACACACAGGCTTAAAATCACAGAGTATGATTTATTTCAACAAAATAAAAAATACTAAGAGGTTCAGTTTTATTTTGAAATAACTGCTTATTTATTAAAGCAGGAACACATTGCGGATGCTGAGTAAATGTCTAACTGCTGTTTGGTCTGTTCAGACTGAAATGGTGGATCTCTTCCTTTAAACTGGTGCTTTTCCAGACCAGCATGTGGAGTGTGTACATCGGAGACGGCTGGCTTGGTCTCCTTATTGTTCTGTCACCAAGCCATAATTCCACAGAAAACAAATGTGCTTGTTTTCTGTGGCAGAAGAGAAAAATGACCTGTGATTTTGTTTTTACGTGAAGAGAGGAAAATGCAGAAACATGTGGACACGTTGTTTTGGCACTGAAAGACTTTAGCTGTTTCAGAGCTGGTGTTTTATAAAACTATTCCAGCTCACACTTTGCTCCTGTCACTGTCATTTCAACTAAGTGTTAAATTGGACTATTTTGGGGGATACAGTATATTTCTGTGTGTTCATATCAGTAACATTATAAAGGTTCACTTATGGTTACTGCATTGTTTTGTCCAGTAACCAACTTATGTCACATTATTTGAAGAGAATGACTTGTGATTTATGTGTGTGTGTATATATTCTTCCCATGACTGACTCATCCACCTCCTTGTGTTTACTTATTTAGGCCAGCGCAGTCCTCTGGAAAATATGCATCGTTATAACTGTCCCTTTGTGAAGCACCAGACCTCTGCAATATTTCTCACCTAGGTGAGTGTGTGCCGATGCCAGAGCGGGGCCTGCGTCAGTTAACCCTCAGCTCACTGGGCAGCAGCACTCTGCGTCTAAGGAGAAAAGCCGTGGAAAACCAACCCGAGTGACTTTTTTTCAAGCACGCTTTATATTTCAGAGCAGACGTTCGCTCACCGTGTGGGATAAAGATGCTCCTCCTTTACCTCAGGGTGTTGTGTTGGTTTGTGCCTTACTAACTTTCTCCAGGCAACAGTGGAAGTTCAGCCAAGAGGGTGTTTTGTTGTTGCAGCTACAGACAATTCATTCATGACTTAAAAATCAGGCACTGAATTCAATCTTAATTTGAAGTTATGAGGCAGCATCCTGTGAGTGTGTTTGTGTGTCGGGGGTTAGCAGAGCCTAAAAGTCTGCGGGGGTTATGTCCTGTATGCAGCCGCTTTTTAACACTCTCTGTCTCCAAAATAAAAAAACACACACACACACACACACACACACACACACATACATGGGGGAAAAGGAAGAGGCCGCTGAATGATACGGGATGGAAAGGTGTGAGAGAACCCCTTTACATTTATGGCCTCTGTAGAACTGGAGGAAGTGGTGCAGTAAAGTGGAGTCACGCTCCAAAGACCTCACTCAATTCCAAGTCCACACAGACAGCGGAGTCAGAGGCGACGGGAAAAGAAGAAAGATCTGAAACACAACAACTCTGTCACAAATAAAATACAGAGTGCTGTAAGTAAGTTTGGTGAACGACACCTGAATATGAGCAAGTAAGACGTTTGAAGGGTTATTGAAGAACTGATAAGTAACAGTGATGCTACAAGTACTCAAAAAAGTTTACTCAATCGACATATACCCAGATATAAAATATACACACTATTTCTATACTGTACTATATCTATTAAACTAGCTCGACTTAAAATATTTACTTTCAACTGACATAATTCAATTTCATAGAACCTCTCTGCCATTGAGCTCAAATACTGTCCAGAAAACAGTATGCACTGTGTGACGTTTCCTTTATTACCATGAAAATCAAGAATTACAGTGGAACTCGTCGACCTCAGGTTCCACTTTATATCCTGAAATGTGGACAGTAAACGACAGCAGATTCACAAATCTGAGAGTTTTCACTGATTAGAAAACAGATGTTTTTATATAAATAGTAGAATTAGCCTCAGCCTCCAAATATTTAATAACAGAGGGAGACGTGCGGGTCCATTATGCAAATCCAGCCATCACTTGTGGGCCGTCCACACTTTGGCACAACAGGAACACAGAATCTGCCCCTAATGGCCCATACTCAGCAAACACAAGCCCCCTGTCCCATGTTGATTTGAGACAACAAAAGATTAGCACTATTTGCAAATATACAGCTGAGTTCAAAGACTCTGCTCCCTTGCCTCACTTCCCTTCCTTTGTTTGAACACACAGATTAGGATGTGTAGCCCATCAAATGCTACAGATTGTAAGAGATATTTAGGTATTAAACTACAAATCCCAAACTTCCCGCTGGCATCACTTTTAACAGGAGAAGTTGTTCTTCAGCTGTATCACCTATATCATTAGTAGAAAAGTGGATTTTTTGAGTGAGGTTTGGTGGAGGAGATGCATTTGAACTTGAAAGTTAGTTGGTTTGAATAAAAAATATGAAAAATCTCTTGTTTTCTGAGATGGACTCACACTGATCTGTGGGCGGTGTTTGGAGACGTCGGACGCGCTCGGAGAGGCGAGGTGTGTGCGCACAAGCCCCGCCCCGCCTCCCCATGAGGTCCCTGGGGGCCCCTTAAATGATGAGGCCTCGGCGTCCAGAAACCAGCATCACTCGGGCCTGATCTCTCTTGTCAGTTAGCCCTCGCACGAAACGTCTCGGATTTCGGTCTAATATCTACTCTACTTGGAAATATGAGTTCTTCCAACCCCGACCAGCGCCTGGAGCATCTCCTCAGCGCCGTGGAGAGCGAGTTCCAGAAAGGCAGCGAGAAGGGTGACGCGTCCGAGAGGGATATTAAACTGAGTTTGGAGGATGCAGAGTTGTGGAACAAATTCAAAGAGCTGACGAACGAGATGATTGTCACCAAAACTGGAAGGTAGGTTCAGCAGGGATGTCAGAGTTTTTATTTCAGAAAGTGCGGCTCCTGAGGCCTTAGAGGCCTCGGGAGGTTTTGTAAAACACAACAACTTTTTTTTCCTGTTGTTTTGTGATTGAGCTAAAATAGAAAGGATGTGAAAACAATATTTCAAATGAACGCAGCTCCTGCAGATGCTTCAGTCATTCTCATCAGTTTCATTCTTCTTCTTCTTTCCAGGAGGATGTTTCCGGTGCTGAGGGCCAGCGTCACCGGCCTGGACCCGAACGCCATGTACTCGGTGCTGCTGGATTTCGTGGCTGCGGACAACAACCGGTGGAAGTACGTGAACGGAGAGTGGGTCCCCGGTGGCAAACCGGAGCCGCAGAGTCCCAGCTGCGTCTACATCCACCCGGACTCCCCCAACTTTGGAGCGCACTGGATGAAAGCGCCCGTCTCCTTCAGCAAAGTCAAACTGTCCAATAAACTCAACGGGGGCGGACAGGTAATGTTAACGTGAAGAGCTTTTATTTAACACCACTTAGTGCTGCAGGAATTTAGATGCATCATTCTAACAAGTCATTTAGCCTGAAGTTTTTTATTTAGTCTTTTATTAATTAAACTACTAGGAATTCTAGGATTTTATATAATTATATTACAATGAAAACAGTTACTTTTCCACAGGATACCACTGGATTCCTTACATTCTTGCTTCATCTTCACCATCTTCACACATTATTCACCACTTGTATTTTCCTCTACAGATCATGCTGAATTCTCTGCACAAATACGAGCCGAGGATCCACATCGTGAAGGTCGGAGGCGTCCAGAAGATGATCAGCAGCCAGTCTTTCTCTGAAACGCAGTTCATCGCCGTCACTGCTTACCAGAACGAAGAGGTCAGTTGTGCGCAATGTTACCTCGACACGATAATCTGTAAATGGATAAAGCTTTGATTGAAATGCTAACTGCATCCTCCTCCTCCTCCTCACAGATCACTGCTCTGAAGATAAAACACAATCCCTTTGCCAAAGCCTTCCTGGATGCTAAAGAAAGGTACGACGTTAAAACCTCAAACCAATGCTAAAATTACCCATCTGTGATGGTGTGGAGTCTAATATTATTTATGTTGATTGCAGGAGTGACCATAAAGAAGTTCCTGATCACAATGCAGACAGTCAACAGTCTGGCTACTCTCAGCGTGAGTTTCTCCTGTTCAAGTTTGATCCAGAATGTTTGCTGAAACAATTAAAGTTCTTCTATATGACTTAAATATGTGTATTTAATTCCTACAGTCGGAGGTTGGTTCCTTCCCGGCCAGAGTCCCATCTGCCCCAGCAGCAGCCCTCCTCAGTTCACCGGCACAGCAGGCCACTCATCGGGCTCCTACTGCGAGCGCTACTCCAGCCTCAGGAACCACAGAGCCGCACCGTACCCCAGCCACTACCCACACCGCACCCCAAGCACGAGTAAGACCCCATTCATATCTGCACGTTGTTACATTTATCTATTTAGCACATTCAATATGAGAACTGGCATCAACGTGTGGTTTTGTTTGACTTCATTTGCAGACAACTACATGGACAACACTTCAGGGACTCTGCCCACTCACGACAGCTGGTCTGCTCTTCAGATCCCCAACTCCACAGGCATGGGGACTCTGCCCCACACCACCAACTCCACGTCTAACTCCAGGTGAGCATCTTTGCCCTGTCTGTTTTTCTTGTCTCTCTTCGCTCTCATGAATAAAAGGCTGTTGTGTTTATTAGTTACAGTGATTCAATGTTCAGATGAACTAATAACAACTTTCTTGTCTGTCTTGTCTACAGTCAGTACCCCAGTCTCTGGTCAGTAGCCGGCACCACCCTCACTCCGTCAGGCTCGACCTCAGGCTCCATACCGGGAGGTTTGACTTCCCAGTTCCTGAGGGGCTCCTCCTACACGGGCCTGACCTCCTCGCTGCCCGTCTCCACACCTTCCTCCATGTACGACCCCAGCCTGAGCGAGGTCGGTGTCGGGGATGCTCAGTTTGAGAGCTCCATTGCCAGGCTGACCGCATCCTGGGCGCCTGTAGCTCAGAGCTACTGAGCAGCAGCTGAAACTCCCCCAACTGTGCTGCCTGAGTGCCTTCTCTGAAGGCTGGAGGATTTAGGAGAGAAGGACTAAAAACAGAAATACAGCCCCGGAGAAGCTGTGGGAATGTCCCGAGACCTGCTGGGTTCAGTTGTGGCTCCTCTTTGTGAAAAAGCTTCGATTATTCATTCCACAGAATCTGATTTAAAAAAAAGATGTAAAGTGAAGCTGGAGTCGTACTGAAGAGAGTTGATGAACGTGACAATCATCTCCTGCCATGTTGGACAGTATCACACTAGAACAATACAACTCAACATGTTTATTACATATCTACACTGTAGTACAGTTTCAGTTTGTTTCAGTCCCCGTTGCTCCTAACATTACCTGCTAACATTACTGTGTATATGTGTGTAAATAGAGTAAATTAACGTGCAGTGTTTTCCCATGTGAATGTGCCTTTTTCCTGATGCCAATGCGAATGTTCCAAGATCGGACTGAGCGACACAAGTGCCTTCTGCGTCTCGGCAGGTTTTTGTCCCCCCCAGCACAAACACATGTACATAAACTATCTATTTGTATTTGAACTTGCTTTTATTTATGTCATTTAATAATAAATTAAAAATGTTTGTTTTCTCTAAATATGCTTTTTATGTGTGTTTTATGCATCTTCAACTATAGATTAGCTTTTGTATTATTTGATAGTTAAGAGTGAGAGAAAATAGACAGAACAAAAAAAGTCCCCATTAAACAGGGCTTTGAACAGACTCTTCAGGAACTTAAGAGCACTTAACACAAGAACTTAAAAGTAGATTTTTTTCTGCAAGCAACCACACGACGTGAAGTTTGATTCAAACGTCATGTATTTAACAACAGAGAATGAGAAGTTATGTCACACCCGGTTGCAGGTCGTGAGGTCAAGCTCTGTTTACCTGTGGCCATTACAGTCGTTACCATGGTTACCTTAATGCTGTTTGTTTTGTCTGGCCCAGAAGTTGTCAGAAGGAAGAGATCAGGAAGAAGAAAGAAAAAGGAGAAATTAAATAGCAAAAACCCAACAACGGCTTCACAAACTTCTATTAGTGTGACCTGACAGGCTAAGACTGGATTACAGAACCCAACACTCAGATGTTGTAGATGATCCTGTTTTTGGACCAATACACTTTACGTGAGTTTAAAAGGTATAACTTCCTAAGCTCGTGAACAATTTTCCAGTGTCTCGTGTAAGAAACTGCAGCAGCAATTAGAAGTTCAACACAGCAAGTAAACTTCACACTCTCAGTATTCTGTAAAATCAAAGAGCCGACAGCAGTCACTGTGTTTAACCAATAAGAAAAACATCAAAGATACCTTAATAATATTTCTCGTGCATCCAACCTCAACAATCCAAACTTTCGGCTCAGTGATATGAGTTTTCTTTAAATAACTGCGTCCACACTGCTACGCTAAGTGAATGCGGCTTGTTTGGAGCCTAATTGAAGTGACAACTTGATGGAGAAGTGTCCAGGTTGGGAAATCTTATGGAGGCACTTCTCCATCACTGGCACCCTTTTGTTACAATCAGCGTTACGGTGCAACATACAGCTAACACGTTCAGATCTGCATGTGAGGACACAGGTACTGAACAAGAAACCAAAATACGAAGATCTGGAACTGAATGATGCATCTTAAAATGTTATTTCTTTAAAGTCAGCTTCAGATTCTTTAAAGGTACGTGTTAAACAACATAATTATATTTTAAAATTATTCAGTTGTTCTTATTGGTAAACTTTTTTTTAACATTTTGGGTATAACTGACTTAAAGTCATAGTTTACATAGCAGGATATTTCATATATTAACTGTAATAAAATGTACATAGAGACATTTCATAATATTATTTTATATATTTTTTATAATGCTTTTAAATCTTTACAGTTGCATACATGTAAAAGTGCATATACACATAAAATGAGTCTGTCTGTAGATCATTTGCTTGGCCGTACACTCATGAAGCCTGTGCTAAGATGTGTGTGTCAGGCCCTCACAGTTTCGGCCCCTGAACAGTGATGGAGTGATCCTCACCGAGGTGCAAATGAAGGCTAGAGGGTGACCGGGCCACGGGCAAACAGTAATGAAGCAGCAATGTGACCTGCAGCTAGCGGGGCCCCACGTGAGACGCCTTAGCAGCTGTGTTTATTGTTAAATGACTTTATATATAAATTATGAGAATATTCTGAAGAGCAAATTAACTTTGAATATAGTTTTCAGGAAATGTCAATGGAGATTTAATTTTAATACAACTTAATGCAATGTCTTAACAGGATATACAAGCACTGTTAAGATATTTTAAAGCGTGTGTTATGATAAGGGGATACTTGTAGTAACAAAAAGTTGACAGTGCAGTTCTCCTCAGTTCTCTGGAGCATTTTAGCATCTTTTAGCTCACTGTTTTGATTTAACCAGCTGAAACATAACAGAGCATTTTCTGTAAACATCCTCATATGATTAATTTTACAAGTAAATCAAAACAATCAGCTAAAAGAAGCTAAAGTTTAATTTACAAATGACACACGGTTCTATTAGGAGGATTGTCATAAGCTATGTGACTATATAATGATGCATATGGTATTTTATATTTTGAATACAGCATTTAATCACTAAGTAAATCTACATTTGACTAGTATGTGTGTATGTATTTGGACCATAACTTACAGTCTTTGTCTTATATATTACCATGACTATAGCCCTGAAGTCCTTCTTCAACTATTTATAAGGCTGTAGTTTAAAAGTCTAATTTTGTTCAGTAAACAATTAAAACTCAGTGAGACTTTGTGTTTCATCTTCATTGTGTGTGTGTGTGTGTGTGTGTGTGTGTGTGTGTGTGTGTGACTGCTTGTTTATGACCACTTGTCCAGACTTGGTGTGTAGGATGTTTGCTGATGGTCTTTGCTCAGTCTGGAACAGTCCTGCTGGGCACAGGGTCAGCTCTACCCATTCATTGATATTTGTGTGTGTGTTGATATGAGGACCCTGACCTGACTAAACCCTTTGTCCCCCAATATGGCTGATCGGCTCTGTACACCCCAGCCTGCAGCCTGTGTTGGCCTTCACTAATTGACAATTGGAGTTTGACTTTGCACACTGGCCTCTTCTCCACCCCTGGAAGTGTGTGTTCCAAATACGCTTTACAGAGTGTGCCCAGCACCCAGGTGTGGAGGACAGCGGACTCCAAACAACAGATGCAGATGTTGGCTTGGCTCAGTGTTGTCTAACTGTGATTGTCTTTATTAGTTTTAACTGCAGCTAAGGGTTTATAGCTATTTTGGTGTTCACTGATTCATTAAGACAATAGCTGAGCATGTCAGACCATGACAGAAGTCAGACTCGTGTTTTAACCCAATGAGGCACCATGACAATCTAAATCTGACAAATGAAGGAGGTGCCAACCTCGTGTCCCATCTTTGTCCTCGTGTCCCTGCACGTATCCCTCCTTCACTTCCAAGAATAAGGCCCTGAGCTCCCTTATGAAAGAAGGGAGAAGGGTTGAAGCGGCCTCGGCAAACACCACGATTATGACGGTGAGTCACATTGTGCAAGGCCTTCGTGGGTGATTTACGAGAGGCCGCTGCCAAAAAAACAAGTCGTCAAGTCTGGAACAGCGAGTCAGTGCAGTGGCGGGGAGGTGTGTTTGCAGACCACCCCCTCGTCCGTCCCAGAACCCCAGCCCCGTCCCTCTGATGTCTGTGTGTCTTCGTTAATGAAGAAATTCTGATACCTTGGTGAGACATTGCTCTCAGCTGAGCAGCCCCTGCCTCTTCCATGCCCTCAACCTCTGCACAGTCATACAGCCGCCCCACCCAACCACAATCCCATCAGGCCTCTGGCTTCACCTTCGTTGCTGTTAGAGAGACTTCTAAAAGTAGAGCAATAACTGATGGCTGACTACTACTATTTTACTCAATGTGACTAACAGCAGTGCAGTTTAGAGGCAACTCTAATGTTTCATTCAATTCAATTTCTAACAAAAACTGACTAGAAAGAAGATTTTCATTACTGGAAAACGTAGTTTCCTGTATGGGCCCAAAACTGTGAGTGAAACCCAGCATATCTTTAAGCATGACTTTGAGATGGGACTAAAATCACTTGGTACTACCAAGTTAGAGATTCACACCTGCACACAACCAAAACTCCCCCTTCAGTAGGTATGTAAGAACACTATTGATTTCTTATTGATAATTTACACGCAAAGGTTTATGACGGTGTTCTTCATTTTGCAGTGTTTAAACCCCACACCGCTACATGGCAGTGTTGTGTATGTTGTGAGTTTGCTCTTACTCAGAAGTTATGCATATGTTGGTGTGTTTTTTATATTTTTTTTTTTATCGCATTATATAGCAACATATTTAATTGTAACTGCTGTAATGTAATTACAGTACTTACTATTATTACCATCCACTTTGTATTATCTGTTTGCAATATTTTGGCACTTGTGGACATATGAAGATCAGTGTTTCATATAAAATAAATAAACATAATA
>JAUYWH010000003.1:18007989-18043576 GCA_034779795.1 Ctenopoma multispine | reverse complement strand
TCTCCACCCTGTGTCAATTCCCCCTTCAGCCACCAGATGTTTCCAGATGCCTCCCTTTTCCCAAGCCCCCCTGCACACCTGTTTTATTTTCAAGGGGAGGTCTGGACAGAGCACATGTGCTGGATTGACATGTAAAAGGATTGACTGAGACTTTCATGGTAGCGCAAGTTGGACAATGAAGCTTTAACATTTTAAAACACCGTAGTTCATTTACCTTCTCAAGATTATCCAGTGGCCGCCCGGCTGTTTCCTGTGTGTTTTTTGACCTCTTCTTCGTATCTTTCCCGACTGGTCAGGAATTCTTCAGCCAGAACGCTTTAGACAAAAAGACACATGCAGTATTTAATTACAACACTTGGTCAACCTGACCAGTTCAGGGTTATGTAAGGGCTTGTAACAGTCTTAAATGATGCCTTATCAGCCAGTGTAGGAACTGTGATCTTACCTATCCAAAGGATCTTGAGGCTCAGGGACAATCAGCAATCCATACACAGCATCCAGGATTTCTCTCATAGTGATTTGAGCATTGTAGCTGCGATCAAATATGTTGTGGCCCACACTGTTTATATTGCAGTGATAAATCTTTATTCATGTTAAGCAAATTATACAGTGCAACACACATACAATATTTCCATTTACTTGGAGATTATTACTGGGCTGTATGTGTATGTGTGTAAATACAGGGCAGGCGGTCGCCTAGGGCGCCACTTGCTGGAGGTGGCGCAGCTTGCAACTATTGTCAGCTGCGGGTTTTTGAGCTCGTTTTCTGAAGAGTAGTTACTTATTATGAACCCCTCATGACTCTCTCCACAATAAAGAGATATGCGATAGTTAGTTAGTCCTTTTCCAGCCAGGATCTGTCTGCCCGAGCTGGGAATAAATCTGGAAAATACGTACAAATGACCTATGTAGTTTAATGCAGGATGTCAAGCCATAATCTTGCCTGGGGCACCAAAATGAGTCGAGCAAATAATCAAAATAATTCGGTACAGTACTTGAAAAAATACAATTTTTTTTCCAACATTCAAAACAGTCCCATACAAGTTATTAATTTGTGAATATTCACAAGTCAGGATTAAACATGTATTAATATATTTCATTAATAAGGCCCAGTGTGTGCAAATGGTCATTTATTTGTCAGGATACGCGTGTGACAAAGCGGACAGTTGGAGGCTTCACAGGGTAGGCAGGGCCAAACTGGCAGAACAGCTCAAAGGCTCCATTCTCATAAGGTGTGTCGGGAGGATTTTCCAGAAGGCTGAAAAGTTTAAAATAAATAAATAGTTCACTAACACACTCTTCATAATCCTTTAATTGAAACTATCAAACTAAATAACCATGAACCTGAAAAATCTATTACCACAAACATTTGTTGCAATATTAAGATGTATAACATGCAACTTAAAATAGCACCAAACCAGTCCACTCTGCTCTTCTTCAACACGCTCCTCCAGTGCGTCTTTATAATAAATAAGATGCTGCAAAACTAACTAATCAAATGAGCCTTACTGAAAAAACCCCTATAAATATCTCTGACTCTTTATCTGTAGCTCTGAGACTCACACTTGTCCAAATGGTCATAAGTTTAATCTGAGTTATTGTATATTTCTAGTAAAAATGTATTTGGAAGTTACATATCTCATATTTAAGTAAAAAATATGCCACTTACTGAAGTCAGATTCAGATGGAAAGATACTAAAGTAAGGATGTGGGTGACAGTGTAGGTTCTTCAGCTCCTCCAGGATACGTTTGTCCTTTTCCATGAAACGTCCATCTTTGGACTCTTGGATCCTCTTTTTCAGAGCACTAGTTTTAAAGATCAGCACTTAAGAATTGACATAAATCTTACACATAAACTAATGTGACACAATTATTAACAATAATAATAATGTTTAAGAATATTTTTAGTCCTGTGTAGTAATCCTCAGTAAATTTACCTTTTTCTTTTTTTTTGAGAGTACACCAGACTCTGAATATGGTTTGTAAAAAAGGAACTTGTTCTGTCAATTACCTCTCTGTCATCATCACTTTACTGTTCAGCTGGCTTGGTAAGACAGCCTCAGGAAATTCATCGTACCCATGAGTAACAAAGAACCCTTTTAAAAGACTCTGAAAAACAACAAAAAGACTCCTTGTAATGCACACTGCTGATTATTATATGCTTTATATATAATACGTAAATATTTGTGTGATATATACAGTATATGCACATTTTCAAAGCACTTCTAACAAATTTGCAAACAGCATTGCTGTACTAACCTTAGTGACGGTGGATGGGTCAGTTTTGTTTTGGGGTTTTCTCATCTCCAAAGAAAGAACAGTCTCAATCTCAAAAAGTTTGAGACCATCTTTGCTCGTCTCTGGCTTAAAACAGCAACCCCCTCAAATCAAAAGAGAAACAAAAAGAGGAATTAATTAATGGCAAACTGCCCATGTTTATACTGTTATTAATGTATTGTGTATTATCTTTTTTTATATCAATTTTTCCTCAATAATTTTGCAACAGAAAGTGACAGAATAGAGAACAAACAGGGCCAAAAATTATGTTGAGGAGAAACTAATAACATTGAAGTCAAAATGACTTCATTGTTCTTTTAAACTCACATACATCCTATGCTCCCTGAAAGGGTTTAGACAAAGTTTCCCAAGCCAAGATAATGTATAATTAAACAAAAAAGAAACAGCTTAATCTCAGACTGAGGAATTGGTTGTGTGTTTAAGGTCAGACCTGAATGGTTACACTCAGAGGCAGATTTAAAAACTCTCTCATACTCATTATCACATTCAGATAAAGCCCGGTGGAGAAGGTTGCATAAGGAAGGGCATCCGGCATAAAAATCCCTGCCAAAATTATTATGTGGTAATGATCCTCTGTGGCAACCCCCTCCCCAAGAAACATGGACAGCCAAAAAGATCATCATAATATTTAAACATCATAATGATTCACTTTTCCCAGCTCAAGTCTTCCATGGTGTAGGGCATCATACAGCATGGTGCGTCCAGCTGAGTGTGCACGTGTTCCTACAAAAGGGAACCACAGTATTTAATATATAATAATTCAAGCAAAAGACTATGACATGAATCAGAACAAATAGGTTTGATGCACTTTACCTTAATGAACTGTATTTACCTTAAACTTTTCAAGTGTTTCTGTAAATGTGTGGAGTGTTGTCACTGTAGAGTCAAACTTCACAAGGCCAATGACATGATGGAAATCGTAAGCCATGCTGCGTGTTGCAAAGTTATCAAAAAGTTCTTTTACAGCATGGATTTTCTGGATTTCCACACTTCCATAGCATTTTCCAGACATGGAGGAGCTTGTGTCTATCAGCACCTGATGAAATGAGAGTTTACAAATTAGCCTATAAGCTTGTAAAAATGATTAACCATCATACACTTATGGTGTCTAAAAAGTCTAAATAACATATATATTCCTATGCCAGCTCTACTTTGGTGACATAAAGGCAATATTTAAAAAAATATTTTCAGTATTATAAGAGATATTTAAAAAAAGAAAAAAAGATTAATAAAAAGTTGTAGCACCGTTAAAATGTAAATAAAAACAGAGTTGTGCTGGGTCCAGCCAGGACTGTAGGCGGGCATGACTGTTACTATCATTATTATTGGATCTAAAAAGAGTATCCCTGAGGGTCTTTCAAAAGCAGAGGTGGTAAGTAACTAAGTACATTTTCTCAACTACTTAATTTAAATAATATGTAAAGAGCAATACTTGTGCTCACATAATTCATTTCACCATAAATGGTATTTTAGTAATCCACTTGTTTTTTTTATTGCCAGAAAAAGATATAAAACTAAGTTCACTTGAGTAAAGTGTGACTTTAGTGACCTGTTACTGCAGGTGGAACAGTTCCTCTTACAGTCTTACAATCTTACCAGTCTCCTGTAAAAGACTGAAGAAATGAAAGTTTAAAATTACCAGTATAACCCTCTTTTGGAGTCCTGGTTGTGACAAATGAATGATCATCCCTATGGTCACCAGTTCTACATGGACAAGATAAATGTTCATGGTGTGTATTGTGTAAAGGCAAATAACACTACATTAGCTTTTTCTTCAGGCGAGAGGCGGGGTACAGCCCGGACAGATCGCCAGTCCATCGCAGGGCCGACATACAGACGAACAGACAAACAACCATGCACACTCACATACACACCTACGGCCCAATCAACCTGACATGCATGGAAGCCGGAGTACCCGGAGGAAACCCACGCAGAGGCCGACCGCGGGAATCGAACCCTGGTCCTTCTACACCACCGTGCTGCCCTGAAACAGAGATATCATGTATAAATGTAAGAATAGTGTTTTTAATGTATTAGGGTTTAAATATAACAAAATAATTGAGGTACTCACATTTTTGCCAGTACATCCACATCCACATTTTTCACTTTGCCAGCCAGACAATCATACACTTCAATCATTCCAGGCGTTAACTTATTTTTACTCAGATATACACCGAGATTACCTGCAAAAGACAAAAATACAGCAACTACATTACTGCACAAATGTTCAGACAAACACTACTAAGGAGCCCAGCAAAAATACTGAACTGAAAGACATTGGCAGTTAAAACAAGCAAACCTTCAAGTGTGGGGGTATACATTTGAAGCTAAAAACCCTTTCATCAGCAATCAACATCTCTGGCTTTGTTTACGAATGATGGTGCTATTTCATGAGATGCCCACCTTTATAGGTGTGATATTTTGTATCTATGATAAAATAAACGGTAATTGCAAATATGTTTTGTATCAAATAAAATTATTAAAGAATATATTGTTAATGTATAGAAATGACAAGTTGCAAATACATAGAGATTCTATTTTTCCCTTTCATCAATTCATCTGTGGACTTGCATCATGCCAACATAGTTATTGGTCATGGCTAATATGACTGAGTCCAATCAAACATTCAGTAGATGCTCCATACACACATATCCAAGGGTGCAATGTAGGATAGAATAATCCACACTCCCACTGCACATTGTAGCACAAGCACACTGTGCATTGAGAATCATTGTATTATACTGATTAATGTACCTTCATTTAGCAACACAAGACATGGGTCTTGACAGCCTAGATCCTTCAAAAGCAAAGGTGGAGTCACATTGAGACCGGGAAAATCTTTCATGTCTTCTGCGATGCTTCCAAACGTCTTCTCCATATTTACGTGAAAGCTGTAATGTAATCACATGATTTACTGAACAGGTTACTGTGTGGTTCACCAGAGCACAAACACAATGTAAGTCAGAAATCTGCAGTAAGTGTTTGTAAGTCTCAAAGTATTATAGCACACTGCACACATTAAGAATCAACTGCAAATAGTAAAAACTAATCAAAAAACATGTTACTGTTTCAGTTCCTATACATCATCATTAGTAAATATTATATGTACATGTTGAATCTGTATGACAGATGCTTTATACACATGTGATACTTTAAGTAATTTGATAATAACATACTTTTGGCTCGCCACACTTTCATGAGAAATCCAAAGATGATATGTTGTAAGTGAAGGATGAACACTTAGCAAAACTTTTTCAACTTCAGTTTCTCTCCTGAGTGACGTTTCTTGCAGAAATTCTTCGGTGCAGTTTGGAATTTTTTCTCCATCTTCACAAAGGAACAGAAAATAAATAGTATTATGTACATATACTTCAAATACTTTATAAATTACAGAGGTGGTTGATGTAAATGTTCAAGTTTGGTTTGTTGCTGCATTGTTTCCTGTCACACTAAAGAGACATTTCACCATTTAACAACAACAACAATAATATTTAATAACCGGGGAATGTGCTTTATTGTTAAGATGCTATTACGCTATTTTACCTTTGATTTTCTGCAGCACAACTGCTCTCTCCACAGCACCTGGTATTCCAGGTACAATGACTGGTTCACAGAAGCGTCTGCCTTCTTCCGACATCAGAAAATAAGGTGCATAGTTCTCATAGTCTGACGACTCTTTCTGACAAATGAATACAAGGTAGTGATAAATGAGACATTAGGTCTACATGCTCCTTATGCTACACTTCTGGTTTAGAGACAACGTTAGTTACAAGTTAGTTATGGCTAAGTGGCTGCTGTCTAATGTTTTACTGCTTAGACATTCACTGGGTGAATACAAACATGGCTCAAAAAATGCAAAAAGGCAAGTATGAGAACATATTTCTCCTCAGCAACTACGCAAATTTAGATTCAGCCACTGAGGTACTGTGGAAATACCATTGCCTACAATATGAGATATGTCCAGCAGTATGTTGAATACTCAAAGACATCAAGGTCTTCAATGATCTTTTCTCCCTGTTTTGTTCCAGGTTTTGGCAAAATCTCTCTAAAGAGAGTCTACAAGCCTTCAACAACTGCGATCTAACGGAATAAAAAGAAGAAAGAAAGACACTGAAGCAGTAAAATCACATTCTCTCAAGGTCTCTAGTGAGACCCAGATGAGAAAATCAAAATGATATAAAACCATTTTTGTATGGATTACCTTTTGAGTCCTGGTTACAATTTCATTCTTACAGACTAACTGATACAAACATTGTGCCAGAGGATGACATCCTGTTAGTTTTCGTATGTAGCCAATTAGATTCTTGTGGGGAACCACTGGAGGTCTGTATTTCTGAAGGAGAAAATGTAATTTAATGTAATGTAATTTTGGCTCTAAACCTAATGTGAAGATAAGCTTTGGTTGAGGTTCCCTCTTCTAACCAATCACAGAAGCTGACTGGTAGAGTGTAGCAGTGCATGCAAAGGGAGACCTTTGGTACGGCTAGCTTAATTCCTATTGGCTGCATACTGTAGCTTTAAAGCATGATCCTAATTTACTCTGAAGTGCAATTGTAGCACATTCTATATGTTTAATATATAACACTATAAAATCTCATTTCTTATAAAGAAAAAAATTAATATTCAATATTTTAAAAACACTCATGACATAGATGTTACATTACAGTCCTGAAATAGGTTTGGAAGCTTTGCAATTGAGGAAAACACCACTTACAGAAGCCATTTCACTGCTTCTAAATTGAGCTAAGCTGGACTATTTATATCATTAAACTGTAAAAATGTTGTCAGTCATCCTACTTACAGTGTAGAGCTAATACACATATTTACTAGCATATAAACTACTGTATGTGTGATACGTTGCTTACAATGACATAGAGTGATGAGAAGAAGACACTATTTCCTTTGGGGGTTTGTTGCGCTGAGGGCACAACATCGTCAGTGAAGAACTCCTTTGGGTCTGGAAGCTCCTCAGAAAATGAGGAGAGTGAGAAGTGCGCTGTTGTCTCCTCTGAGATTCCACAACTTTCCAAAGTGTTGCCACTGCCAGTTTCACCTCTGAAAATATGCAGATATTAGTGCTAATCGCATTATGGTGAAAAGTCATGGTATCAATGCAGTGCAATAGTGCAGGATTACTTGTAATGTAGAACATGTGCTGGGATTCTACTTTCATTTGCAAGCTTGTTCTTCAAATTAGCAATTGTGTCACTTGCCAAGTCCACCGTCACCTCAAAGTCTCCCTGAATGAGATTGAACATAATAATAAAGTAAAATATAACAATGTCCTACAGTCGCATCATGTGCAATTCCTCACCTGTCAATAAGACTGTACCAAAAAAGGATAGAGGTTCACAGTCAGATTTGGTAGTCTGGGTCAGTAATGGAGGAAATGTAGCAGAATGCTGGAACTATGACCTGTTAGTTAGTGCATGCTCACCTTGAGCATGACGTGACAGCGAACTGCATCTGTTCCATAGGTTTCAGTTCCCTGTCGCACTGAACTTGGAGGAGCTGTTATCAGGTTTATCTTTGGTGTAAATATAGCATAGATGATGTCTCCGCTTTTAATGTGTCTGTCGTGTAGAGACCCTGTAAATAGAAAAAGTCGAAATAAACACGTTTTAATCAACTAAACTGTGCTGTATATACAGTATGCTGCCATATTTTGTTGCACTATATCTTCTTCCAACAATAGCACATTCAACATGTATGAGATCAAACCACTCATTATGTGAGTGGTTTGATCTGTATGTGTTGGCTCGTGTTAGATGACCTGCTTCACTTCTCTGAGGGTAGACACTCTTCTTAACAGGTAACTTTACAAGGTTTAGCAACTGGTCACAATGTTGCAAGACATGCAAGTTTCCAAAGTACAGCATTACAGGAGAAACGTGTTTCTGCTCTGATGGTGAAGCTCTAGTGACAAAGTGGGTGAAAGCGCTGTTGCAAAATCAGACAAACTTGTACATCAGCACATTTCAACTGGGGTTTATGGGAGTATTGATAACTTCTTTATTGCTCTATTAGCTATACTATATCTGTATGTATTGTATGCAAAGGTTCTGTATACTGTATACATTACTCTTCTAATCTTAGGACCTAGAAACAGGTTCAGATAGGTCTGAGTGATTAAGCGCAGTTTAGAGCCACAGCTGACTCATGTGGAGATCTAAGGGTTTGCAGACTAAAGCTTAGCAGCAGAGGTTAACTGCTGAACTCTCATACGTGAATGAACTTGCATGTGTTAAAGATAGGGTCCTCTGTCAGGGGCATTCCGTCCGCGGTGCAGAGACAGACGCCCCGCGACGACTCAATGCTTTCAAGGTGACAAATCCTCAACATCAGATCTTCAACAGTGTTTTGTGCTGGATCCATATCTGAAAGTTAAAACAGTTACAAAAGCATAAAATAATAAAGATCACAAATAGTTTTTCTGCCAGTCTTCATATGAGTAACATTAATAAAATATGAAATGTTTTCTTATTCCAACAGATATTGCTCCTGTTTTTTTTTGCCCTGTAGGTCCTGCTATTCCCCAGCTCCCCTCAAGGTGCCCTCAGCGTGTGGCGAAACTGCTTCATGTCATTTCATTTGAATTTAAGCTGTGGATGTGTCTCACAGAACTCATCAGAAGACATGTCAATACCAACATTTATTTCTCTGAATTTTGAGAGAATTGTATTTGGGTTTTTTCTTACCTGTGATGCATTTCGGTTCTGGACATTTTGGGTACGTGTACAGCAGAGAGAATGAGCAGACTGACTTTTGCACGGGCATCGCAGCTGGAGCTCTAAATCTGACAATAGTTCCTTTCATGGCTGAAAAACGATTCTTTTCCACCTGACTAAATCCTGTTTGGAAATATAAGTATACTTCAATGAATTACTGTTTAAAGATAGTATCAGACATTCAGTTTTGATTTGGACTATTTTATTAATATATTATTAAACACAGTGTTGAAACAATCTTATAGTATAAGTGCAACAGAAATTCATAATGCAAACACAGAGTATGTGGAACACATCAGGGTAATACGTTATAAGTTATATTTGGAGTAACAGTAGAAGAAGTATTAAGGAGAAGTTACAAACTATGTATTTAAAAAAATATATATACTATTTACTCTTGTAATCTTACCAAAGTTGTTTAAGTCTTCATCTGTTACACTGTCAGTGAAATCTCTTTCATCTCTCACACCCAGCTGTAGAAACCTGTTGTAGTAAGACTGCAGTCTGTGTCTTTCAAGGAGGTGGTAAATTGCATCCATCTAAAAATGTAAAAAGATGCAATTCATCACATGTCAGAATATAAAAACTCGTAAATGTTCAGTGATCGCAAATATTTAAGTATCCTTTAGTTTATATTTTCATTTTTTAAGTTTGGCAGACTTACCTCGATGTGTTTTAGCCGAAGTGCAACAGTTTTGCGGAATAGGTTTCAGTTTACACCACTGAACACTGAGGGAGGGGATCTTTAGCTGAAAATGAAACCAAAAGTTTCTCAAATTTTTGGGTACAACAGCCAGTCTGTGGAACTCAGTTCAGCTTAGGTTCACTTTTGGTTTTGTTTGTAACAAAAACAATCCTGATGTAAGTTGAAATACCCCAGTGTTAAATCTTACTGTACTGAGCTGAAAGTGAAAATGATAGCTGAGGAAATGGAAGTGAGTCGGAGCATTGTTTCTAACAAATCTAAAACTAGTTAAGTTACATTTAACTACATTCACAGCTTTCTTTACCTGTGGATAAACTAACACCCAGATATTTGAACTCCTGCACCACCTGTTTCTCTCCCCAGGCAAAAACCTCCAGGTTGGTGCTTAGAATAAAACATCCACACAGAGTTTTCATATTTAAATAGAATGTGGAGTAATTATTTAATACAAACAGAGAATAATCTAAAAACAGTCAGTGTGTTCTTTTATGCAGGTCCAATATGTAACTGGGGCACAGGTCAGGCGGCAGCCTGTGCATTGACCCCATCAGCCCTGGATGGGCTGGTACAGGCTGATTAATGACTGAGGTAAACATGATAAATGTCATTCACCCCGCCAGCATCTGTATTTCCTTTCCCTCTGCAGTGTGTAACTAGCTTTATTGCTTCCACGTGGAGAGAACCGAGAACCTCACTCCATATGCACTGGAAGTCCAGGGTCACTGTTTTTTTTTTTTACACAACAAAAAAAAAAAAAATCAGACATGGTTAAAGATTTTTTTAACCAGGTCAAGGCTGGGTTCGTTGTGAGCAGGTGACAGTCATGATAAATAGGGCCTGGTGGAGCACTGAGTGACACTGTTCATGCTTTCTATGCTCATTACAACCTCCCCTGCTATGTTTCCTCTGGAAGAGAAGCTGGCAAACAGCTCTCGCTCTAGTTACCAGCATCGGCATTCTCCCACTATCCTTTATAACATCTTGAGCTGGAGGTACAGCGACCGACACAAGACGTCGATCTTTAACGCCTCAGCGCATAACTGCCACTGTGAGCAGAGGAGGACAGTTTGCCTCAGGGACCCCGAGGCCACCTACCATGTTGCCTCCAGCGTGCTGGTCAAAACCATCTGCTTTATGAGAAATTTACCATCTTTCAGTCAGCTTCCAATGGGAGATCAGTTATCACTGCTAAGACACTGCTGGGTTTCTTTGTTTGTTCTGGGGCTTGCACAAGAGAAGATAGTGTTTGAAGTGACTGATTCAAGTATCCTCAGGCAGATTCTGCTCGGACCAGGACTCCCTGAAAAGGACGCTGACCAGCCAACTGATGGTGAAGTCCACAGATTGAGAACATGCCTGCTCCACCTTTGGAATCTGGATCTCTGTCCAAAAGAATATGCTTATCTAAAAGGTGCTATGTTGTTTAACCCAGGTAAAATCTCTCTTTATTTGCTGTGTTTCCATAGCCACCGTGAGTTGGTCATGAGCTTAAACAGAAACCTCTTATCCCTCACTGCAGCTGGTCCAGCCTTGACTGCCCTGTCACTCATTGAAGACCTCCAACAGGAATCACAGAGAGCTCTCCAAGAAGTCACCCGCCTCCTGCACCCGGGGGACGCCGGTCGCTTCAGCCAGATCCTTCTAGCAGCCTCCACCATTCAGACTGTCAGTCACAGCTTGGCTACAGAGCTTTTCTTCAAGCCAGTTATTGGGAACATAGATATGTTACATTTATTAACAGAGATGTTGTTTGTCCAGTAAGACTGAATTCATATGAATGATGTAATGTTGACTTTTATACATACATGTTTGAAAAGCACATGAAATAAACCTTAATACCTTTGCCAGCTTAATGGAATTAGAGTTATGACTTCTGACAGCACAGGAATATGTGATCCTAAGTGTCCTAGAGTTTATACTTCAACTCCCTCATGTGGCCATATGTGGCAAAAACAAGGAACCAATTTCCTGTTGCTGTACTTTATTAGTTTATGACAAATATGGTAATGACGGATTGCTGTCAGCACAACTTTTAATTAGTCGAGCTGTATTTTACTGCTTCTTGATCCAAACCAGAACAACCGGTTACACACCGTTACATAACGTTGCAGCCAATTTCCTGATTCACTAAAAATACAGTATCTCAGTACACATTACGTCAAGTGGGAAAAGTAGTTTATTCTTTACACTCACAGAACACGGAATTGAAACAGGGCATGCAAAATAGGTAGCGGCAAACAAGTAAAATCTGGACAGTTGAACACACATTTAATAACCTATGCATTAGCCAGCAAATTAAATGAAGCCACGACAATAGAGTCCAATAGAGTAACCATAAGGTCACGGTGATAAGAAGGCCACAGTGCTGAATAAATTCCACTGAGTCAGCTGGCTAAATTCCCATCTGGACCCTGGCAAACACAGCAAGCATGTTGGTTTGAAAACCTTCACTTCATGAGTCAGCTTGGGATAATGTTACTAATAAGTTATAGTACATCTACAGTTCACCATCAGTTTTAGAGTCAATTTACAGACAGAATAGTACACAGCCAAAAACAGCACACAGAAGGCATTACACGTGTATAATTTAAAAGCTTAAGAACTATCTGCTTCATGTCGCTAACTTCATCTTATGACACTAACTAAGGTCAGATTTGCAAAGAAACATCACACTCTTTTTTTAAAGTCACAAAAAACAAACAAAGAAATGTTGGTGCATATGTGAATTGCCAGCCTGTGCACTGCCACTGTGTGACTGTTTACGGCAGCGAAACTGACAATACATGTTTATATACACACCAAAAAACACACAGCAGGTCCCAGCCCACCACGTGCCGACACACGTGCACTGGCACATGAAGCTGCTGGCAATAGAAAGTGTATTAAAATGAGTATAAAACACCAAACGATGGGGGAACGGAGGTGAATTGTGAAACCAAACCCAACTTTTAAACTTTTTGTGCAGCTCACTTATTAACAAGTGAGCTTTATAGGTTTTCATTTACAGTCTTTATGCTAAGCTAAGCTAAAATAACTGTCGTGTCATTTTCAGATAGAGACATGATTTTTTCACCTAGGAAATATCTGCTGAGAAAATATGTTTTTCTTCTTACCTCATCACTTTATATTACTGCCACTTTTGAGCAAACCTATGCCATTCACATCAATTTGCGATATGTTAAATTATACATTAGTATTTAATTATCAGAACAGAATTTCTGATTGGTAATGTATCATAAACATAGTTGGTGTGAATTTAAATTAAACACAGGTCACAAAAAATAGTTTAAAATCACATCTATGATTTGAGAAAATGAAATGTGCCACAAAAAAAAAAAAAACAAAACAAAAAAAGAAAACACCTTGTCCTTTGCATAACAACAGCACAGTAACCTCCTTCAAGGATGAGGAGACGGTCAGAGCTTCTGGTGGTATGTGCCTGCAGGACAATCTCTCAATTAAGCAATCCTTCAAATATACACATAATAATTCTCAACCATAAATATCTACACACAGAGCCCTGAGTTTACTGATGTCCTTCAGACAATGTGACTTTTCACATTTTCTTCTCCCACAGCAAAGCCATGGTCTCTACAAAGAGCTTGGCTCAGCCAGAGACTCCTGTGCAAGTAGTGTCCCCTTTCATTGTCCAATATGTGGACACAGCATGACAAATAATTCAAGCATCTGATCGCTAGAGTGAAACGGGAATCACGTTCTTAAAGAGGTGCGAATTAGTGGAAAACCGGACGAGTCAGTCTCAGTGTGAGAGGGCGAGTAGGCTGTTGGAGAACTAGAGGTATGACCTATAAGAAATACAGAAGTTAGGATCTATCAGCTTGTTGACAACATCCTTACATATTATTTTGTAAAAAACAAACAAATATTCAAATCACATTAACAAGACAATATTAATTAGCTAGAACAATGCTTATCCTGCTTTACTATAGCACCAACACAGGAGCAGGTGAGCAGGAGAAGGTGTTCATGAAGCTGAAACAAGCGCGTGATGAAGTTGAGCAGTTAAAAGAGTTTAGTGAATCTCACTTAAAATAACTTTTCATTGCAGAATCACAGAAAACATTTCATTTAGGTTAAGAATGGAAACATGCACGAGGTCCTCTATTGTTTTCTCGCCATTCTGTCTGATATTTAAAAATCCACAAGATCTAAATATCTAAATATCAACAAGATCAAGATCTAAAATCATTTGTGAAGTTCAAAAACACTTACTGTATTATAATTGTTTTTTTAATTGTTAACAAATCCTGTGAAGATACTAAAACCAGCAACTGTAAGGTCAGGGTGCAACTGGGAGCCTCTGACACCATCAAGTTCTGGCTATGGCCCTGCACTTATTTTTTATCAACATATGAATTAAAAAGACACCAATAAATTCATTTTATTACAACATTTGGAGACGGTCTTGATGCCCTAGGGAGTTCAGACTCTTTACCCAGTCAGAAATTAAAGTTAATGTTAAGTGGGAACAGATTTTTATCTAGAAATCAAACCAGTGTTGCTGTGTCTGATAGTAGTGCTGAGTTAGTACTATATGAGCACTGATGACACTGTTGGCAAATATACACGTGATGATTTCCCGTTTTATAACAGACAAATTAAATAAACTCACCTGACTTCTGGACTAAATTAACTGAATGACCCACTTTTTATTCTTCCCTATAATTTGCATTAGAATCTGTATATTTTAAAATAATCAAGACAGTATACAATGGATGTAATAGCACAATAGAGAGAGATTTCTTACCTCCGTTGTTTCTCCATATCTCTCTGGCACACTTGTCAGAGGAGGTCAGCTCTGATATTTGGATGTTGGGATTTGACTTGTAGTCATCTTGAGGAAACAGTGAAAACAGTAAGTCTATTACGAGAAAGCGATTCAGTGGCATTTTGGATGCAACATCAATATTTCTAAAGTTCAAATGTGAAAAAAACACAACTTACTGTTGTTGCTGAATGAGAAGGAATCACTCTCCCTCATTGTCTCATTCCCACTGTCCGACAGCGTCCTCTCCACCCTGGAGGTGGGCGGCCTCCTCTTCGTACTCTTCCGGGTGCTGATACGGATGATGCCGCGCACCAGCCGGCACTCGGCCTCTTGCTCATCCATTTTGTGCTCCTCTGCCAGCGAGTTGATGAGGTGGTTGATGGCCTTGCTCTTCTTCAGAAACACAGAGTCTGAGGTGCACCGGGCCAACTCTTCAATCTGATACTCAGAGTAGAGTTCCAGCAGCTTCTTAGTAATCAGAGAGTCGACGTCCTCCTCACTATCCTCCCAGTCATCAAACCTCATAGACTCATGCAAGGACGCATGGCTGGGCTGTGCGTGACCCCCAGCTGGAGGCTCATATGATGGAGTTTTGGTTTCAACATCTAAAAACTCTCTTGGACTGTCAATTCTGACTCCAGCGATGCGGACGTCCCCTAGCCAATCTGTGCCGTCATCCTCCTTCTTGTTGTTGTCTCCTGGATTCACAGCTCGGAGACTCACCTTCTCTGGTTCGCCTGGGGAGCTCTCGACTGGTGCCAGGCACGGAGCAAGGATGGAACGCTGGCAGACCCTGTACAGTCCACAGGTCAACACGGTGCACACAAAGGTCGCTGGAGAAGCGCACGGATTGCAAGTTTGTGCAGCAGAGGGAGGGTCAGCTGAGCCAGGAATGAAGCCAACGGCCTCAGACTCCTTCCCATTTGTATCTTTGAGGTGAGCTTTGTGGACCGTCTTTGACTCTGAGGTCGGGAACCTGTATTCCACTGGGTCAACAGAGCGCTCCTCATATGACAACCTGTGGCTGCTGCTCCGATTTGGTCCGTGCCTGTAGCCACCCGACCCTGAGCTGTGTCTCAGACTGCCAGAGCTGCCAGCAGACATGACTTACTGCCTCAGAGATCTAGACAAGCATGAGAAAAATATCAGGTCTCGTGACATGTAACTCAATGGGAAAGACGAGGTTTGAAATGTCACCACTAAACGAGTGTTAACAAAGGCTGTCTGTTATCAATCCAGTCTGTCAGCTAACATGTAAAATCACTTGTTGCCACCTGAGGGCATCTCTCTTCAAAACAAAGGTGAAACTACTATCCCCAGGTGGCAGGCAGGTAAAGCAATCCAACTGGTTCTATGAAAGATGTGTAAACACACGGTGAAAGACAATAAGTAGTCACATATGAAATTTAGTGGATGGTATCATGGGGATTTCTAAAATGAAACTCAGCCTACGTGTTCATTTGTAAAATAAAGAGGTTAAATATTACATTAAACTAAAACGCCATGATTCAAGTAAGCAGTGTTGGTTACTTAGACAGGTGTGAAACTGACTACGAGATATTTCACCATGAATATAAACGTGCAGAGCGATTCTCAAATAACACCTGGCGTTTCCCGTCATGACGGCCGGACCAGTGTTTACAGGAGCCGTGCAGCGTAGTTACATGGAAAACAAACAGGTGAATTTCCACCCAGCCACATTTATTAACAAGCACAAAGCCGTCTTACAGTCAAAAGGCCGTATTCCTTTTCGTGTATAAAATTATTTTCGCTCTCATGGCGACATGTCATTGCTGCTCTTTCCTCCATTAGACGGAGGACTTGCGAATTTCTCTGTAAACAAGCTACTCACAGTTTACACCGCACGTCCACCAACAGACTCCCGGATTAGTGTCTTCTTCTGCCCCTCACATTGAACTTTTCTGTTTTTAATCCATTTTGAACGTACCCTTTGTCCACTTCGCTAAAAAGGTACAGTTTCTGTGAGGTTTTCGACAAAATCCGTGTACCTGTGCGTCAAGGTACAGGAAGCGCACAGGTAATTCTGACCACATGTTGAACTTCCGGTATGTATTATAAAATAAAATGCAATTTAAAATCTAAATGTAACGTTAGCTTAAATTTGTAACATTTTTATAACCTTCAGTCGGCAATGACACGCCGTAACCTTAAATAAGTCAAGCAGCAAGTAACAAGTATAAAAATATAACATTTCTCACCCACTCCCGTCTAAATCAAAATTCAACATTTTAGTTTGAAATAATTTCCGGTTTTGTTTTTGGAAACTTCCTCGAACGGTGAACGTCTGTCAAGTTAGACACAATGAGGTGCTGATTTACCGGAAGCTGTAGGAAATGATAACAAATGTCACATAGACATTTTGTCACCAGATTTCGCTTATAGAGAAATTATAACAGTGTGTATCTGAAGAGTATGTATATGCGTATTTATTTAATATGAGGATCATCATCACATAAAGTGATTATTTATTTCGAAAGGGAACGGAAGTACATATTTTCTTTGTGTTAACAGCTAATTTGTTTCGGAGGACGGGTTTTATGGCAGCGCAGCTAAAGAAACCAGTGTTAGTCACGAACCAAAATGTCTGGGTAGGAGAGCAATATGCGTTAAAAAAATTAAAGTTTTAAAGTATGGATACATGACTACTGCATATTTGTAAAACTGTTGGCTAAAATATGCATAACGGACAGCTAACAAGCTAGCAGTGGTAAAGGTATTTGGTGTTTTACTGATTTGGTCCACAGCTGGCTGAGCGGGTTACACTGAATGGTTCTGCTAACGACGTCCAGCGGGTTACTTCTTGATTTGTGTAAAGTCCAGTTTAGTTTAGTTATGATGAAACATGGGAAGTAACGGGGCTGTGACTTCGACCACAGGGTCTTCGGGTGGTTTACAACTGGATACCCATACTGGAGGATTAACGCTAGCTTGTTTCCTCAGTGGAATGACGACATTTGCTCCGTCCAGCTGCCTCAGAGTACGCGGGTGTCGGTGATGCTGTGGGTCGCTGGCAAAAACGACCCGGTTGTTCGACCTTAAAACATGAAAAACTGCGAATATCAGCAAATCGACCCGCAGGCTCTTCCGACACCCGTCCCGACCCCTCCACCTCACCATGGACACGACGTCGAAAAGGGAGAAGAGCCGAAGAGACTAAGGAGAAAGTGGGAAGTTTTCCCCGGGAAGAATCGCTTTTACTGCGATGGACGGATCATGTTGGCCCGGCAGAGCGGGGTCCTGCCGCTCACTCTGGGCCTTATTCTCGTCACAAGTGGATTATTCTTTATATTTGAGTGAGTTCATATGTTGGTCTACAATTTTAATGTGAAACCAGCCATCTGACTGGTGTTAAGGGTGCGTTTAATTAGCCCACCTTTCGTCCATCACGCACCAGCACACGCTGGGGTCGCAGACATAACCATTGGTTTCTGTACAACTCTATTAACCGATGAGATTTGAAAAACCCAGTAGGTTCTTTTTAAAGCGTTTAGCATTGTTTTGGAGGTATCTTTGTACTCCCCAAAGACTTTTCTAACCATCTGGGTGCACGATTTATTCAGTCCACTGAATGAAGACGAAGAAATGTAATTCGTTTCTTGAGTTGCGCCTCATGTTTTTGATTTTTCCGAATCAAAACAAATATGGCGGCACACAACTTCAGAAACAGCTGATTAAACCTCGATCTGTAGACGATCTTAACAAATTATGTCAAACCAGTGAGCTTTATTTACACATATTTAAATACAACCTATAAACATTTAATTTTATAGTCCTAGTAAGACGTACGCGTTAGAGAGACATTATAATGAGGAATACAGCCTGAATATGAAAAATATGTCCCGTCTCCAAGGATTCACACAATGATTAAACAGCACTGAATGTTCATTAAAACTAGATCCCTTGGTGTTTCACAAAAGTAGGTTGAGGAAGGAGACAGGCCTTTGCTTCCTCCTCTCCTTCGATATCTGTCTCGGTAACATCCTGTCTGTGTCTTCTCCTTATCACAGCTGTCCCTTCCTGGTCAAACACCTGACCAGCTGCATTCCCGTCATTGGAGGAGTACTTTTTGTATTTGTGGTCACCACGCTGCTCCAGACCAGCTTCACTGACCCAGGCATCCTACCCAGAGCGACTCCAGACGAGGCTGCAGACGTTGAGAAACAGATCGGTAAGGGGCAACTCTGCCACAGCTGGTGTCGGGACTGTACAGATGCCCTAATTGCTTTTTGACTTTGACATCAGGCATCATAAAAAAAGCCATCAGTGCTTTTCCTGCTCCCTTTATGGCACCGAAAGTAGGCAACTATTGTCATCAGAGTTTTCCAATTGGAGTTTTTTGATCCCTGAACCTCCAACATGTTGATGTGAAACTTCAAGGACATACTATTTTCAGCGCTGTCGTGAGAGCTTTCATGTGGCTTATTTTGCTGTAGTGCTGGATGATTACGATGGAACGTGTCGTTGTGCTAACATCAGGTATTTTACATTGAAACTGAAACATAAGGCTGATTCAAACAGAGCAGTCACCACTCACACTGGTCCACTCATTTTAATGACGGTTAAATCTGACAACATCAAAGGTCCTAAGTAGAATCTAAAAGGCTTGTGTGTCATGACTCAGTGTAATTAATCTTTCATTGGCAGTCAGTCGGGATATTTTCTAGAGGAAATGTGCACTGTGAACTTCTAAAGCTTCTTGATTTGGTCTTTTGGAACATTTAGGACTATTTCAGCACTGAGACATTTGTTATATTTCCTTTTCTGCACACGCTCAAAGCAGTTCATCAGCTATGTTCACCGTCAGTGTGAAGTTTAGCCAACATTACTGTTCTCTGCATAAGGCATAAACCCTAACCCCCAACTGCACTGTTGTTATTGCTGTTAAGTATTCAACATGTACCAGTTGTGTAATAAGATAATGTTTCAAACATTAAGTTTCAACTTAATCACTCTGTAGTGTAGATTGGGGCTGTGTCTGTGCAGGTTTGTGTATAAAACTGTCCACATACGAGGTGTCATCGAGGTGCTTTTGGAGCTAGCCTGGCTAGCTCGCTAACAATAGCCATATACAAGTTAAAACATACACGGCTTGTGACTGTAAATACTCTCTGTTAATGATTTTGCACTCTGTGCAGCCAAGCGGCATCCGTCCACCTCACTGCTTGTCTTACTCACAACAAGGATCAGTATTTTCCTCTACTCAGTACATACCAAATAACAAGCTGATCCTCTCCTCTTCTTTATAGACAACACTGGAAATGCCAGCTACCGGCCTCCGCCACGCACAAAGGAAGTCCTCATCAATCAGCAGGTGGTCAAACTCAAGTACTGCTTCACCTGCAAGATGTTCCGTCCTCCGCGCACCTCCCACTGCAGCCTCTGTGACAACTGTGTGGGTGAGCTGTGCACACACAGCAGCACTGTGACATTTACCAAGCATAAATAATAAATGAGGGCTTCATAGGGCATCAGTGACCATTATTCTTTTACTCTGGTTAGGCAGGAATGATTTGAATAACACTGAACCATCCCTTTAATTTAACAGTAAAAGTCAGGTTTACGTGGAGTTCACCATGAATTCTGCTTCGGTGCGTTTCTCTTTCAGAGCGATTCGACCATCACTGCCCCTGGGTGGGGAACTGTGTAGGGAAACGAAACTACCGCTTCTTCTACACCTTCATCGTGTCTCTCTCCTTCCTGACGGCATTCATCTTTGGCTGCGTGACCACACATCTGGCACTGAGTATGTTGTTTACGCTGCAGTCTACATGTGTTTAATGGCTGAAGAACAGACCGGATCTTACTGATAACAAATGCAAACACACCTCACACAAACAGCACCTGGCAGTAACTGTTAAGGTGGAGTCAGATCAGAATCTGCCCAGCGAAAACGCATCCTCGCTGTGTGGCAAAAGAAGGAAAAGGACAGGAAATAGTATGGGTAGAATTGTCAATTTCAGGTAACTGCACTACCTCTAGACGTTTGAGAACATTATGCAGCCAGTTCACAGATGGAAGCAAATGACTGTACAGTTAGCGTTTTGTTTAGTCTCTCTTGACCTGTCAGACAAGTGAGGTTTACAACGTGTGTTTAAGTTTTATTGCACCCAGAAGTCTTACTCACTATAGGCTGAGAATAAAATGAACTAATTTCAGTTGCACCGTGTTATTACTGTTCCCACATCATGAAAATTAAATTGCAACTGTTAGTTTGGGACCTCTAACACGATTACACACATTTTCATCTTCTTAATATATTCGTACACGCTTGTGTTTTCTCTTTCTTTCAGGGGCTCAAGGTGGGAAAGGTCTGGTATTTGCTCTGCAGGAGTGTCCGGGCAGATATCCTTTTTAAAACGTGTTAACTAAAACTGTCACTGGGCAGAGATGACGTTTTTTTGTAGGCCAACCACTGCACCACGCATCCTTCCTCACTCGACCCTTGGGTTTGGGATTATTGTAGAAAATGAGCAGCATGACAAACGAGAGTTTATGACATTCATGGTTCCAAAAAACGTTGGAACCAAACATTTGTAGCCACTCATTAGCTACAACCTTTTTAAGACACATAAAAGCTTTTAAAAATCACTAGTGGGGGATTTACTGAGGGATTTTATGTTACAGAATAAATCTCCTGACCTCGTGTTAATTTCAGACATCTAGTGAAAAACCCGGTCAAACAACCCTTTGATGAGAACCAGCAGTGCTACAACGCTAACTTGTTTCTGGCTTCTAGGACTCATTTTTATGATGCTCCGTATCTCTCTGTGCTTCCCTCTTAAAATATAGTGATGCTCTCCTTAACCCTTCCCTTCACTGCGGTGGAGCTGGTCATATGTTTCTTCTCAGTCTGGTCCATCTTGGGCCTCTCAGGCTTCCATACGTACTTGGTCGCTTCCAACCTGACGACTAACGAAGATGTGAGTGCTGCTTTGGAAATTGTTGGCTTGTTTCTTGTACCATCTCAGAATGTGAACAACATTAATAGAGGCTTTGTTTTTGTTTTATTTTTTAATTCAGATTAAAGGCTCCTGGTCAGGAAAGAGCGGCGAAGATGTCACCAACCCATACAGTCATAGAAACATCTTTATCAACTGCTGTTCTGTGCTCTGTGGGCCCATGCCACCAAGGTTAGTGTGACATTTCCCGTATTGTGTGAATTACTCTGGGAATCCTTGCATGATTACATCCTGTTTTGCATGTCCCGTCCAGATACAGACTCCATTTGTTTTTACTGGTGTCTCAGATAAATGCATGTCTGGTTTCAATGACGATGTGTACAGTCACTGGTAACACATTCACTCACTATCTCGTGTTATTGGTATGTAAGTTTGGCTACATTGGACAGTGCTCAAATGATGGTTTAGCTGATTTCTATGGTCTAACAGGTGATAATGTGTTCTAGTCGACCCCAGTACGATGTTTTATTTTGAAAGGTGCATGTGTACGTGCAATAAAATGTACATTTTAAATACATCATAAGTTAAAATGGCATCAACTGTTCACTGCACATTCATGAGATGTTGAGGTTAAAAGAAAGCTTAGACCGTCCTTCTGTCTGTTCTGTTCCAGCTTGATCGACAGACGAGGTTTCCTGCCCGCAGATGAATCCGTCCAGACTTGCGGCGCCGACGTCGAGCTCCCGACTCTGACCACCAAAAGCGAGACGCACGTGGTAGGAGGATCCTCTCAACAGGCGTTTTGCTTTCAGGAATTCCCCTCTCCTGTTCCTGCACCCCCCAGTTCCCACCAAAAGTCTTCCTCTGCCTGAGAAGAGCTGTCTTGCCTGCTGTAGCCCCAGCATCTGTGTGCTGCCTGTTATTGACTGCAGTGTATGGGTTATGACTTATGTGTATGGCTCCCTTTCACATTCTGTATCACAGTCACATGTTTACATATCAATATTTAATACTTGTCTCAGTGAAACAAGACTTTTAGCTTTTTGAAATCTAGTCAGAATGCAGTGTATGATGACATAGTTTTGTTAGTTCAGTCAAAGTTTTGAATTTAAAGGAAAAATTCATTCTTCCTTTTCAGAGAGGGATAAAAAGATCAATATAAATGTTATTGTCTGTGCATTAGATCTCACCTGAACAGTGGCCTGTGAAGCAGAAAGTGTCCATTATGCTGTAATGTTGAACTCGAGTAGATTTTTAGTGAAAAACGTCTGGACACTGACTCAGCAAGTTTCAGTTTATTTGCCAACAGCAGCATCACGAGCTGCTGGTCATGCCTGACCATGACTGTAGCAGTAAACCGCCCCACTCCCAGAGCGATGTTGTATTGCTTATGACTTCAACTTATTTGTTTGTGGAAGATCTTCTGTTTCCTGTTCTAAAAGTTACATTATTTCAAATACAGAGTTGGAGTCAGGACACGTTTATGGTTCTTCTGTGTTGGTAGGCGCAAGACTCGCTCTTGTTCCCCTGTTCACTTGTGCTAAGCTAGTCAACTGGCCGCTATGTGCCGTAGTTAGCACGCAGTCATGAGAAACAAACAAGACAGAACATATAGTAAGAACAGTTTGCTGTTTGCAGAAAGGATCCTTTTCATGTTATGTTTTTGGGTTTTTTTTTCTCACAGTCTGCTCCTCAGGATTTAGTTCCTGTGCAGTGTGACGACTCAGGGTGTTTTTATCTTCTATGAAGAACAAAGAGAACAGTCATGTTTATCTGCACTGCTGAGGTTAAAGTGTCATGTTACCTCACAAACCTTGACAAATCAAGTCACTCGCCATCATTTCCCACTTGTTTTCACATCAACTGCATGTTTTTATTATTGTCCATTCTGTTTTCTACATGTTTCTGTTTTGTTATGTATTAAAAACTAAAAAGTAAAATTGTAATAAAACTTGCAGTTCAGCATCTGTGTACTCATTTTTCATTGCTTTTCACTGTCCACCTTCCCAGTTTCCATATTAGAGTACACTGTCCCCGTATTGACACGTCCACTGTGTGTTTAGCCACTCAGTCCTAACTCATGTTTCTATCTGTGGTCTGTCTCTGTGCCTCTCCCACCATCAACACTAGGAGGAGACTAGTCTGGACTTTGCAGTGTCCTGCACAGGCTGATTAGCCACATTTAGAGCAGGAAAAGCAAGACTTGAGCTTGGTGAGCCAGAGAGAGGGAAAGTGAGTGCAGTCTCTGTGCCCCCCCCCACTGTGCCTGCACGTCCTCCTGGCTGCTCTTCTCCTGCATGGCTTGATGCTGAATACATTGTAGAGAGCTTCGTTTAAGAAAATGAAGGATGTGCTGAATGTAATACAATACCAAAGCAGCCTAATAAAATGCATTTTTCATGTTAACAGTTCAAAAAGACTTGGTGTAATGTGAAAGGCCTCACTCAGAGTGGCTCAGTTACAAACAAGGGATTAACAGGGATAAACATTTATCTGGTAACTTTAGTTAGTAGTTTGAAGATGCAGCTCCTTAATACAGAAAATAATCAACTAATGAGCTTCCTTATGCAAATCTAAGGCATGAAACATTTGGGATCTGCTGCCTCAGCTCACTTATAAGGCCAATTTTCACTTTCAGCTTGTCTTTGATTCATCTTTCACAGCTGGTGCTGCGTTCACTGAGGTGATTTAACATCCCACTGTTTGTTCTGTTAACTGCACTCGCCTGTCTCATCAGTTCTTGTCTTTTTTTTTTCTTCCCATCCCCTTTCTCACACCGCCCCAGTGCACACAGGGAACTAAAGGTCTGCTGGAGTCTGCCACTATCTCTCCGCTCCTGTCCACGTCATGTCCTCAGGGGAAACCTCAGACAGCTCAAACCTGCCCAGACAACAGTCCTGCAATGAACTCTGACCCCTCACCAGAGCTCTCAGAGAGGTGCGGGGTCCGCCGTGCTGCCAGCTCCACAGGCGATGCCTCCACGCCACGTCACGCTAAGACTCGCTCCAAGAAAAGCAAACGAGCAGCTTTGCATATTCCCAACCCTGCCTTTGATGTCCCTGTTTCCCCTACCTCTTCGGAGGCTGGCCCCGGCTCCAAAACCAGGGGCCACAAAGGTGCCAGCTTCAACACTTTGCACTGACTGACGTGAATGATGACACACTTCGTGTTGAACCTTGCATGCTGTAACACAGTATGAATTCAAATTCTTCTTTTACTGGTTGTTGTCTGGGAGAGGGGTGACAATCACAAAGACGTGTTACTGAAACAGCCATGTTTTATCCCACGGTTCATGTAAAACTAAATGAAGTTTACCAGCATGTCAGATCCACTAACTATTATGAACGTGTCGAACTTCAAAAGCTTTATTTGGAGACTTAAAGCACAGAATCTGAATGCATCTGTAGGTTCATTGATGCAGGAAGTAGTTCTTTTTTTCAGTGTATATATGAGACCCACAGTAAGAGGAAAATGTGCTGTATCTGCTGAACAGGTCACTAACATTTGGCTGACCTTATAGTCTGAAAGTGTAGCTATGGTGGTTCTAATGAGTTCTCCTTCTCATTTGGTCAAAACTAACTTACTTTGCGTTAGTGTTTTTCACCTACGTGGTTACTTTTTGTTTAACGATAATGAAGTTGGATCGGGATGCTAGTATTGTCGCAGTGCCAATGCATGTTTACGGAGAAACGTGGTTACACAATTCTAACTGAAGGGAGTTGTGCAGATCTGATACAAATATAAAAAAATGTAACTGTCAGAGTCATGGACTGCACCTTTAAAGGTTCCACTCTTCAATCAAATCAAATTATTTTATTCATATTCCTAAAACCGACAATCTGACAAGCATGTCTGCTTCACACAGTGCTTGTGTCCTGACCCCATTTTAAACAATCAATTGTGTCTCGCCCATCTGTAACAGCACACAGCACCCATTTCACCTAAACTAGTCTGTTTCACCAACACCCTATTCTCATGCCAGGTCTCAAGCGCAGGTCTAATCTTGAGGGTCTTAATATTATAGATTTGATTTTTATTTCCACATGCCTGGTAGAAGGTTATTCAAATTATTTTTAAATTAATAAACTAATTGATGCGCTGCAGACATCGAGCTGGATGATACAGTATGTCAACCTTGCCCACAGGCCCTCCAGCAGCTTAAACCAGCTGGAAGCAAACTACTTTAGTTTTCTTTTAGTAAGTCTTCCTGTGAAAGAGTTTACTTCTCATTCTGAATTTCATGACTGAAATTGATTTTTGTGTAGCTTTTACTTAATTTGGTAAAAACAGGTCAGTTGGTGTTGACAGTATGTATCAGTTTGTGGTCGGTGTGTTATGTTTTCTTCAGCTGTAAAATTGGCAGCAAACTCAACTGCATGATAATGACTAAAGATATAGTTTATGGCACATTTTTGTAGGTAAGCATGTGTTTTGGATTCATGAATCTAGCTGTGCAACTGAGCTGAAGCAGTATTATTCACTTCGTTCATGCTTGTGTTATCATTAATATCACACGATGATTTAAAGCTTCCTTTCAAATGTCCACTTCTTGCGCACACATTGTCTCAGCAACAGCAATACCTGTTCTCTCCTTTTCCCAAAAAGTTACACCTTGTGCGAAGATGTAAGTGAATGGTGGATGTGCTGGTCCGTTCTCAGGTGGAAACCTGAAGAGGTTAGATATTCAATATGCAAGTTCTATGTGACATATATCATGTTTATCCACCCTGTAACCTGATTGCAATAGCTGCACAACAATGCAATGATCCAAGCAATCATCCCCATGCACTAAAAACATAGGCATGCACACACACACACACACACACTGCTCATCTGTAGTTCACTTAAAGAGATTTAACATTGAATAAAGAAGCATCACTTCATGTGCCGTGTTTACTGTGTTAAAGTCATCCCAGCACCATCTGGATATCAGTGAGAGTCCGTGCAAGCAATGCATTTCTGACAAGAAACATGTACAAACTTAAAGGTTACTAAGCCGATTCTTCTGTCAAAATAAAGGAAGATAAAGGTTTGGTGATTTTGTTTTTTTGCACATCTGAAGTGCTGCAATCCACCACTAGATGACAGTGATGACCTATAAACCTCCAGCTGCCGGCACAATATCTATTCACAGTCAACAAGTGCACTAAATACTCCACATAACTATTAGCTTCATGGTGTTTTTAACACTTATCACATCAGTTGTCTCTTAATTACTTTATTTTTCTTTGTCTTCCTCTTTGACTTCACTCTTTCCCTGGGTCACATACTCAAAAGTCAAATGTAAATCCTGTGGTTTTAGCATTATAAAGTCAGGAAGCCGACAGGTGATTTCAACAGAGTGGGCTACAGTGGTCCTCCTGAGGGTAGAGAGAGTCATCTGTGGTTGCTGGGCGGAATTTCACAGATGACTGTGAAACTGAAGATGGAGAAAGTGAATCAATGCGTTCTGTCTTTCATCAAGAGATTCCATTGACTGCTATCACTGTGGCTGTAAAACACCTAAAAAAACACCTAAAACCATTAACATCATACATAGACATATTTCTAAAAGTAAAAGTTTGAAAATGATTATTTATTTGGTTTTGTTTGGTTTGGTGACATTGCATTACATCTGGTGTTTAGACTCACTGAAACAATATTTCATTCCACCTTCTGAACTATGATCTGCAGTATAGAAAAAAAAAATCATAAAAATCATCACAAACTACAACTTGATTGACGGAGACATACAGCTAGTTTACACTGTTTCTGTATAAACTGCCTATAGGCCTTAGACTAGGCTGTTTATAGGCTACTAGGTTATTAGTTAACACAACACATAGAACACTAACAGGGCATGCTAACAAATAATCATAATCATAAGTTTTGATGTGGGAATTTTGTAAGTGGAATATTTATGGATAAACAAAATATTGCATCTGCCTTAAAGTAAACATTAGCGTATCACTTCAAGTAGGTGAGTCAGTGGAAACAATGGGGTCGTCACTTCCTGACTGTAAGTATAAGTCATTCAAACTGATTTATTAAGTACTCTTATACATTAAATACATAAACAGATTTTAAACATAACGTGATGCATCTACACCGAACATATGGTTCTACTGTAAACCAAACTGATTTGTGATCATACTCATCTTGGTCAACTGCTTATAATCCCTCGTTGTTAACACAAATACAATTTTGGCTCACATCTCTTACTATCTCTGTGTTTATAGCTTAGAACACTGACCTCATATGATGTCTAGCATTATGAATTTGTTTTGTCTAAACATCCTATGACTTAAACAAATAAGATCAGATCAATTCTTGTACCAACTGTATGAAACACTGCACGTCAGCAGTATAATATCTTTACGAGTTTTTCCAGCTGTCTAACTGGTAGTTTACCCGTCTGTCTTGCATGTGTGCATCTTACGAGGGAAGCGGGGCTCCCCGCTTGACGTGTCCTCTTAGGAATGTCCAGAAAAATTAGGTTGCTCCGGGCCGTAAGAGTCTGCCGTGTTTAACGAGTTCCTCAAAAGAACAAATAAATGTTTATGGAGAAGTGCTGCTTAACATAGCTGACCTGCCCTTCTTGTCTGCTGTGTATGGCTGTGTCATGAAAACATAGCACTGTTGCCAGGGAGATCCCCTCTCTCTGGTCTATCAGAGGGATCTTTGTCTGTCGTTAGGCTTTGGGTTAAATCATTTCATCACTTATTACTATACATTCACGTCTTGGCACCGATAACATCTCATCAGTAATACAGTCTGCTTGCAGTGGTCAGCGCCAAAGTCAAGATGAAGGACAGGAATGAGAACATTTCCCGAACTTTATCATGTTATCAACTGATGCTCAGTTGTGGTCTACAGTAAATACACTGAATACTATTTGTTTACCACAGAATTACTATAATATCATTCTTATCATCCTGCAGAACTGGTTGGAGCTTAGAATAAAACTACTGATCAGCATGCCTACAGACACTTTCCTGTTGAGCTAGTTCGAACCCAGAGGGTAGAAGAAGAAGAGCGTCTGGCCTAGTCTGTGCTGCCTGCTGCCACCATGACCCCAAAGTGGATAAGTGGAACAAAATGGATGGGTGGACTCCTAAAATGACTCTGCTTCATCTGTTGTGCCATGTTGAATCTGTAGTGCAAACACTGCACAACTGAAAATAATTAGCTCTATTATGGATTTTATGTTGTGGAGGTTACAAACATCTGTTGTGGACAGGGTCGCAGACCGCTCTGAATCCAAGCTGTCTGCAGCCGCCTTTCAAACTAGTAGGGTTTATTTGGTGGATTTCATTTCACTGTGCTTTTGAAAAACCCATCACTATGTGAGGATTCAGAACCTTACTTCATTTTCCACAATGCTGTGGCTCTTATGTGGAAACGTCTGATCTATTCAGAGGAAATATGTCATATGGAGACAGAATCAACTCGCCGTATTTCTCTGTGGATGCTCAACACACTACTACAAATTACAGCAGCTAATTAACTTAGTTTTCTGTCGGACATTTTCTTTTGTAATGGTGACTGGATTACTTTCACATCTAGTGTGATGTTCTCTTTTTTTTGTCTTTTTTAGTGACCCCAATGACTCTTGTGTTTTCCTTCTTTAATGTGCTGAAGTACTGAATCCATAACCAACATATTGGTGTGTATATAAAAAATGTGGTAAAAAGTGGGGATCATCTTATATTTGAAGACTCTGAGACATTGTACTTTTTAGGTCACTAAACAGATCCAAGATCAAATGCTTAATGCTGGATATTCTGATTCTGGATAAAGTTATGTCAGTTCTTTAACCCTAGTTTAAAAGTGGATCAGAAAAGTGGGACTTAGTCAAACTCTTTTCTTCTCTCCAGTTTCAGTAGCTTCAGTAGGTCACTCTTCCTGTTCTGACAGCATGTCAATCTCTACTAAACCTGAGGATCAAGCTGCAAGATTAGTGACTTATCCACGTATCTTTGAGCTTAACTTAAGTTTTTTCAGTATCACAAAGGAGGCGCAGACCTTTAATCATGGCAACTTTGCCTGGTTAACCTTTTATTATTTTAGTGCAAAAGAATTCCACACATATTTCCCAAGATTATAAATTAACAGTAAACCTGTGCACTGGCAAACCAGTCAACACATCAGGACCAGAGAATAGATCTGTGTAACCAGTTATTGTCTCTCTTCAGCTTCCACTTCACTTCACTAGGCTACAATCACATACGGCGGCCAACAGAAGTTCAAGTTAAATTATATTAATCAAATAGTCCACTGAATTCAACAGGAGAAAAGACCAACAAGCAAATAAAGAAAGAGAACTGACTAGTTCTCAATCAGAACTCTTATCAGCTCAGGTTTGACCTGGTTTGTTAAAGGCAGGCTCCGCCTACCTATAAGGAGCCAGGAGGAAGTTTTACAACATGAACATACCAGCAGGATTGACTTTGGTAATAACCGCTCTGCTCTGTTCGATCCCCTCTGTTTGTCAGCAGAAATAGTTGGACATTATCATGTGGACATTTATCATAATATCCATTTGACACATATTCTTTCTTTCTAATAGCATTTCACAGAGATGAACCAGGAAGAAAATCTGCCAGACAGAACGATTCAGAACAAAATTTTAAAATAGACAACTCTGACAACAACTAGATAATTAAATAATAGATTACATAGTTGGCTGAACTAAAGAGAAACACAGTGATTGCAAGCAGAAAAGGAAGTACAGGTAATAGGAACAAATCTACAAAGCGTTGATTTGTTTTGAGGTTTGTCTTTGTTTGCCTTAGAGCTTGCTGAGCAAAATGTTGTGGTTGGAACAATATCCACAGTTTGTATTTGGGTGGAGTAAAATGATAAAAGTATGTCCTTTTGCCATGCTAGCAGTGTGGCTAGTCCTTGGCGTGCTAATCGAACCTGTGGAATCTACCATCAACCACAAGGCCTGTTGATGAACAACTATTGAGACAGAAAAAAATAAAGGTGTCAGGTGCACAGATCATAAAAAGCTCTGTTGAACAGGTATTAAGCTATTTGTTCACTTTTAGTACTTCCTGTTTACATGAATGTACAGACAATTAACACTGAATTACTTGTAGATAACTTAAAAATGTGTTTATTCTCAGGCAAGTTCAGAAATTTTGAAGGGAGAGTTTTTCTTACAATGATAATTAAAGGTCGGTCAGTGATTTGTGTTATGTATTTTTACTGCTGCTGTATATTCATATTTCTGACCAAGTGGAGCCAGTTGCTCCTACAGCTACACTTATGTTATTTCATACAAACCCAGTAGCATTTGAAAAGTAGTTTTTTATTCTGTCAACACTTCTAGCAGCTGTTTATATCCCGCTGTATGTATTTTCTGGAGTGTGTGATTCAGACAGTTTCAGTCCAGCTCTAAAATTCCCAAATGGTCCAGTCAGTTCAGCCTTCCAAGTAAGAAAATGGTTGATTGTGACATATCCAAGGCATCAACAAATATGTCGGACATCTTCCACTTCTTTGAGGAGAATCATACTTACTGACTTATTTCTTGTCAGTCTATGAATTCCAAAAGAGTCTTGCAGTGATTTTGTCTGCACTGGTTGATCTTAAGGGACACACTGTCTAACAGCTGGCAGTGGAACTTGTGATGGAGCAGCTGGAGGCCACGTGTTGACTGGACAGGAGCTGGATAGAGTGCCTGCTGAAGAATTCGTGACACTACAAAAGAATAGAAGAAAGGAAAAAAAAGAAAGATTAATTTTTCACTTTAAATTTCAAGTCTGGCAGCTACCGGATATCTATTCTTCTCCTTTTTCTCCAACTTTCAACCCCCTGCCTCCTTCACTGCAACAGAATCACTGCGTCAGGTTTTTCACGGTACAATTAGTATAAACTGCGGCCAGTTTTACAGCGTGGGCTGACGTTGCCTCACCCTGCTTACCGCCGACTGTTGAGCCTCTAACACTGTGTGGGGTCCGCCAGCGTGAAACCCTGCAGGTTTAAAGGTGCTTTCCTTCCTGCAGTGAGAAATCACATGCAGCCACTTGAATCTGTGCAGTAAATTAATTGATTTTGCTTTACAGGCGAGAAGTGAGATGTTGCTTCTGCAGTTTCCTGGAAAAAAAATCACCAATCACCATTTGCTGAAAGCACTTCGAATCTGGATATAATGTGGACGATGGAAACCTTTGGTTAAAATATTACCATTACTAGTCTTACTGGTACTATTTTTATTGAAGTCATACAATCATGAAACCCTGACCTTTGCAGAATGGTCCTGATTAGTTAGCAGTGCAGTTGTTTTAACTTTCTGCCTATGAGAGAAAAGTTAGCTGCTAATTATGGGCCACCACCTAAACTGAAGAATACTTCATCTGTGTCTCTTACAAATAATGTTCATGCAGTATTTTCTTAGCTCCAGCTTGTGACTCTCATAGTATAAAAACAATCCAATTCTGTCCTTAGAAACTTACTGTAGGATGTCTCTCTGAAATTACAATAGGCTCATTCAGGATGAGCAAGTTCTGCGCAGATTTGGTCACCAGTGATTGGTGCATAGTGCATGCTGGTTAGTTTTCTGTCCAACTTGATCCCGATCTGCTCTGACGTCACGCATACGTAGGCAACGATAACCTGTGAGATCAAGGCAGCCGCAGAATCTGGAACAAGGCCCAACGACAAATGCAAAACCTCAAATGCCATCGCTCTCACCTGATCTGAGATCTGATTGGTTCCAGTGTTAGATCCACAACAGTACATTTAGTAGAAACATTTCCTCTGTTATTTACTTTAAATGAACATTTAGATTCACTCGTCAGAGGTTTCACTGTAATGATTGATTTTTTTACAGAATAAACATGGTGCCTTATCAGAAAAGATTTTATTGTTAAATTAAACTAATATGTGACAGAGAAACTAAAATTATATTTTTCTAGGACAGATCTGAATTGTTCTTCACTCCTTCCACCTGAAAAAGTTTATGAGGATTAAGAAAATAGATGGTGAATTTAGATGTATTTAGAAAAATGAAGTTAGTGAAAGACACCATGTGCTGTTTTCTGGGGTATCTGGAGAGTTCGCACTGTGACTTGAATGTATTTAATATGTGAGAGGCACAAGCTGGGGTTAAGCAAAGATGAAATGCTACCAGATTTCTCCATTCTGTCATATTTTGCTTTTTTGGGGGATATTTTCACACATTGATACATTAGATAAAGACACCTGTTCACTTCAAGGCATGGGGGCATACAACATATGAGGAAACATAGCACAATCAACACAGTGCTGCTGACGAAAGAGATATCTCATGAAGACAGAGGGCATACTACTAAGCTTGTCTTTGATTTTGAGAAGTTGTTGAGAAGGTTGTTGGCTGTGGATGCAACAAATGGACCTGAGTGCTGGTTGAGCCTTTCCGTGCAGGTCTGACCAAGAACCAGAAAATAAGAGGCCTAAAATAGAGAAAAGGACTGCAATTCTGTCAATGAGCCGTGTTGTGAGAGTAAAAATAATCCAGTGGGAAAATATAATCAAAGGGCTCTACGCTCCTTATCCGTATATGACTCCATCCTAGTCAAAATAAAACAGTGAGGGGAAAAACTGGGATTTCCCACTGCATTCACAACACTATTAGAGGAGGCTGGCTGTAAACACACAAGAGACATGCTCAGGAAAACAAGGAATTGTGTCAAACCAAATATTTACCCTTAAAAAAGCAGATATTCCACTGCATTTAACTCCACTGTCTGAAACCAGACCTTGAAGAAACTGACACATGTCTAAAAATGCAAATAGATTTCCCTCCACAGGACAATGTGTAGCAGTGAGGACAAAAAACAGGAAGCAGTCTGACACTGAAGTAGCAGGACAGACAGTACTTTACGGTGAGGGTGTTGTGGTCGAGGTGGTGGATGGGCAGATGGTTTGTCCTTTAATTCACAGCTTTCACAGACAGCACACAGTGAGTCAAGTTTTAATGTCTAGCTAAAGGTTTTGTTGTTTTACCATAACCAAAGCCTCTCCCTAACCTTAGCCAAAATTGTTGGAGTTGCCTAAGCATAACCATGGCCTTGCCTGAGCCGTAAATATAGTTGTTTTAGTTGTCCAACCTTAACCCAAACCTCAGCCAGAGTTATTTAACTTGTCTGAACTTAGGATTTTCATGTAAAAACAGGCTTTCTACTCTCTGCCAGGGAACAAACTGAGTTATTCTGGTAACACATCAGACAGTGGTGATTTTAAGTTTTATAAAATCATGCTTATGTTCCTAAATAAGTTTTGATAGAAAACAAATACCCCAAACCCAAAGATTTATTAGACAGCTGAAATCGTTTAACCAGCATGGGCTTTCAGTATTTGTAGTATTATTTTTATCTTTGCAAATCTGTTTTTTTCTTTGATATATATTTATATTTCCGTCGGTTTTATCTACTGTGTTGATGATACCAAGGAGATAAAGTAAATATTTATTTCTGATTAATTCCAGCAACTCTAAAGACGTGCAGCAAGTGTTGTACAGTATGTTCCAGCTACATTCTTTAATTAGAGCGCAATTCATTGTCAGAGCTTGATTATTAACACCGGGTCCACTTGTTACCTTGATTACACCTCGCACAACCAGCGCTACTCGTTTCATTGACAATTATTGTTGCGTTAAAGACCCTAACACACCTACTTCTAAAACATGCCAATAAATTAGGTTCTATTTAAATAGACATGTGACACCAAAAGTGTGCTGCCACTCCCGCTGCACAGTGTGCACTCATGGCTTTTCACCGTGTTCCTTGAGTCATCGAATTAGCACCAATGTGTAATAAGGCCAAAATAATGCATTAAAAAAACCTCATGTGAGCATGTCTTCAAATAGCGCCCCTATGGCAGCAGGCGTCTGTTGCAATAGTACTCTAATGACGGCTGGTAGGCGTCTCATGAGATATGGTGAAATAGCGTCGTTGTCTCCTCCAGCTGTCGGTGGTTCCTGGCTTTTGTGACTTAACCACCAACCCTGATGTACCAACTCGCTTCTTTGCTTCTGTCATAATGTGCACAACGACTATATGTTACTGTTTGTGGTACTAACATGGCCCAAATCACGTATAGACTCATATTTCAAAGGAAGCGAACCACCAGAAAATTCCCTACTAACTGAGCCACAGTCCCAAAAAGTGCTCCAGGCTTCCACCACTTGGGGTAGGTCTTTATCCCAGTTTTCACAGTTTTTTTCCAGATATTCTACTGTGAGCACGGTGTGGTGTTCACAGCGATACAATCTGTGGAAGGACCACCCCTGAAATACCATGCTGTGTCATTAAGTTGCTTTCCATATGTAGAACTACACAGATGTGTATTGTTGCATATTGTCTTACATGGGGGAACTGTATAATCACGATAATTAATGTATTAATTTATCCCAGATTCTCAGATGAAATTTTCCACAGCTGAAAGTCCACATGTGGGGTAAACGTCAGCGGCAGTGGAGGAACTATCCTGCACATCAAGTGTGGAGTCTGAATGTTTAAACATTTCCTAATTGTAAAAAATGATTTAAAACAGACCAAGCTTGTTGAACAACAGTAAGCTTTACCTCTGCACAGACCTGCCAGAGATTTAATCTACTATAGGTGTGGTAGTGATGATTTCATGCAATAATTCACAAACCTTGATTATCTCTGCAAGACTTAAAAGACCTATACTTTGTCGATTCCATCACGTATGCTGCTCTTTACTAACATCAAACGAATGGACTGTGATGAATTTACGTGGCTGTAAAAGAAGGTTTTGGGCTGAGAGTAAAAGGCCTGACATCTGTGCTTGGTCTTCACAGTGGCGTGTAATGAGGATCACAGGGCCTTTGTTCTCTTCGAGAGGAGAGAAGGAGCCAGGTAGGGGGGCTGAAGCTCAGGTAAGCCTGTGTATGTGTATTACAGTTAATGGAAAACATTAAGGAGCTGTAGAGAACTGAGGCTCTGCTGCTGAAATGAGGGTTTTACTGGTGACCTTTAAACCATCTGGCTGGATCATCAGGACTCAGCTTTTGGCCAAAGGTTTGGAATCCCCCACTGATAAAAGCAGCTACAGCCTCGGCTTGTATCTCATGTACTAAAGTACACACACACACACACACACACACACACACACACACACACACACACACACACACACACACACACACACACAC
>JAUYWH010000003.1:17985450-18007961 GCA_034779795.1 Ctenopoma multispine | reverse complement strand
ACCGGTTTGATTCCCAGACTCAACAAGCTAAAATGCTGAGGTGTCCTTGGACAAGACACCGATACCCTGACCCTTGGCGCTTTTACAGAGGCCTCTGGCGAATTTACAGAGGCAGCCTGTCCACAAGGAATTTCCCCAAGGGGATCAATAAAGTACCTATTCTAGAGCTGTGGAACATACATGGCAAGCCTGTGTTTTTTAGTTTATTGCTGACTGACTCACTGTTTCACTAGTGATTCAGCCACTTTGTGAAAGCTAATTAAAGCTGCAACTAACAATATTTTTTGTGCTCGCAATGGGTCAGATGAGTGTGTTATGTGAAAGAAGTTGCTCATAGTGACAAATCTACAAATAATTACAGTCTAATTCTTCAGTTACCAATAATTTTAGCTTCTTTCAGCTCATTGTTCTGATTTTACATCATGCAACTTGAATATATCGACTAACTACAGCAGCAGTAGGTGACTGTTTTTAACCAAAAAGTCTCACAAGATGCCACCATATGCTAACTGTGTGCTCAACACAAAAAAAAGACAAAAAAAAATACTAACTGCTAAGTCTACAAATCTAAAGCTTTGTTTAGTTAGATAGCTTAACATAGTCATCTATTAGTTTCTGCATGATAATGAGCTAAAATACTGTAAATGCCAATACACTGCAATAGCTGTTGCAAAGTCAAAAATAATTGTGTATGTAGTGTTGTGGTTTGTTCAGTCGCACACACAGTTTTCTGTAAAGCTGCAGGTAGTCTTTTTTAAGCTATTACAGGTACAACTCTATCTTCCGGCAATGCTGGAATGAAGCAGTTTCAGATATTTTAACAGCTTGCTTCCCTCAGAGCTGACGCCAGCGCGTCCACTTATGCATCCAGAGAAGAGGAAAGGAATGCCATTATTCCACCGCATTGATGACTTCCTACAGGCAGCAAGACATATTTATCTGTCGGAAGCCCTGTATCAACAGACAAGTCTTAACACATGCCACCTGTAATGTTAATAGACAGTATGGGTATTGTAATTGTCATCCACAGTACTGTGTATCATACATACTGAAACTGACAAGAACTAGGTGAACTGCTGGCTTGAATGCAGGGGATGACAACACTAAAAAACAGACACACTTTGGTAATGATTACCTTATTCCACCTGCTACTATAAAACTAATCCCATCTTAATAGGGCTGAAAGTCATCAAAGCCAGTGTCTGGAGAGTTGGAACAAATCCAATCCCCCCACAGGTGGTTACAATGTCAAACCTTAGGAGATGTTTTCAGTAAGAAGGTGGAAATCCTGCGCAAGCTTCTTCCTATCCCCTGGAAATGGACCAGAAACAGTGCTTCTGCTGCTTCAAAGGTCTGGGCAGGTGTGCACGGAGAAGCCTCCAGCATCAGCTTGCAGCTCCAGCACAACAGTGAGATAAAGCTGGAGCTGCAAGAGGTCTGACTAAACCTGTTGGTTGTTTGATGTCATACACAACAGTGCTTCACCCCAAACTAATGGTGGACATTAGTTTTTACTGCCATCAGACCTCATAAAGCACGTTTTGATCTTTACTGATCATGTGGTGTGAATACCATGTAAAAGGCATTCTGCGTGTTAATCTTTTTTTTCAGCTAATGATTTTACTCTGGACTTGTTCAAATGCGCAAATGTTGCTTGATAGTAAATTTGCTGCAAGATGTTTATGTTTATATTTTATACTTATACACGTGGGTATAATAAAGTAGCTCCAGTATCACAAAGAGGGTTACTATGTTCTTGGATTACAGGCTATATATTAAGTACTAGTACTTTTTTACTTTAAGTACAAACTCAGTCTTCTTGTCCCCTGTGATTTAATTGGCATGATAACTTTCATTTTAGTCATACACCCTCAGGGGAAAACCTGTGGTTGCATTTAGTGTATAACACCTAAGCAGAAATATGCACACAGCTTTGTGTGTGTGTGTGTGTCAGGTATAACTGCCTTTATTTATTATTTATTTATTTATTGTAGTTACTACGTCTTGGAACAGTTTGAGCTGGCAGCACAATGCACTGCTCAAATCAGAACTGCTGCAAGATCAATTCATTTTCAATCAATGTCACTCTGAAAGAACCACAAGATACTGGAGTCATGCATTGAGATGACAGCACATGTGGTCTCTTACACTTGACATATATTGATGAAATGACTAAACTACATTCTAAACATTTTTGTATGACATATTCAAAACTGACTCTGACAACTGTGTCTTGGTCTCCCTTATGCCACGGTTAATAATATGTCACCACTGCCCTACAAAGGGCTTAAGAAAACAAAGAACACCCCAGAGCTTAAGGGATTTTACCTGCGTAAAGCGTAAAGGAAGCCTGAGAGGTGTCCATTGTTCTCGTGCTGTGATAAATGCCCATGAAACGTCACAGGTGTTCAAAGCCGTCTGACAGGAAAAGCAGTGAGCTTCTTGTTTGTTTTCAGCACATGTAGCTTAAGTTTCCTTGATGTGAAATGTGTGCACGGCACACGTTTTAGTTTACATCAACATGCGCTCTATTTAAACTCTCAAAGCTGAAGAACAAATAAAACAATGTGGGGGATAAGGACAGTAAACTGGCTTCTAACTTACTCTATTATCAGTGTTGTAGACATGTACCAGGAGAGGAGGTCACACCTGGAACATGTATCCTCCATGTAGAATATGTTACTGTGTATTTTGTCTCCTTAGTGTCCTTACTTTCATTAGTCATGATTGTGAAATGTACCCAGACCAACATAACTACTCTGTTCGGTGGACAGAACCATTTTTCCCCTCTGTCACAGACAAAGAATTACTTACTCACATTATAATTATGGAAGATATGATCCTTGGTTGTGGCATCATTTCTGACATGATGACAAGCCAATAAAAACGCACAATTAAATGCATTAATGAAGCTTGATAGACATTTGGTTTCCTCATTAAGTTCCCCCCTGGCTCAACATTGCATATGGCTCCTCTCATTTATTAAAGCTCATGAGTTGAGGGACCAGTCCAGTGTAGCACCTTTTATGTGATTTTACATCATTAGCACTACAACCATGTCTCTGGTTTAAACAGTAGCTATAAAAGTTAAGCATAAATGATCGCTGACTAACTGTAGCCTGCAAATGAGAAAATATTTCCATGTAGCAGCTCCAATGTAGTATGGTTGGTTGATTTTACAGGAACATGCTCGTGGGTTCGCTTCAGACCATTAACTACAAATGGCGCATAATACTTGTTACTACTATTAATCATCTTTAAGAAATCCGCTATAAGTATTGACAACTTGACTCACTTGAGGCGTGTAGAAAGCACATTTCACAAACATGACTTTCAATAATAATTCATCTGTTTTTATATTTTATGGCTGTAAATGTAAGTGAGAGCACTTACTGTACAATTTATAGCTTCTATAATATAAAGTATTATTTATCCTATACGTGATATGATGTATTTTTCCTTTACCGATAACTGTATGTTATTGGTAATAATGGAATGATCCTGTAAAGGAAAATGTTAACGACTGGAATATCAGACAGCAACCTTCTGTAACTCGGCAGTATCAGTAACATATGTTTCCAGACTGTATTGCTTCCCGTCACACATGAGGCACCGCAGCCCTTCTCATAATCATCCCCTTCACTGTTATGACATGAGGCTGATTTAGTGCTGCTGTATAGCCACAAATTCAGGGGAAGGTAATGGGTCAACAAAGCCAGTGTATGTACAGGACACGTTCCTGGAACTGCAGATAAATGTTATATTTACTAAGGTAATCATATCAGCGGGGCTGCCCTATAGTTTCCACAGTGACACACCTGTAAACACTCAGGCTGTTATGTAAGAAAGGTTGTGAATCTAAATAGCAGAGGGCCAGTTGAGTGACAGTCTCTTCACAGATGAGCACCTTAGGTATGGCTGTGACCTAACACAGAGTTTCCCGGCAGCTGAGTGAAAGTCCATTTTTCTTTGACACTTCATTATACCATCCACACAGCACTTAGCACATTAGTCTGGTAATGGACTCATGATTTTTATATTATATTTGCTATAATAGGGCTAAATCTAACTGAATGTCAGGATGCTGATAGCTGGAATCAGTCAGACAAGAAAAGTAGTTACATTCATTCCACTTGAAATGTCAGCGTTTAACCTCTCAACATACTCTACTGCAGCCTAGTGTGTGTGTGTGTGTGTGTGTGTGTGTGTGTTTGTGTGTGCAAGATCTGTGTGCTTGAGACATTAACACATTCTTTCCTTCCATGGAAGAAAGTCACTGTAGTCACAAATGGAAAAGAAGAGGCAGACCAGACCCTATGGAGTTGCATAAGAGTGACGTGTTTGCCTCTTTAGGCATGCGGACAACCACTGTTGCTGCTGTGCAAAATCGACACAACAGTAGAGGAAATGCAAACGAGTCCACGTGTGACACGATGAGTGACGACACGCAGCGAGGCCTTCACCCAGCCGTAAACACTGGTTTCAAATTCTGTGGGCTGTTCATTAGGTACATCTGGATAAAACTAACCCAGCTTGCTTCCATTAGCCTGTAATGAATCCTCCCTCATGAAGGTGATGATGTGCAGTGTTGACTCCAGCTGTAGTTTGTGCTGCTGTAGAGCAGAGAGTTGACATCAATGACATAAACAGGGCGAACAAATAGACAGATAGTAAGTATAGTAGCATGTTAATTTCCTGGTAAAATTACTGTACTGAAAGCAAAGTTCAATTAGTGACCAACTATTTTTTCTACATATATTTTCATCAGATGGTCAACTAGCTTTAAGCTTCACCAGCCCTCCATTAGCTTCTGTAACTTAATGTAATCTCATTTGAGGGTTTCTTCTGAGGTTTAACGTTCATATTATAATGATGGGTTTCCACTGCAGGAACCTGCGAGTGAGCCAGAACCTTCAGGTTCAGGTTCTGCTTTTGTTTCCACTCTCAGCCCTCGGCCCTGCCTTGGAGTTCTGGGAACTACTGTAAATTTCCACACCTTTCAAGAGGTAGTGCTAAATCAAGTTCCAGGAAATGGCCCAGGAGCGGGCTAAGTTCTTGTGGGTCGGTCACTTGTGATTGGTTAAAGCTACAGTATGCAACTTAAGCTAGGACTAGCATGCGACTCAACAAATGATCAACCTTATTTTGAGAAATTGTAAAACCAGAGTGCTGTAGTTTTTCTCTATGTGATTTTGAATTCTTCTTAAAACTACACCAGGTTTCACTTCTGCTACCTACCGGTGAACTAAAAGCATGGGTTAAGATTTCACTTTTACATTACTCTCCCTGCATACTATATAATGTACCAGTTATTCTATCTGAACATAAAGTGCAAATATGTAAAGTAGTATTATCATATCAATAAGTACTTTTCCAATGTGATCAACCCTTTTTTTAAGGCAAACTGCAATCATGACTTAATATTTAAAACCCCCAAAAATATGGTATGAATTAACATAAGCAGGAATAGGAAAACTATCCTGACACATTTCCAAGTGTATCTTCCAGTGTCAAATCTCATCTTCATAGTCTGTGACTAAACTGTTTAACTTTCTTTTTTTAAGAAGTGCGTGAGTGACTGTGTGACAGGAGTAACCTCTGTAGCCTGCAGTGACGCTTCTGTGGTATTTTAAGCACACGGACAGGTGAAGAATAACATCACCTACGCACCATGAGGAGCGACAGATGAGTCACCGTGAGTGACGTAACATGGACATTCTGATTCCCCACTTTGTTTTTCCATCCGCTGATTTTTATATACACAGATGATCCGGTCTCATTCCACAGTTGTACAAACTTAACAGTACAACAGATATTATATGGGTCAATCACAACATGCAGGAATGAATGAGTCTCCATTACAGGCTTTAGTTGTACATTACAGTATCACTGAATGAATTACATCATTTTCCTTTCCACATGAACATGTCTGTGGAAAACTGACAGGACTCATATTAATCAGGCCTTGAAAGACCTTTTCCATTTTCCCTGTGATTTTGTACTCTTTATAGTAATTTAGCTTTATTGAATGAAAGCGACTGATGGAAAGACACTGTGTTTTTTTTCTATGATTAATTGCTCATAATACTCTGGATGGCTGGATGGAAACATGCAGTATCTTAAAAGAATTTCTACTTGTGGATCAAATTCCAAATCACTGCAGCTTGACATTATATCAGACCTGATGTTAGGTTCATTTCTAGGAAGAAAGCTGAACACTTGGTCTGAACAACCAGGCCCACTCTTCGGGAGACCTTAGTCTGGGAGACTGTTGGTTGGCTGGATTACTGTGCTGTTTGGCTCAGGTATTTATGGTCTTCAGAACATTTGAGTGAGAATCTGACTTTTCATCTTGTTCCACCACTACACTAAAACGTTTTGGATTTAAAGGATTGTCTTATAAACAGCTGAATGCGCTGTCATGAAACATTTAATATAGTATTAACTCATCAGCAGTAACATAATGAGGAAAAGCAATGTGGAACAAATAAAAATCACAAACGTCAACCAACATCTGAAATAAACTAATAACATCATACTGAACATGTATTCTGATCAAGACCTGTTTAAAAACTTTTAGCAGACTCAAGACTTTCCTGATTTTTTTCTCAGCACTCCCCCCAAAAAAAGCGCAAACAGCACAAACAGCAAACGCTACAACGGTTCCTGACTTTACAGGCCTACACAGGCCTGTGGCAGGTTCTAGAGACACCAGTGAGTGAGGAGGTCACAAGGAAACAGGACGTCAACAGATACGTTTGTATTTCTGTTAAGGCTTGCACTTTTCTGCAGGTGAGTAGGGGATGTAACTATCTCTCCCAGTGGGTGGTGATAGATGTAGTGGCTTGAGCAGCGCCAGGGAAACAGGACTCAGAAAACTATAAAATCCTTAATCCAGAAATCCTTAGGTCCAAACACACAATGGCAGAGAGCAAAGAGTCCAGAGTCCACAATCCAGAATCCAAATCAGAGGTCATAACAGAGCCAGATAAGTAGAGCAGAGTGGCCAGATGCCGAGATCAGGAAGTCCAGAGTCCAACAGAGTTCCGAAGCCAGTTTCTATGAAAAGACAGCAGACAATCTGACAAGGTGCTTAAAAAGGGGCCAAATACACTGATTAAAGTGAGAAGCGGAAGGAAGCAAGTGCAGGACCAGACCAGAAGTGACAGGTGATGTTAATATAAAACAGGAAATTCAGAGATGACAAACACTGCTGGGGATTCTTAGTTCTAGAGCAGCAAAGAGTTGAAGATATGTTGAAACGCAAAGAACTGGTTCAAATGTAAGCACTGGCTCCAAATCAACCCCTGGTTTGGAGGAAAAGGTAGGTATGTGTGTTTCAGCCATAGAGACCAACAGGGGGAGCAGGAGCTAAAATCAACTGTCTCAGGCAGAGGGTTGGACTAAAAAAAGAAAGTTTCCATATTTTCCACACTTCTTCTATCAGCTGTGGCAGCTCCTTTGTTTGCAGATACTGCCTACATTAATGTATAAAACAGCTGACAAAGATCTGGTATGCAAGCAGGACGCAGTCCTCAACTTCACGTGCTCAGTTCAAGAGAAGTAGCAACTAGTAATTACCATATTTCCTACAGTCCTTCAACCTGCTATTTGACGCATGGGGATGTGGGTGTGTGCCTGTGAGAGTGTGTCTGTGCGCAGGCTGATTGTAGTCTTCTGTATGTTGAAGCCTTCATAAATCTCCTCTCAGCCAATAGGAACGCTCGTCTTAATCCCAGCTCAGTAAAAACCCGGTGCGAGTCCAGAGGCGACTGTAATCTGCAGAGAGAGTCAGCGGACACACACACACACACACACATGCAGAGAGAGAGAGAGAGTGGAACTAGGAGTTTCTGTTGTGGACATGTCCGATATTGAACCAAACTTTCCCATCACATTTTGGCACTTTGGAGCTTTTTAAAACTTGTTCCTGAAGAGGAGACAGACAGACAGGCAGAGACGCGGTGTTTATCTTCGCTTTCACTTCATCCACACTCATCAGAACATCAGCAACTCTTCATCTTGAGGGGGAGGGAAGTGATTGCGCTGCGCAGCTGTTCATTATTTCATCCCACACATCTGTCCGGACGTCCCGGTGATCCCTCGTTCGTCATGTCCTCCGGTGATGCCTCGGAGCAGAGTCGGCGGGTCAGCGTGCTGTCTTGGGAGCAGGTGCGGCGTTTGGACTCCATCCTGGGGGAGAGCGTCCCGATTCACGGCCGCGGAAACTTCCCCACGCTGTCCGTGCAGCCCCGACAGATAGTCCAGGTGAGACTATGGTTCATACCGAAGATTTTATTTTATTTTTAAACGTATTTTCTTATTACTGTTTACAGTGAAGTGGCCAGGAGCCTACCTTTGACGGAATAAAACATGGATGAACAAAACTGTTTAATATGTAACTTTCATCAGTGAAAGTTACTTACTGTGAGTCCATAAAAGCTCTTTGTGCACTACACAATTTAATGTCTGATTTATTTGGATTCAATAGAAGAAAACGGTGGCGACTGCAAATCACAAGCATCAACTTTTAACAGTAACTAATCTATTTGAGTGGATGAGCAGGTTAAAGAAATTCAAATGCATGTAACCCCCTCCCCAGTATGCACTGGTGCACACATTGAATACACAGTAGAATAAAGTACATTCACTTGTTGCAGTGGAGGTAAAATCCCTCTTTTGTGTTTGGACACTCAGGAGTCCTCCAGTGGTAAGTGTTTATGGTAGAGCTGATCACACGTTAAAAAGTATAAAAAGACATCTGATCACTCATACTGTGATACCACAGACACAAGTGTGTGTGTGTGTGTGTGTGTGGGGGGGTGATCTAAAACCAATGGTGCAGATTTTCCACCAGCTCACCATTTTTCACAGCTCTTGTGACAATGAGGCAGAGATAATAACTGAGGAATAAAATAGCGAGGTAGCTTGACCTGCAATTTTCCTGAAGATTAAATAAATGCCTTTGCCTGTAATTCAGGTTCATATTTCAGCTGGGTGATTTATATTTTCTGTGGTGATACTGTGGGGAAAGACAGACCCCCTCCTGCCTACACACATATAACATTTCAAGGACCTCTAGAATCAAGGAGGCCCCTTCCATCTGCACCCCTCAAAATGTCTTTCCTTCATTATGGAACACAGTTGACACCAGGGACCCCAAAAATGTTTCTTTCCATGGGCCAGAGTGCTTTTGAAGGAGCTTTCAAACCAGCTTCTGGAAAAGTAGCACACTGCTTAACCACTATTTAAAGTACTTTTCTGTGTTGTAATTTTATAATTTTAAAGTATTCAATGTAGCATTACAGTTTAGTAATGTTAGTTTAATACAGTTTAGTATTCATTAGTGGAAACTATTTTATTTTTGATGAAGTATGAATAACCTGCTTTAATATATGAAAACAACATAAGCTACATTTGAGATATTTCTGGATAATTTGGATAATTAAGTTCATTCTATTCACTAAAAATAAACATTTTTAAGTTAGAGGTGATACAAGATTTACTTTTGCTACTTTTAGCTAGCTAGCTGCTGACACCATGTCTCAGGTAGAAAGGTCTATGTGGTGGTCTGGTGCCTATGCTAATGGTAGGATATTCAACAAAAACTTACTCATTAAACTTAATGTTTCAGCACATTTATTACAAATCATACTTTACACCCATGTGTTGAAGCATGCTGTGAATTTTGCGTAATGCACCTCTAAGTATAGATTCATTTGAAAGGTTGGCACTACATCAACACACAAAGACAACATTATTTTAACACAAATTACAAAAAAATACAAGCATACATGTTCCCTGACATGGAATATGTAAAGCAGGCTCTAAGTGTCTGCAAGTTGATTTTCATACCATATGGAAATGAATGGAAACCAATGGCTGCCTGGAAGCAAGGAAACCACATTCAGATATATAAACCACCGTGAGATGTTTTGGAAAATGGCTGACAGTAATGTGAGGGATTTGTGATTCATGGTAATTGGGCTAAAACATGCAAAACCACTACTATGTTGCTTTAAAGTCACTTACTTTTAGCCTATGCACCACACCAGACAGAGCTGTCTACCCTGAGATAGATAGAAAAGATTACAGAGCCTATTCTGTCATATACACACACACTGGGTAAGGTGACCAATGAATGACACTTCCAGAGGGTCAGGAGCCCCTCTCAGTGCTGAGTTTGTCTGAGGGCCACATTGAAATAACATGTGTTTGCGGTCTGGTTGTGAGTAAGCCATGTGAGCAGTGAAAGAAAATGTGTAGTGTTACTGACACCTTTGTTTTATTAAATGTTGACGGCTGACAGCCCAGTCAGAACGTCTGGTGACCATCGTTTTTCACCCAGCAGGGTCTACAGTCGCCCTGTATACGCACTCAGTGGCATCATCCTGCTTGATGATAAACACAGAAATGTCACGTGTGCCGTGGGTTGACACGTGAGGGAGGAGGTATGGAGGCCATAGTGTTTTTGTTGGCCACCAAGAGAGCTGTCTCATATTCCAGATCTGCAGGCTATCCCATTAAAACCACATTGTGTCTACAGAACATGGTTGAGATAGCTCTCTTATCGTTTTTGTCTCAGTGGTTTGCTTTCTCCATAGTACTCAACTTTCCTGGATGGTAGTGAATAGCCTGGATTTGAAGTAAAGAATGTGAGCAGTGGATTAGTGTCTGTAATAACACTGGGCTTGTGGGTCAGGGTTGACAACATATCACTGTGGTAAGTAAAGACTCCTAGTCGCCTCACTCCACTGAGGCCCTTGCCAGATTGTAAACTAACTCCCCACTAGGCTATTGTTGAGATTGTGCAACCTCCCTACAGAGAAGGTAACCAGGAAACATTCATTTTGGTCTTTCGGTAATAGTTTTTATTTAGCTATTCGCTTTTAAGTTTAGAATGTCAGCTCAAACACTTACACAAAGTGCAAAACTCCCATCACTCCCTGGACAGAAAGTACTGCGGAGGGCATCAAGGTCATGATACCAAAATGTGTAATCTTTTTTCTTTGGCTTGTTTGTATTTTAATTATAATGGAAAGCCTGCAGATCACATCTATACATATCAAGTATTTACTGGCCTTCGCATTGGAAATTTTAACTTAACACTTAACTTTTGCTGTAACTTTCACTCTCACAAGTTTTATGTTACATGGCTACCTCAGCTAATCTAATTCAACATAATTATCCCCAAATGGGTCCCTTGGATAGAATCCTATCAAAAACATTTAAGAGGCCAGTGACATTAAAATGCATGTGAAACCTAGAAGCAGATGAACAAATCCTACATTGAAAACATCTATCACTTTGGGGAAGAGACAGTTCCCTGTTTCACCATCTGACTCATTCTGGTCAAAGCATGCAGGTGAAATGACCACCCGTGCATAGGAAATTCAAGGAAGCTTTACAGATCAGAGGAAAAAACATCATCATCATCCGCCGCTGCCTGCCAAGCTACTGTACGACTGACTGGTTAGGTTAGTTTTGGAGTGGATGCGAAGGTCAGGGACTCGTAACTTCTCATTTGCTGTCACCATTTCCTTGGCAGATGGATGGTCTGACTCACTGCCCAGAGTTCTTATTGGAGTCCAGGGGACTATGGGCTGGTAAATGGCTGGGTCATTTCAAACTCCCATAATAAAAACACATTCAGGCCACAGTTTAAATGAAATACTCAGGGAAACTATTGAGACTGGAGAAGAAGAGTGGAGAGACTGTTATGTGTCGCCAAGGCGTTGTCAACACCAGACTGTCTGGTTCATTTGCGGCTCTTTTTACAGGGCTTTTCTGCTCGAATGTTGACGGAAGTGTCTCCCCTCGCCTGGCTCACCAGGTGCTGATGCCTCATGTGAGAAATGTACTAGCCTGTTTTTGATTTCTGAACGACAGGAATGGTGGGGGCAGCAGAGCTGTGGTTGCCTGTTTGGGACCCTCAGATAGGCAGATTATGGCATGCTGTTAACTCGGACCAACTGTTAGAGTGTGAGGTCAGAGCAAATACTGCTGTGGGTTTTCCTTTTTACTGGTAGTTAAGAAACTTAGTGTCTCTGTAGTGTTGTCCAGTCTCCTATGAAACAATGTCTAGCTTCAGTCTACAAAGTATTTGATCTGTTCTCACCTGAATTTAGAGTTGGTTTTGGACTTGGTTTAAGTGTGATTAAATATGGCAATATAAAAACCTTGTTCTTAAAGGGGTGTTGTATCTGAGGGTCTCTTTGAGGATCACAGAAAAATAGCAGGTCCTTTCTTGTGACCCTTGGTAAGGTCGAAATATTTTAACATTTTGAGAAAACTACATTTTTTATTTGCCTGCTTTAAGAATTTCTTTTTTATCCATCTTGTACTAATGTGTAGCATTTCCAGCTAACATTGTGGTTAATGGATGTAATATGTTAGAAAAGGTTTTCTATCCAGATGTTCTAGGTGTATTTTTTTTATTTAGCCATGTGTTAGGCTAGCTGTTGTCCCTGTGTTTAGCTAGGCTAAAAATGCAAGTATCCAGCTCCCAACTTAACACACAGACATAAACATCATCTTTTTATGTTATTCTAGATTAGAATGTGAACTTGATTATTTTTCAAAATATTATTTTATATACTATTATTTTTCAAATGAACTTCCTTCAATGTCAGAACTTTTTATCTGAAATAAAAATAACTGCTCTTATCCAGTATGCTTTGCTACAAAAATTTGGACCTACAAGGAATTACTGCAGGTAAAGTTAAAGGAAGTAACTGCAGTATAAAAATACATCAAAGTACTTCCTGTATTCTCCATGTGCTGTAGCCTGACACTGAGAACAAAACACAAGATCAAATGCGACAACATATTCATATGGATTAGTGAGTTTTGCAGCAGACAGCTGTGTCCAGAGTTTCTTCAGAATGGGCCTTGTTTGGCTGGTTGGCTCCTCTCATTTGAGTGATGCAACAGACAACACACATAAACATGTCAGCTGTCTGCAGCCCAGCACTTTTCCCAAGCATTGCAGCAGTGCAGGCATAGTGTGTGTTCCAATAACCAGATAAACCTTTATTTTTCCGTGCCAAAGGCTGTTTATACAACAGTTAAGGGCTCGTATTTTCTCAATATGGTCATAGGCTACGAGTTTAAAAGTTCACCACTGAAATGTTTTTTTTATATTGTGTGGAGAAAAGCCAGTGGACAAGCATTGACTTGTCATTCTCCACAGCTTATCTCTTCTGCGCTGATGTTGCTCCCTTCGTATATAAAGAGAAGCTCTTTATAACAGCTATTCAACTTATTCACGGTGTATTGTACAGTATGTAGGTCGCTGTCGTCCTCGGGCAACAGGAAAAGTTATGGTAAATGAGATCATCCTCTGACTGAAAGTTTACACCCTTAAAGCTGCCAACATTTTAGACAATGTGCCCTTGAGCAACATATTGAAACACTATTTGCTTCAAGAATGTGCTTCTGGTTTCACCTGTCATACCCTGACTCGAGATGTACAACAGCTTTTAGATTGATTTATTATATTTAACATTTAGAAGTCAAGAAGTATATAAAATGGCAAATAATGTATTTTATTAGTCTTTTAAAGTTTTTAAAAAAAAATAATGTATTTGTAAAGGTAATTAGAACTATTTAGATGTCCAGAGAAGCGTGTTAAAGTCAGTCTGGACAATAATAATAATAATAGTGAGCAGTGTACTCAGGCCTCATTATACATTCAGCCTTCAATACTACTTAATAAATTTGATTTCCCTTTCATATTCAAATGACAGCTCCTCAGATTATTTTAACTTTAAATAGAAAGGATAGAAGAGTCCTCTCCTCACTAGTGTATGCTTCATGTACAGCTGTTGTTTTCCATGTCAGCCCATTCCAATTGTTATATTTTTGTGGATAACTATCACTAAGTTTTCTGCCTTGTCTCTGCATCTTTCAGGTGGTCAGGGCTCGACTGGAGGAGCAAGGTGTGGTGGTACGTGATGTTAAGCTGAATGGCTCGGCTGCCAGTCACGTGCTGCAACAGGACAACGGCCTTGGGTACAAAGACCTGGACCTGATCTTTGGCCTAAATCTGACTGATGACAAAACCTTCCAACTGGTGAAAGACGTGGTGCTGGACTGTCTGGTGGAGTTCTTGCCTGAAGGGGTTTGCAGAGAACGAATTACAGCCCTTGCCCTGATGGAGGCATATGTGCAGAAACTGGTGAAAGTTTGTAATGAGACAGACCGCTGGAGCCTCATCTCGCTGTCCAACAATACTGGCAAGAATGTGGAACTGAAGTTCGTGGACTCTTTGAGAAGGCAGTTTGAGTTCAGTGTTGATTCCTTCCAGATCACTCTGGATTCATTGCTGCTTTTCGACCGTTGCTCAGAGACAGCCATGTCCGAGACCTTCCACCCTACCGTGCAGGGGGAGAGCATGTACGGAGACTTCGAGGAAGCTCTGTGCCACCTTCGCTCTAAGATTATCGCCACCCGCAGCCCAGAAGAGATACGAGGCGGCGGGTTGCTCAAGTACTGCCACCTGCTGGTGCGTGGTTTCCGGCCATCCTCCGAGTCTCAGATGAAACAGATGCAGCGCTACATGTGCTCACGCTTCTTCATCGACTTCCCCGACATAAGCGAGCAGCAGAGGAAACTGGAGGCGTATCTGCAGAACCACTTTGCAGGCATGGAGTACAAGCGCTACGAGTACCTGGTGACACTGAGGCGAGTGGTGGACGAAAGCACTGTCTGTCTGATGGGCCACGAGCGTCGTCAGACACTGGCACTTATATCTGCTCTCGCGCTGCGTGTGATGGCTGAACAGAATGCTATCCCTGCTCTGTCCAACATCACCTGTTACTATCAGCCTGCCCCCTACGTCAGGGACGTCAATTTCAGCAATTACTATGTGGCACAAGTTCAGTCGCCCATGGCCACATGTAACTCTTACCAAACATGGCTGCCTTGCAGCTGAGCAGCAACTTTTAGGATGTCTGGAGAGCTTTCTGTTTTAACTTTACATTGATGTAAGCTGAGCATTCGTGAGAGTGCACAGTACCTCCGTAGCAATGTGGCTTTCTGGTTTGAGGCCCGTGTGGACAAAAGGAAATGAATGGATCTTTTTTGCCAAATCTTACATGAGAACCATTCCACTAAGTTATGATGATTAACACTGCTGTAAAAAAAAACTAAACTCATTCGAGCCGTTATCATTATATAATACAGTTTAATTCTGTTGTTATTTCATAACCAATGTTGACATGTATGGACAAATATGAAGGGTTAATATGTGACAGAGGAACTTTACTAGTTCTGTTTCTTGTCTGATTGAGGCTTGTATTGGGTTCGTAATGAAATGTAAATACTTGGTAGGAAACCAGAAAGCTATTTTTTTGTTCTGTCTGTGGTTTCGCTTGACCTGACTGGGAGGGACAAAGGACCAAAGAAATACCTTCTTGTGTAGCATGACAAACAAAGACTGTATGTGGTTACAAGTGCCTGAAAATGACTTTGGGAAAAAAAGTCTTTATATTAATTGATATGTAACTGTTTTTTAAAAACTTTTTCATCCAGGTTACTGTACATTTGTATATCCAGGGTCAGGGTATTTGTTTTTAAATCATTAAAAATGTCAAAAATGTAAAGATGTGGTACCTTGGTCTTTCTTTACACATCCTCTAATATTAATAGAAGTGACATGAGAAAAAAGTGTTTTTAATATGCACCAGTTGAGTCAAACTATTCACAAAATGTGCTTCACACATGCATACTCTATTTATCTCTACTCTCTGTATCGCACGCCTCCTTTTCTGGGTCTCTAAAGATCTCCCCCGTCTATCTTTCGCTATCTTTCTTTATCACACACAAACTCCTCAGTGTGCTGGTGTCTGTGTTCCATCAGCCAGACACCGGCTGGTCTGATACAAACACTTACTTGTTCAAACCTGAGCCCCCAGGAGCCAGAGCCTATACATTAGCCATTTCCTTCCACTTAGGGGTTTCCTTGGCCTCATTCAGAAAGGGGAGATTGCTGTTGCTTGCCTTGGATGAGTTGAGCTCTGAGGGGGCAGCTGAGGACCAGGTGGTAAATGGGACTGCTGGCTTTTCAGCAAATGTAATGATGCATTCCAGCACTTCACTTCCTGGATGATCAGAACAGTTCAGTATTTCATCCTCACTTAAGCTACTATTCCTCGTACTAAGAGATTTTATCCTAATTACTTTTGCATGGGGGATGACTTCTAGAGATTTAGTAAGGCATGAATGGCATGCAGCTTCCTAATGCAGGCAGAAAGAAGCAAGTGCTGGAACAGTTGAGTGAAGCAATCGTCAATTTCTTTATTACAGTTCATTTTGAAGGAAAGTGCCTGTCAGAGTGATTAAGGAGGCGAGATAAAAATGTAACAAGGGACATTCCCCTCACTGGATTAGCTGTCAGTTGTGTCTCCAATCTGCTACAGAAACACTGAAGGAAAAATACAGCAAGATACCCCTGGAGAGGTCCTCTGGAATAAACAAGCATTAGAGTCTCAACTGAGGCAGAACTTGTCTTATTGTTAACAAACCAGTAACTTCTGTGCCTGGTGGCCAGACCTTAAGAGTCAGCTAAAGAGTCATGAGGAAGCAGCAAGTTGGGAATGTGTTGAAGGTTAATTTGCCGAAAATAATTTCAATTCAACTTGAAAGTTTTAGCGATGCTAGCTGTTGTTCGATGTTGGTCTGTTGGTCGGTTGCTCTACATACATTGGTTGAACAAGTTGATTGTGGTCTTATCTTCATGGTGATCACAATAAACTAAAAAAAACTATTCGATAGATCTTGAGCCTTAAAATCTTCTCTTTTCTTTTATCATCACAAACAGGTCAAAATCCATTCTACCCTGGGAAAAGTGTTATCAAGGACATGCCTAGTTTGTCTGTGGGAGAAAAGGGGGGGAGGAGAAGTCAATAAGACAGACCCACCGACCACTAAGCTCTGAGCACTGTCAACACAAAAATATCATATGCTCTGTCTTATATGTTCTGTGCTCTGTCGTCTCTACGTCTCCCATTTGATGACCAGTCATTCGGACTATGCCTTTTGTTATTTTTGTCACTTAAAAACTGCACAATAAGGCAAGTGCTATGTACACTTAGGACAAGAAGAGAAAAATATTCTTCTCCTTTTGCCAGAGACAATTATTACAATACTATATGTACAAAACAAACATTCAATTATTGCAATTAAATATATTACAAAAACATTGTTTATCATGAATGACTTTTGATGCTTTGGGAGCTTGTGGTTGTACAATAAAACATCTAAAGGTTCTTTTTTTTCATTTGTCCAAGCACAGCTGAAGGGTTTTCAAAGTCTTGCACCTTAGATTTAAAGTAGCCACAGTTGAATTTTCCTGGACAAATACCACAGATAAATCTGACACTGTGGTAAACACTGTGGTTCATACTGTTCCACAGTGCACACCAGCCCTCAGCAGCTTGGCCTTCTCACACCCGTCTTCTCCAGTCTACGTGGGTGGTCTCTTGTGGGTTCAACTCCCACCACAGAAACTGGAGCTCAAAAGGTCCTGTTATCATTTTTTCCCCTTCCTTTCTGTGTCCATCTGCTGTGAAACGTAATCTGTGTCTGATAATCACAGTGTGCATGTTGTTCAGGGAGCTTTGCCTGTCTGTTTATTAGATTATGGAAATGTCTTCTTTAGTGGCGACAAATATCACCTGGGGATTATGGGAAGGGTCATGGATGAGCAAGAAACCAAGAGTGCTGTCCAGTGGAACAAGCTGCTCCCTGTTGTCAACTCTCAGCTGGGTATCTGACTATATCTTAGCTGCCTGGGGAGATTGTAATAGAAAATTACAAAATTTGTCTTCAGATGAGAAGTCATACGGGTGACTGAATCTTCTTAAACAAATATGAAAGCAGTGAACTTGCTCGGAGGAGGAAGTTCACTACTTTATTTATCATGGGAGGGAAAGTTAAAGAGAAACTCAACAAATCAAAAGACATATTTTGTATCAAAGAAAGTGGTGACAGTATGCTCTCCCAGTTTTAGCTGTCGCCGTCCAAATTAAGTTCCATAAAAGTACCACATGTCCGAAAATCTGTGATTGAGATACAATCAAAACAAATAAAATTCTTTTTATTCAAGAACGACTGAATCAAACTGATACTAATTTCAGTCTTTACAGCTGAAGAATGAAGGAAGTGGTGCTGAAGTTTTGCTCATAAAGCCGTTTTACTGGACTGGGTGGCATTGCTCCATCCATCATCATGTCGTTAGCAAGAAATTCCCAGGATCTCACAGGATTGCTATTCGTAGGATCTGTGGATATTCAGAGCAGGTTCACCATGGTGATGTTTATTTGTTGTCTTGAAATGCAAAAGGGGCTGTCTGTGCCATACAGCGAGCAATAAAATCTTTGCATCAACCTTGGCTTTTGCTGCATTTTTCTACACCACAAAATGAGTTAAAAGCACGTTTAAGGGGGAATTTCTGTCAAAAACTGTGAAAATGACATGACATTTATGTGAAGGTATAAAAACCAAACAAGCTTTGATACGTCCTCGCTCCCTTTTTGCTTGAACTGATGTTGGCATGATGTGTACGATTCATTCATGAGCAGCCTTTAAATATGAGGTTATTATTTCATCACAGTAGACTTAATAATCCCACCACAATCCTGCATACATTGCAACATTGATTGTTGTCTGAATATTTCTTCCTAAGACAATACTGTTTGAGTTTTACCAGTGTCCAGTGTACCAGTACAATACATCATCTGGATGTCCATGGAAGTTCTGTTGATTTTGAAATATGTTACTACCACAGCCCTGTTTCCGAAAAAGTTGGGAAACCAGGCAAAATGTAAATAAATGCAATATTGCAGTGCATTGTGCAGATACTATGAAAGGCAATATAACAAATGTTGTAATGTATGAGTTAGACTTGTACCCATCACAGATGCTGGCTTTTGCCAGGCACAACATTCATGGTTTCCAAAACAACACCTCAGTACATCTTAAAGGAGCTCAGGACCCAGCAAGGTGGTTGCAGAATGTCTGAAGCTTGTCTACATATGCTTTTTTTTTAGAATGGTGGGGTGTTGTCTTACATTTGTTGATGCAGAAATGAACCATGTTCACTGACAGTGCTGTTCTGAGCCCATGCAGTGATTTCCACCACAGAATCATGTCTGCTTTTAATGCAGTGCCTCTTAAGGGCCCCAAGATCACAGTCCCCTTGATCACTTCTTTAGATTCTCTGAATGTTTAATGATACCACAGATGACAAATTCTTTGCTATTTACGATGAGAGATGTCTTTCACAGAGCAGTGAACCTCACCCAATCCTTAGTGCTGTTTTCATACGATTTGTACTATTTTCAGTCACAAAGTGGGTTTTAAAGATTTAATGGCTTCTTTGGAAAAAGAGTTGTAGTAGTGACATATTTCAAAACCAGTGAAATGAAAAAAAGACAAAAAAGTAGTCAACATGACATTTTAGTACATTGTCTCTGGAAAACAGCTGTTTAATTTTTCTTTTTTTTACCTCTCTTACTAAGTTGAACTATATGGCTATTATTTATGGTCCCCTTTAATAATACGTTAATATTAATGCGTTATATCTATGAAAAGGAATTGTTTCCAATTTTATGCAGTTTCCAAGTGAAATAAATGTCACTCTTCTTCTTATAACACTATAAAAATACACAGAGTACAACATGCTATTTTTTTCTCGTCTAATTTCAGATTTGAGCTCAATTGGACAGAACTAAGAACAGACATAAAAGCTCACCAAACTCCCCATAAAGGCTGGCTCGGTGATGAATCCATCACCAAAGTCATAATTTCCCTGCACTGACACATACTGTATAATTCCTTCAGTAGCTGAATTTATTTTTCCAAAACAAGCAGAACAGAAATATTCTTATACACATCCACTGTTCTCACCGCTCTATTTGAACAAATTAGTGACTAACCTGTAATTTGCAGACAACATCACAGACGGTGGAGAGAAACCCTGATCTGTGTTTTCATGACAAATAAAGTCTGGAACACAGACGGGCTAAACACAGAGATCTGTTGAGTCACTAGTAATGAAGTGTGTTTTTAGGAGAGCGTCCCAGACAACTGAGAGTTTAAACTAAAAAACTGAAAAACAAGACTGGAAATATCACATTTTTATTTTTTAATATGTATATACTGTATATATATATATATATATATATATATAGCATGAATGGATTTCAGCTCACAGGATCCCACACAGCTGCTGCAGCTGATGAAACTAATACTGCCGTACCGAAATCTGGTCAGACCGAACACCAGCCTGCTTTCATTTGGTTTGGAGGAAGATGGGCGGGGGGTGCTCTCTTCCATTTCCCGACCAGCTTCCTGAAAGCCACAGTAAACACTGGACCTCTGAAAGGTCACACTGTTTGTCACCCTTGGGCCCCTGCGAAGACCTTTCCTCTCATAAATATTAATGGACACTGTACCAAATGGGGGCTGCTGACTGTTAACAAGGCGTGTGGAGGATGGGAGGAAGGAGGCTTTTTCCTTTTAACCCTGCGAAAGGATCCTTCACTCTGCTGGGGGAAACAGAGAAGCCAAGCTGGAAAACTCTGGGTCTCCTCTGGTCATATGGATCTTCTTAGCTCATATATTGACTGGTGCTCTGAGCCCTGCCTGGAGCTCATGTTGGCTCAGAAAGTGAAATCAGCAGTAGGAGACGGTTTCACTGCCGACCACATCAGCTCTCCATGTGAATTACTAACGGCTATAATTTCAATGACTGATTACCCTCCAGGCGCTCCAAACTTCCACTGCACCCAGCAAGGTTGATACAGTGGATCTTGTTTATCAGTTAGCTTCAGACTTATATAACAGTGTTATATAATAATATGAGCCACACAGATTAGGTATACTGCGCTTACCCACGAGGACCACTTCATAATACTGACATAACCCCCACCCTAAAAATAAAAAGCTTCAGCACATCTGGATGTCTGCTGATTTCGACCACAGCCAAATGACTTGCAGACAGAAGAAGCTATGCTTTGGTCCAGGACAACCATGAGTCTGCAAACTGGGATTAAAAACCGGGAAGAATTCAGAGGGATGTTTGCTTGATTTGGAATCATGTGGATTTCAAATAAAATTCCCAGCTTCTAATAACTTTCCTGACTGTGAAATACACTCACTGTGAAACAGTACAGCTTGTGCTTCAAAGGACCCTATAAGAGTTGGAATGCACAGGTATGAAATGTGTGAGTTGAAAACATCTGGTCTAAAAACATTATTATTTTAACTGCACATGCCTCCTGCCTGCTAGCACTGGAGCTCATTTTCCTCTCAAGTGGATTTGCCAGCGTCACACACTGTACATCAAGAGTCACAAAGAGAAGCAACATTTCACTGGCAGTGTTGATATTTCCTAATGAAATACGGCTCAGCGGGCAGTGGCATCAGGGCTCCTTGCTGTGGAGGAGGCAGGGAAGTTTGATGGATGAGCAATAAGGAAAGGGCTTCAGTTTGCCTCGCTGCAAGCAAGAGGAGGGAGGGTGACATCTGATCTGTCTAGGTGGGGAAGCACAGGCCCTCTTCTGTTTTCACAGCAAAACCTCTGCGGGTTCTGGATCTGCTGTGACCGAAAGGTAAATCACATCTTAACCCTTCTTTTCACATGTCAGTCTAGCTTCAGATCCGATGTGTAGCTGCTTAAAAAATAACCAGTTTTAATGACTGTCATGAACTGAAATTTCTCACTGTGAGACAGTCACAGCAGGATCCTACCATCTGACATAAAGTAGAAAATGGAAAAGTGGGAGGAAACTATAAAATCTTATTGATCCTAAACCAAAACAATCCAAAACACCCTAAAATACTTGTAATGTGATCTGTCATCAGGAGTAACTTTCTATCACACAACATCCCTGATCACTGATGTAGGAAATTCAAAGACATCTTGGGCAAAGAGTCCAACGAAACCTCTAGGACCACCTTGGCATTGTGGGTAATGTGCTTATTTGCTTTCTTGCCAAAAGCTAACAGAGTCATACTACTTTCAAGTCTCTGCATAAAGACTGGAAGCAGCAGGAAATACCTAGACCTACCTAAACTGCAATCGGAAAAATGATTTTGCAACTGACATGTTGATACTGAACATTTTGTTACACTATTTACACACAATAGATTTTTTTAAATGTCTGGTCTTACAGTACAATTTGAGCGACTACAGTGTTGTTAAAGTTCTTGATTCAGGTTCAGGCACTCACAAGCACTTTGTTAAGGGAATATAAAGGTGCACAGAGCGTGCTGGGATGGTCATTCATATGCACACAAGGAAATAAATGGCAATCAGTGCACTTTACCACATGACAGACCTCATGTAAATCATCTCTGTCAGTCCTACCTGTTTTGTTCTTTATTATTATTCTATTACTGAAAAGGAATAGGGGACATATTACTATTGCTGGAAAGGAGGTGGCGCTCCACAAACTCAGATGAATATCGCTTAGCCTGGAAAGATAGTTTAATAACGTATAAAA
>JAUYWH010000003.1:17968177-17985350 GCA_034779795.1 Ctenopoma multispine | reverse complement strand
GTAAAGTGCCCTGAGATGACCTGTGTTGTGAATTGGCGCTATATAAATAAAGTTGAATTGAATTGAATTGAATTACTACGACATGATTTGACCAGTCGGACCTCCAGTAGTGAGTTTTTTACTGGTTCAGTAACTAGAGCCCAATACACAATCACTGTGTTTACATGAGTGAGTGCATAGGCCTTAAGCATTGGGTCACATTTCATTATGCATAGTGTAACACGTGAGCTAATGCAAGGGTTGGGTGGACACCTGTCTCAGAAACACAGCTGACGGTGTAAATACAGCACAAATTCATTCTTCATCTTGGAAATATTGAAAAAAAGACACTAATGACCTACTTACTAGATTTTTCTAGACGTCTCAAGCCTATCTTGTTGCCTTCATTCGAGCTCATAAACACAGAAACTGGAACTAAATGTCTCCTTGCAATTTTTTCCCGAGAGCTTTATTTCAAGAACTTTACCATATCTGAGCTGCTCTGCCTTAAAGAGCAACAGTGGAAAGACAATGATGTGATGACGTCTGTGCCATCGCCATGACAACTGAGTAACCTCTGTCCGTAGAATGATTATGATTATAATGTGATTATAATACTATTTTTATTTGTTTTCTTTTACATTTGGCTACATTGCATTTATAGCCTACTTCACATGTCTGTTGTGCCCCAGTCGCTGAAGTTACATTTCACCTTGCAACTATGATTTACACAGTGGCGGCTCCTTTAATCTTGCTCCTCCCCAACGTCTGACATTCGTCCTCTTTTTTCCACCTTTCTCAGATTGATCAAATATTTGCTCTTCTTGGGCCCCGGCTTGTTTATTTTCTGGAGTGTGTTTTCAGCAGTGGCTCAACAGTGCCGTCTCAGACTTCCCAGTGTTTGGCTTAGCGCGGCTGGGGGACGGAGACTGGGCCGGGTCAGGGGCTCTGAGCGTGCCGGCAACGTTGCCCGCTCTCCTTTCGCCGGGACTAACTGGGCCTGTGAGCCTCACACACTGCAGCCATTCAGACACCGAGCACACACAGGATAGAGTATGGATTGTTTGGAGGCCAGTGGCAATGCCAGGAATGCTGAGCCTTAGTTCCTCTCTGGGAAAAAAAGGTATTTGGTTCTCTGTCTCACTTACTCTCACCCTCCCTGCCTTTGAAAAGTTGAAGCAGTCTGATGAGAGGGATCACTAGGTGCATTACCCGACCTGTGGCCTCTTCCCTGCAGATCGCAGCCTGGCCAGTCAGAAAGGGCCTCCCAGCCAGAGGAATCCTAAGGAGAGCCACTGCCTTCCACACTGGTATTTCCTGACCCACATCCCCAGTGGCTCATTCACAGTTATAGCTAGAAAAAACACAAATCTAAATAGGGATGGGCACATAAATTATCCATCTTTAAACTTAAACATCTTTAAAAAGTGCAATAAACACCTATTTAGCTTACAAAGAATTGTCCATTTGCGGACATAGACTAATTTCTATTTTTAATACGATCTGAAATTGACATTTGTATTTAGCCTTTATTATTAGACAAGTACAGTGATATAGTCTGCTGCTTAATAGCTCAGAGCTCTTAGGATTTTACTGTTAATCATGTCTGCGATGATCCTTCATTTTCACTTGCTTCAGTAAACACAGGATGGAGATGAGCTTTTACGGCTTTAACGTTTTTTCCGTATGCAAAGCCACGATTGCTGAGGCATGTGGACCCCGCCGTCCCTGCAGATCTGATTCACCCAATCGCATCTGGAGCTGTGCGTGACTGTGTGTCCACCCAGCGACTCAAGCTGCTGCACACTGCGAATGTAATACGAGCCGCGGGGTCACAGAGGATATGAAGCACACTCCAAAAGTCATCAGAGGAGGGATTGTAAATCTGCAGACGCTGAAAAGCAGAGATAGGTGAGCACATATGTATTAAACACCGCTGAGATGTTTTGGTGTATAAGTGATATCAGGTGGAAAAGGGATTTTTATTCGCTGAGTGTTTATGTCCCACAATATTGTGCGTTAAAATCCTTTCTTGTAACAGAATAATTGTTCGATAAATACAGACATCAAGGGAACAAGTGGAAAAAACCACTGCAGTATCACACACATTTGGTTTATCAGATTTATTTTAGGGCAAGAGGCTTTAGAAAAGGTGAAAAATGTCCTAGACAACATTGTGCTAGACAAATACTTCAATAATTCCTTCAGACTGGTGGCAGCCTCTTGTGAAATTCTGTGTGTGCACATGCCAAAGGAGATCCCCAGGGCGAAATCCCATCTCTTCCTCCCTAACAAGATGCTCTACAGTATTGTGAGAACTTTTTCAGCAGCACAAAATGAGCAAATAACTTCAATATATCACAGGCTGTCAGGAGCACTGAACACCGTCACAACAAAAAGGTCGCTATTGTGGTTGAAAACCAGCCGAGAGGTGTCTCTCAGCGAAAGGCCACCTGGCTGGCTCATCCAGTTCGCTTCAGACAAGCTACGTCAGACGAGCCACAACTTCACTTCCACTGCCAGTGGATCAGGTTCTACTTGGAAAGGACATACTGTATGGTTAATGTCAACCCAACCCACTCTTGTCTGGGTTCAGCTGGACTCCTGGACATATACTTTTAGGTAAGTGCCTTAGTTGCAGCCAGCACCAGTGAGTGCTCGATTCCAAAAGTCTTCACAGCAATGGTGCCAATCTAAATGTAAACCTCATAATGACACAAGAAGAGTAATCAAAAGATATCATCAGCATAATTATTTATTATGAGTGTATAATAAAAGTTCATGCCAGTCCATCCAACAGATATGATGATGACCGACTGACAAGCCACTGATATTCCTAGAGCAATGCTTCCGAACATTTCAAACACTTATTTGGGCATTTAAGTTAACTCTAGGAAGCAGCTTGTAGTGTAAAAAATTAAATCTAATTGTTATCAAAAGTAGATTTGCTTAGCTTGTGATAGCATGCTGACATCTGTTAATTAGCATGATCCACAGAGTCACAACAGCAAGAAGAAGTGTGGACCTTAAGGTGAAAACTTGATTAGCTTAGCTTAGCATATTGTAGAACCAGAAAAAAAGACAAAAAAAAATATACAACTTTAGATATGTGAACAAATGGTAATACAAAATGATATGATATGAATGTGATTTGATGTATAGATAAATGTTGGAGTTGATTTTGGTGAACAGCTGCCTGCTGGCCTACTGCATTTCACAGCGAGTGAGAAGACATTCAGTCGACACAGCACGACACCAGCAAGTATGGGAATTAGTTACCATGTTATGGTGTTGTACTGGTTTTACTCCTTCAGAAAATCGGGGTTATACACATAACACAATGCTTCTGTTTCATGTGACTAGCGCTGCTTTGATGTGCTGTACTTTTTGTGTCACGTCTTCACACTCTACACCTCCCTCAGACCAAACTGACTATTTCCTTAAATGAGAACTTATCTGACAATCTGTAGTTGGGTGCTGCATGTGTGAAATAACAACTCTGATTCTTTCAGACATGTCTGGAGTACATATGTGAAAACGACTATTTACAATCCTATGGATTGTATGACAGGGTAGAGACATACAATCTATGATGTGACTGGACTGGTTGGAGGACTCCAGTTCTGTATCTACAAACTGCTCCACTAATTTAGCATTGCATTCCTATGACATTTTCAGACGCATGGTGAGCATTTTAAAATCAAAAAGATAAAGTTCAATGTAAAGTCAAACCTCTAGTGTCAAGTAGATATGAGGACCTGGATACAGAAATCTGACTCAATTACTTCAAACTCCTTTTTTTTCTATTTTTTCCAGATATAATAAACTGTCATCTGTATTTTTTATATATATATATATTTTTTATTTCTGTTGATACGTCAAACTCTCACATGAAAATCTTTCAAAGCCTTTTGCACAATATTCTCTGAAATGTACTCCTTTCCGAATAAACCTGTCCACACGCTAACAATGAGAATAACTACGTTCGGACAGCATGGCTGTACATTTACAGTGCATGGTCACAGAGGAAAGACAAGATGTTGTGTTCATAGTATGGAGTCTCCCCACTGTGACATAAAAGCCACACAGTTTGCTCAGAAACGCTGTCATTATAGTCAGAAGTGATATTTAACGATGTCAGATGAGATGTTCACGTGCCAGCAGAGGGACCGAGAAGAACGTTCTTTCATGTGTTTGGCTTTAAAGAACAGATTTTAGATTTCAGTCTCATCAGCTGAATTTTTAAACTGTCTGCAACTGTCTATTAAATAATATAACAAACTGATTCGCAAGCTATATTATATATATATAATATAGTGTGTGAATATGACAAACTATGTATTATTCTATGTGAATCTAAATGTACACCTATGCTTTGCTTATGGCCAAATGCCCCAAATGAGAGGAAAGGGAGGATAAACACTCTTGACTCAGGTCTTTGGTTCACCGCTCCATTTCATGACCTCCACACCCACCGCCGCCACCACTCTATCCATCTTCCCTCCCGTTCAAAGCTTGACCTTCTCGCAGACCTGCCCACATCACAGCCCAAATCCTCCCCCCCCAGGGTGACATGTGAGCAACATTTATTTACTCTTAGCACACGTTAATTAGTTGCTGTCTTTTAACCTCAATTTAGTTCAACCTAGAGGGCAAATCAGGGCGCTGCAGACAGTGTGGAAACATCCACAGCTCAAGGGTTTTTTCTGTCAGGAAGACTGGCCAACAATAACTGTGCTCCTTTCTGAATATTTAAAAATGTGTGTTTGTCTTATGTTTTCATTATCATATCCCTAAATTCCAGGAACTATTTTTCTTCATTATGTCTTGTCTACTTCTAGTTTATTTAGTGCTTTTTTCCAATTTTTCCACTTTCCGTTTAATTGTATGCAAAATCAAAACTACTATTAAACAGCATTAATTACTAGTTAATGTGCAAATTATGATTTTACATAGAAACAATATGGTCAACTCATGAAATATGATTTGTCATTATAAGCAGAACCATTCAGCACCATAGATAGATAGATAGATAGATAGATAGATAGATAGATAGATAGATATTTTAAACACCTTTTAAAGCTTGCTAATTGACAACCCATATCAATAAGTAGGTGGACGCGGTTAGTTTAGGGCTTAGCCAGGCTAGCTATAGTAATTCATGCTAAGCTAAGCCAAGACGTGTTTGTTGAATTATTTAGCCTAGATTTGACTAATATTAATATTATTATCATGATTATTATAACTTATATCTGTAAGTATGCCACTCACAAAAAAGTTAAAATGAAGTGACTGGCTTTATACAACAGAAGTTTACCATTACCCAGAGAAGACTTCCGCCTGTTTACATTGCAAGAAATAAATGACTAAAAACTGTTACTGCACAGCTATCTAGAGAACAGCCTTGACTAAAAAAAAACACTGCACAAAATCATAAAAGATGCAATTTCACAACACTCTGCTTGCACAGTGGCACCAATAGCAGGTTCTTGGCAGGAAGTAGACTGGAGGGTTAAGTAAGGGTGGCGGCTGGCGCTGCTACTGATTTCCATGGGTTTGGATGAAAACTGGCTAGCTTTTTATAGCACACAGTGGCCGGGCGGGGTCACAGGGTATGTGTGGCTCACAGCATTCACTGTGTGGGATTGTGGCACCGGTTCAGATGGATCCCAGAGAGAGACAGCGAGAGAGAGAAAAAGAGACAGATACATGTTGGTGATGGGAAGGAAGGAAAGCCAAGACTCAGTATCAACAAAGAAAAGAAATGCTAATGCAGCAGCATCATTAGGGACTCATAATATTCAGGCCTGGATATTTTGAGCATTACCCAGAATATTTATTTGCTGCTGAATGAAGAACAATTTTACTGTAGCAAAAGCTGCAGGCGGAGATTGTAGGAGAGTGGAACTTTGCTTCCATCACTGGGGGCACGGGAGGTTAATCTAGTGCCACACAGGACAGAGGAAGGCTTGTAAAGGTATTCCTAAGGCTGCTCATGTAGAACCAGGTGTACAAATGGAAAAATTCCAGCGAACAAAACAGTCTTGTCGACTTGGATTAGTCATCAAAAAAGTGCGCTGAATAACTAAACGTACGTATTATACAACAACTATGGCGCTATGTTACAAAAATAAGTGCTGTTAAATCAAAATTCAACAATAGTGGCAGGTTCAGCTTCAGTACTCCTGCAGGAACCTTTTTTTTTTTTTTCAAGAAAGGTTACATAAAAGACATGAATTTGGAGTAAAGTTGGAAGAAATTTTCGTTTAAAAAAAGGAAGAAGTTAACTGTGTAGATGGACAGAATTACATTAATGATTAAAAGATATTAGGAGGGTGTCAAGGAGAAATTATATATTTTATGTAAAATTGTTGTCCATCCAACCGACGCCTACCTCCCTCTGATAAAATGACTAGCCCCAGGTAATCTTGGCTCAGCTCCTTCAGAAACGCCCATGTGTTTATGCATGAGGATTTTTAGCTTAATCTTCCCAGTGATCTCCCCTCTGTCATTTCGGAAAGGTATCATGAGGCGCGGAAAAGACAAGTGCTGATAGGAGTTGAGCAAACGGACTGAAACTAATGCTGCCAAGCGCTGACAAAGCAGGCCACTCCTCCACCACAGCCTCAGGAAATACCCCAGTCCCGGTCCCAGATCTTCAATCACCCAGCTTGTCTCTGCATTTTTCACGTGTTTATGTGCACATCTACATGTGCATGTGTGCGTGTTTGTTATGTTTAGACAAGTCAAACAGTTTGAGTGATTTACACTGGAGGAAGGTCTGCTTCACAGCACTGTGAGTGAGTGTTTTTTCCCCTGCCAGTATCAGCAATATCACAGATGACAGAGGTCCCGGAGGGATAGAGATCCAAAGGGCCAAACACAAGTTAACACATGAGCTCTTCTGTGTCATAGCAGGGATCCCTCTATGCTTTAGCAGCTGGATGATGAGGACCAGAGCACCGAGCAGACCTTGTCATCCAGGAAAATAAAAAAGAAACTCTGATCCATATGAAATCAGCTCAGAGCTGTTCTGCACAGTTGAAAGGGAGTAAATGAGGTATTCATTAATGGAGGCTAAAGAGGAAATTAGAGCTAAAGGATCAGATTTATAACAACTTAGGTCTAAATGCTGAGCATTGTAAGTAGTTGACCTTTACTTCAAGTGGTTGTGAAGACTCAGTAATATAGTGTATAGTACATATTTAGATCTTTTGTAGGTGAAACTACAAATGATCCACACACAAGAAAGTAATTCTATCAGAACTGTTCTTTTTTTTTTCTTGCATCCCACACACCACATCACTTCCTACACAATAACTTCTTCTGTCTGTATCATGATGCATACTACAGGCCTGGTACAATGGCCCCCGCATTACATGATGCAGTCTGCGGAGTGTCACTGTCAGACAACCTCAACAGAGGCACAGAAGAGGAATGGTTTAAAAAAATACTCATGGATTACATTCCATAGAAAATGGACAGTGTGACAAAAACGTTCCCAATTGATGCAACAGAACCAGAGTTTTTTATTCCACACATTCTTCTTCCTTGTCAAAACCTGACACCTGCATTACTTAAAATGTAACCTCGAGCTGCTGCTGGGCTCATTCATTTCAGTTCTTTCTATCACCACACCAATTATTTTTTGTCATTTTCAAACTTGTAGTTGTCAGCTCAGACATCACTGTATAAGACGTTCTAAAAGGTCTCTCTGAGTTCATTTCATTTCTGGTGCAGTAGATTAATCTGTCAGTTATTTTTCATGTGTTTTTTTGGGGTTTATTTCACTTTCATCTCCACAGCAGATCATCTGATCCACATATTAATTTGATGCATCTCTTGCCAGTTTGCTGGGCTTGGGGCTGGTGCTCACAGTGCAGTGCAGTGGCCAAATTATGAAAAAGCTGCGCAGTCTGCTAAAAATTACATCTCTATACGACTAAATTGCAACTAGATTACATTTCTAATACATAATGAGTATACGTATATAGTATGACAATTAGTGTAAATGGGAAGGGTTATTACATTTCTTTATGGGTTTTTTAAAGGTTATATTACCTTAAAAATACATCAAATTATTCTATTTTACCGTTTCTATGGGCATACATTTTACCAGCATATGGACTTTAGAGCCAGCAAACACAATCAGTGATCAAACATTATAAAGCTAGACATAATCAAGTAATAACCATTATCCATTAACTTATTTCTACATGATGAGCTCAGATAGTGATTGAATCATCCATACTGTTCAGACCTGGTTCAACTGTAGATTCTATTTTGACTTTCAGTTGTGTAGAGTTCAGTTCCTTGAATTGTTTTCGATGTAGTGAGAACCTGTGTAAGTGAACACACATGGAAAAAGGCATGCTCGACTTGAAGCGCCTTTGAACTGACAACTGACAAAATAACTCTTCCAAAAGAAAACCATGTTTCATTCGCTTTTTGGCAAAGGTATAAACACTTTTTCATATCTAAAGTCTGGCTAGCTCCTCCATGAAGCTGCATATTGTCAGTTAGTCAGTCAGTCATGTCCAGGCAAACCACTGAGAAAAGCTGTGTCCTGCTTTTACCCTCCACAGGCTAGGTCGCACAGTGCTCTTAGTGGGAAGTCTACATTATAGGGTACTATAATGACAAAAACAAGACAGTGACTTGGGAGCAGATCATAGCTCTAGGGTTTCCACTGGTGGCGATGTACTGTGTTTCAGTTCCCAGGCTTCTCCATTGTCCATCGCAGTCCAAGTGCTACTGGGAAACAAGCTCCATTAGAGTAGATATAGTTACAAAACACAGTGTAAGCACACCTGAGTTCAGAGTGATGGTAACTCAGCATGCTGCTGCATTAGCTCCAGTGCCAAGGCTCACATCAGGCCAGCCAGGAGTTGTTTGTGAATGGGCCATTTAACTGGAATTTTTAGTGGAATTAAAGCATGTTGATGCTGGCACATTCCCTGGCACTGAAGAGTACAGGTTAAAAATGTCAGTACAAAGCTTGAGTAGATCAAGTTCCCATTTTAAATCTAAGTGGCCAAACAAGCAGCCTTTAATGAGGGGTAACACACAACCAAAATTAAGCCAGCTTCCTCTGATGATGAAGAAAACTAGCTATTTAGAATTCAAGTAATGTGAGTTTTTTTTCCTGCATAGGAAAAAAACTGGGAAAGGTCCCAGACAGGGATATTACAGGTGCACCTCAGCACCTCATCAGAGCCACCAGTTCTATGGCAAATAATTTAATTCCACACTGGCATCTTTAATGTATACTGTTGGCTTTAAATCTAATGAAAGCATTTGAATCCAACATGTTAACTAGTCTCTATTTACCTTCCACTTTTTCTCACCTCTCTGCGCACCCAGCCCCTATGGCCCCTCTTGCAGGTGGTGGGCCCACAAGAGCAGACCCAGGACACGCTGGAGGGATTATATCTCTCGGCTGGCTTGGGAACGCCTTGGGGTCCCCCCAGAGGAGCTGGAGGAGGTGGCCGGGGAGAGGGAGGTCTGGGCTTCCCTGCTTAGGCTGCTGCCCCTGCGACCCGACCTCGGATAAGCGGTTGATAATGGATGGATGGATGGATGGATGGATGTTTCTCATCTGTCCATGGGACAGGGATTTAATCCTATATATAAGGATAATAGCGACACACTTTATTGAGAAAATAAAAAATTGTTGTTGGACAGCAGCACATAGATGACGGTCTTGACATGGGGCCAGGAGGAACCAGAAGTCAAACTACTGACTCTGCCTTCATAGACAACTGCTCTACCAGCTGAGCCACTGTTGCCACACACAGAGAAGCCACAACATTAACATCATCTGGAGTTCTGACCAGTCTCGGCTTGCAGCAAGCTGTGAAGTACTGTGTGTTCTGATGCCCGTCGACCATAGCTTACAATAAATTGTTCCCATGCTCATCCCCGGCCACCATCGGTGCATACTATATTTAAATACTTATTAACTTATATTCATACTTGTTTTGGTAAAATGATGAATGTCAATGAGAGCCCTCACTTTCTAGGACGCATTCATACATACGTTCAATCCCAACACTCAATTCTGGGGAGTAACCCTTGTTGCATGGTTACTCCCCAGTAAATATGGTTTTATATATAAAAAAAGCTTCTGCACAGACCTGTACTCCATGTGCTTAACACAGCAAAGCAAACAGATAAAACAGTGAGTAAGCTGCTTATTCAGCCATTCCTTTTAGTTTATTTTTCAGTACCTTGACTATTATAATAATAATATTATAATAATAATATTATATAACTTGGCTTCTTTAAAAGGGAATGCTCCAAACATTCAAGCGGCATTAAACATTAAGGCTGGTGCACAAAGTGAAGGAGCTCTCATTTGTGATTATTGTTGCTCTTTTATGTTGAATGGTAGTTGGAGGACCTTGCAGTGCTGGAGCACTGTGCTCATTTGTCTCATACACCTCTAAATCTTGTATGCCAAAATCATGAGCAGGCCTCTGAAGGGAGTTGTGCAAAGTTTTAACAGTTCAAAGTGTTTGACGGCCATTAATGTACAACTACAATTATCAAATAAAACCAAATTAATTCTAGTGTCCCCAAGGAAACATATCTAAGATTGATATATCGTGGGACAAAAGAGATTTCCATGCTGTGACCTCTAGAGATTGTGCATTGTTATGTGCTAGTATTACTCTAAACACGTTTATTTTTTGCTTTAATCTAACCATTTTATCTTTGTGCCTAAACTATAAATTATTTTGGACACTTACATATTTGCACAAATGTAATCCAGAATTTAGGACTGCTTAGGGCAAATAAGTGTTTTTTAAAAAAGGTGCCATTTCGTTGCCTGTTACCAAAAGCATGTACTTGGCAAAGGATGCAATAGACAGCTGTTGTCCTGGGGGGCGCTACTAATAAACGTTTCTTTGAGTCAAGTGAGAGGATAACGAAAAGCTACTTGTTAGTTTTGTGACTACCTCTGTTCTTAGCTTATTCGGCATCAAGTATTCTCTTGATTTCTCTGTTTGTTATTGTTGTGTGATCATCACAATTCCACTTGAAATAGAGGTTCCTGACCTAAGTGGGATTAACCACTTAGGTGCTTGTTTAATACTACTACTACTACTACTACTACTAATAATAATAATAAAAACTTTAATAATCCCCTTGGGGATTCTTCTTGTGGACAGGCAGGGCTGCACCAAGGGTTCAGGGAACCGGGAAGACAAACCACCAAACCTGGGGTTGGTAGACAACTGCTCTACCAACTGATCCAGTCTGATCACCCCTAAGGATCAAGTTCCTGTGATGTCATCAAAGTTATGTTTGCAGTTCTTCCAGAGACAAAAGATACCACAGAGTTCTTTTCACAGCCTCCCTCATGACGACTACACTGACCTTTATCTTCACAATTGCTGCTCCTGTTTGACAAAAGGTTGGCTTTCACAGCACAACACAACAAAACCTTATCAGACATCAGTCTGCAATTTCTAAAAATGTTGTTGATCAACTGAAAGAAGGCAAGGGTTTTAATAAAAATCACAAATTGAAGGTGGTTTTATATACGGACGTCATATATACTATCTATAGGTTCTTCATGTACTACAACAATTGGAAGAAAACTACATGATTTGTGAAGCACAGACTCAGGTACATCAGCTTCAGCTGAATGGTGCAATATAATTTACATGCAGGCATTGTTTAAAGACTTATAAACAGAAACAGGAGTCCCATAAATCTTCTTTATGAGAGGATGAGCAACAGTGTTGAAAAGTATAGCCCTGTGGACAGTGAGGAGATATTAATAGCAAAGAGTATCTGGACAAACAATCTGAAATACAGAACTTAATGTTACGTCTGTGAGGTTATACAGACACAGTAGTTCTTTATACTACTACATACTACAGAGCAAAGGGAAAAATCACACCACTAATAATGTGGTTATTTGCATTTGGTCACAAACTAAACTGCACTAGATGAAAGGTCCGTGGATAAAAGAAACATCTGCACAAAATGTGAAGGCAACCTATCCAGTAGTTTGGACAGACTATAAGGGTAGGTAACCCGGGTCCTGGAGAGCCGCAGCCCTGCTTGTTTTCCAACCATCCCTGTACATCCCTTACAGCTTCTGATTTGCTGAACATACATGATCCAGGTAATCAACAGTGGGAGGTATCTGGAAAACAAGCAGGACCAGGGTTGCCAACCACTGGCCTGGACCAAAGTGCTGAACTGAGTGCCGGCCATCATTGCACTTCCCTAGAGACAGTATAGATATAAATCTTATAGGAATGTATAAAGATGTGTTATCATCAAAGGGGAACAGGCAGATGTATTGAGTTCTTCAACTGTTTTTGATTTTTATACTCCCGCCTCTTTCCATGATAGGGTGCTGTTAATGGTTAAGGGTTAAGTTAATGATTTTAAACAAGATAGTAGGATTATCTACTTGTTTTCACAGAGTTAAGGTATTTTTATTTTTTTATACTGCAATTATTGTATTGGAATCACTGTCGGAAGTTATTTTGAATCACTTATACCCATCAAGAATCATAATACTATTTCTAACTTTTGAATATTGGTGATGAGGATAACATCTAAATACTGTAGAACACTGTGGAAGGTTTAGAAAATTGAGTAACCTTCCTGGACTTGTGTTTCCATGTCGTCCTCCCTATGAATGGAGCTGCTGTGGAGCTCTACCGGAGAGAATCCAAAAGCAGAGCTTGAATGGAAAGAACAGGTGAGCCATCAGTTTCTGAGATTCACCATGGCAATACTTGAAAAGACAATTAGACTGCCTAAACAATGAGGTCTTTGTGTAATGCTGCCTTGGTTTCTTCCCGGCTTTCAAAACACATTTCGGGCTCCATGTGAAATAACAGGTGACGTCAGAGAGCAGAAGGTGTTTCCAGGCTGCATTTGATGAAATGCACGGGCAGGCGGCTGCTGGCAGACAGCACTGAAAGAATGATCACAGTGAGAGGAGGACAGCGTTAAACTCCATTTTTGTTCTAACCAGAAAAACATTTTCATAGGGGACAGCCAAGTAACATTTGGGAAGATGTTAGCGATCAGGTACAGACCTTTAGGCAGTAATGTGATTACATTATAAAGCCTTAGCGTCTTTAATCGTGGAAAACGCGGATGGCTGTTATTGAAGGTTCTGCATGGAGGAAGCACGTCCCTGTTTATATACAACATGTGCTGGAGCTGCATCACATCGTGGACCATTAAATGCAGTACAGTAGGCTCCTTTGTAAAAATCGCTGTCCCCTCCTGTTGTTCTTGTGATATAGTTTCCAGGTCGAGCAAACATTAGGTGTTATTGTGGAGGACAGAATTTTGTCAACATGCACTTTTTTTAGCCTTCCTGCCAGTCTGTCAGCTCCCCAGAGTTACCAGCACTCACTGGGGGGCAGATGTTATAGTGGCCATGTGGGAAAATTTTATATGAAACACCTCTCTGCTTTCCAGGCCTGTGGCAGTTAAACCCCCGTCATGCCCAATCCTACCAGCGGTGCTCTAAGCCCCCTACTGGGGTCAGGGACTAAGGGTTGGAAGCCTCCAGGGGAAACAAAGGACTGCAGCTCTGTACCCAGCTGTATATCATCTGTTTTTTTCTTTTGAAAGTGTTTGCAAAGTGTGGGGCCACGGGTAGGTCAAGTCGTAGGAGGCCTGGGGGGGGAGAGGTAAAAGTCGTAATTACCCACTACCTTTAGGTTGTGGTGCTTAATAACCATTTTATCTTAACTTTAATTTAAAAAGTGTTGAGTGAGCTTGTTCTGCATGCTGTGACATGCTTTTGAAGTGTACATTAGAAATATAATTCCCCTCATTTTGTACCTAAAACTTGCAACTTGCTAAATATGAAACAATAACCAGTTTGTTACACGTTTCAGTGGCCTTCAGTTTTTTTTGTTGGACTTTAATAATCTGCTTTTAGAGTGAGAATGTCTGATTAACACCCTAATCTAAGTTTGCCAAAAGATTTACAACTTCTTTTTTCTTCTTAATAAGAGAAAGCCTTCTGTAAATTCCACGCTCTGACCTGTGGGCTCATATTCTCAAAGAACAAAGAGCTTTAGGACACTGTATCACTACTGCTGCTTATCATCTTTTCTTGCAGCCAGGATTTGGGGAGGCGGTGTTTACACTGAAAAATTGTTTCTGCTTTTTGAGCTCTTAATGTAACACGAGGCTTGAAGGTGGCCTTCCTCAATAAAAAACTGCACAGTGCAGTGAACTAATGTTTTGACAGATCTGCTAATCAAAAGTGCTTAAGCTAATTATAAGTGGGTATGTCATATGCGCTGTCAAAAGAGGGACATGATAGTTTGAGACTTTAACCAACTTACATATAAAGGAACGTTATGTGCTAATTGTGAATGCAAAAACAAAAACCTGTTTGGTGTAAATAGGGATTACAAGTTGATAGGATTGCTCTAAGTGTAATGAAACACTTTCTCTATTTTTACTGTATTCAATAATTCCCACACAACTGTGAATTACTTGTACTCACGTTAAATGTCTGTAAATCTTTAACCTGGTGCAGCTTATCTGTCTGTGCCGTAGGCGAAAATAAAAATGATCATAAACATCACGGGTTGACAAGGTTCTTATGAAGTATTTTTTATAAAACAGAGTCAAAACAAATCAAGCATATAATCAATGGTGTTTTGCACATTTACAAAAAGTTAATATTAAATGTGACGTCTTGTTAGGTGGATTTTGGTAGCTAGCCGTTTCCTGTCTTTATCGTTAAGCTAAGCTACTGTATGCAGCTGCTGGTGGTAGCTGCTGCAGCTACAAAGCTGGTATTTATTTTCTCGTTGTAATTCAGAGCAAGAAAGCACAGAAATATATTTTCTAAAGTACTATTACATTTTTAAGTTCTGCCAACGAAACAAGTTCTTATTAATCAAAAATCTGTAAGTCTTGATGACAGAATCATGGAACAAAGTTTGGCACTGTCTTTTGAAAGATATGGTTTAGTAGATATTTCCCATAATGCAATTCAAAAGATGCTATTGCATTGCATTATTGGAAATATAGGATCTAATATTTTTGATGCTTTGCCCAAACTATGGATTAGAAACTAACATATGTCGGCCTCTGCTGCTTCACCTTTAAACACTCACATTTGAATATCCCTGAAATCCAAGCTAGTTAGCATTGTATTTAAGTCCCCCTTTATGTATCATATACAGTGAAAAACATTGTTAGCGTCACTTCCTTAATACCTGAGTTACAGTTATGCATGTAACCCCACTCATAAAATACGTGTCACTTAAAATGCCCCTTGATTACCCTTTCATCCCAATAGGCCTGAGTCATAATCTATGCATAGTCTCCAACACATTCACGTGCAGAACAGGCTGCACTAAGTGTTTGCTTTGGGCTATTAGCCAGAAAACATTCCTTTGGTGGGTGTTTGGACTTTACAGGATCTTCATGGCTGAAGCACTGACTGTGCCCTCAGGGGAGAATGAGCCTCCTCCTCCAGTCTGTCATGGAGGATATCTAGGGGATGTGTGCAGCCCACCAAGCTACAGTTTTTCTGGCATTGTTGGTGGTGAGCGTTTAGCTGCTCATACTCCATCTTTCCCCAGCCACTTGAGCAACACTTTCCCTGTCAACGAAACCAGAATCTAATAGCTCACACATGTCAGGAATTACAGGAGAGAGTGATGAGGCCCTGATGACCTTCTCTGTTTAACGTCTCTGTCTCTTTGTGTTTCTTTCTCTCTATTTTTATACTGTAGCTACCTTATTGTTGTCTTAAGTAATACCCAAGACCAAGCTACAGCTGAAATACAATACAGAGAAGCATAAATCAAACGAAAAGGACAGATTAAGGTTAAAGTTAAAACATATATATTAAAGCATGGCTGTGTGCACAGCTTGTGAAACAGGAAAAGCAATATTGCTCTTTAAAAAGTTTAACTCAAAAAAATGCACCCATGCTCAATTCACTCAAGAGTTCTGCTGCTGTAACCTAACTTCCGTGGTCTAGTATGACTGCTGAGTGATGTGTGATTAAATATTTCTAAAACTATAGTAATTTTGTCTGCATTTAAATAAACCCACACACGGCATAGACAATTAACATTTATTTTTGTTCCAACATTAAACAATGACTCAGTCACACAAATGTATGTTTTTTGAAGTTACATAAAGCAAACCCTCAGTTTTCCCTAGGGATTTTCCCAGGTTCCTAGATTTTCTCCCTTTTGGAGACAGCTTAATTCCATTCAATTTTAGAAAAGGTTTCTGAAATACCTCGAAAGTGTAATGCAATGCTCTGGGGTATGCGAGGTTGAGGGCATTAATGAGTCCCATGAGCAGTGCACAAGCTTCAGCAGTATTGTGGCATCCCGGCATCTCCTTTCCTTCAAGAATAATGGATACGTCCACTGGATCCTTTCCATCAGCACCATGGACAACCAGAATCTTGAGGGTGTGTAGCGTTGTGTCACTGTGTCCTCCTGCACAATTTAGACAAAATAAATTACTTGGATTTTACTGAAAAATGTAAACTGATGTAATACAGTATAGATTACGCTTAACTGAGTCAAGCCTATTTTACAGCGAGCCAGGTTTAGTTAAACATTAGTCAAACATGACATAAGAGCCACTCCAGCCAAATAATGTTACCCTTAGCTATAAATGTACTACTTGACTGTGGTACGTTGAGGCCAGTTGGAGCTAAACTCTGCATGACAGTGGCCCTCCAGAACAGAATTTGGACACCTGTGCTTTAGGGTTTTTAACATTTATTTTAACATGACATTGAACAAAAAACACTTTACCTGGCAATCTTCAAACAGTTCCTCGCCAAGGTACAATATGAGGCTTCAGATAACATCTCAATGTTTTGGTTCTGTGAACATTATTATTTTCAATACTTAACCAATATCCATAGTAAACAAACTACCAAGTGATAATACGATGGCATACGAGCAGTGATTTGAGTAAAGACCACAAGAGAGAAGAATCAAAAGATGGAGTCTGTCTGGTGGTTGCTTTTGTAGCGTGTTAAGCTGTTTGTTACCATTCTTTGCTGTTTAAACTGCTAATTATATTTACACTACACTATATTACACAGTATGTAGCAATTAAGAAATGTCTGGGTATTCAGATCACTAGGTTGAAATCTAAAACTTTAGTTTTCAAACAAATAGAAGTAACATTCAGCTGCAATAATTTA